>CM019064.1:372685419-373057919 GCA_009667805.1 Leptobrachium leishanense
CTGTGAATATGGGCCTCGGGGACGTCCATGACGCAGCAGGGGACTGGTGCGGGCTTGATGGCTTTCTACGTGGCTATGGGTTGCCGGTGATCGGATACTCCAGCTTCACGCTTTGGAGGGACATGGGCTGAAGAAGACTCTCATGCTCTGCTGTTTCCCCCGAACCCACTCGACCCGGCTTGATGACTTACATCTCTTATGCTTTTAAAAAAATAATAATGCCGAGATGCTGGCTGATTTATATTCCATTGCTGACCTCTACAGCATTCACAAGCTTGTTTAGTATTATTTCTGTTTGAGACACTCATTGTCTTTATTTTTTTTTTTTTCCTCTCCCCTTTTTTTTCCTCCCCTTTTACCCCCCACAAGCTGAAATTTTGTGTTTCTGAAGACCCCCTTTAATTCTCCCCCCCCCCTTCTCCGGGACATTGCAGGTGTTTTTACATTTTCGAGGACTTTGCCTATAGGTTGCTATTTGTGGACTCTAGTACTCTGAGATCTTTTGATTTTTATTTATGGAGATTTCATTTTGCAGATGATGTTGTCCCCTCCCTTTACTTTTCTGTTTGTTTTTTTTTATTTTTTATTTTATTGGCATATCCGGGATGTCTCGGGAGGTGCTGCAATGGCCTGGTGCCCAGTTTGGCCCCCCGAGTGCCCGGGCTTGGTGCCATTATCCCCCCTGGCCCTCACACACGGTTTGTCTCCGTGCGGGAACCCGCCAGGGCAGGCACAATTTTGGCCTTTGCCTTCTTTTCCCCTTTAACCTTACCCCCTCATTTTTATGTTTGTTATCCACAGCAGTGTTTTTATACAGTTGTTTCTTTTTCTTTGTGTTTTTTTGCATACCCTTTTTTTTTTTTTTTACAGCTGACTTCTTTATTGTTTTTCATAAGATGTGTTTTTGTTGTTGACTTTATGCTTATTTTTCGATGAGACCCCCCCCCCCCCTTCTGGGGATGTTTTTTGCGGACTTATTGCTCTTCGACTTCTTTGTCTGTTCTCCCTAGATGTTTATTTTTCTGATGACATATATTGACCCTGCGTGGCCATTTTTGCTCGTATGCTTTAGCTTGGTCCTGCGAGGCCATCCACTATTTGTTGTTAAGCTGACTTTTCAGAATAAAAAAAAAAAAAATTGAATATAAAAAAATTTAAGTATTTTGAGTCTCTACACTAATTCACTCTTAAATCCTAAATTGTTTTCAATACAAAAATAATTCCACTGGTTTGTCATTGTTTGAGAAGAGAAAATAACTCAAGATTTGACTTCATTCCCTGATTTACATTTGTCCATTAAATTTGTGATGTTCGATTCTATACTAGATGTATACATTCCCTCTCTGATTCACCTGTGTTTTGCATAAAACAAAAGTCGAGGAACATTTGAATATAGCATTATCTTCTTTTTTTATAGAGAACTGATGAAGAAGCTGTTGTCGACCAAGGCGGGACTAGCTCCGTGCTAAACATTCATTATGAGAAGGAAGAGCTTGAAGGTAAGGCATCAGAGTATATGTGTTCCTCTCTTTTACGCCGACAACTAGGGCTGGCCCATTAAGGGTCTGAATGGGCAACATTTCATTGACTCTGGCAGCACTGAAGTGCCAGCCCCAGCTGGATGTGGTGCCGCTGGGTTGGAGTCTGCCAATAAGATCAGGCTGCCTGTTCCCATTTCCCAGGGAATACAATGTTAGGATGGTGCTTCTGCAATGCATATTAACAAAATTAATTTAATGAATTTAATTTATATGACGCCAACATTTTCTGCAGCAGTTTACAATAAGATATTTAATATAAGTTGCTTCGTAAACCTTTTTGCTTCATGGTTTTTTGTTGGCGTGATGTCATTGTTTTGGTTCGGGATTTTAAGATATTATGCATGATGTGTCAGGCAGACGGGGGAACCGCATTTACTACTTGGTCTGACACAATCAGGGTTATTCAAAGATATCAGAATTGTGGCTGAAAGGTAACCGAATGCTGAAACCGAACGTGCGGTGACTTTTCGATTCTCTTTGAATAACCCTGAATGTCTTGGGCCATTCCTGCCTACAGTTACTGTACACCTTGACATTTGACTTCCAGTTACGGAACCGTTTAACATGGTGTTCATTAATAAAAGGACTAAATGCAGCATTTTCCCTACAAACCAATATGATCTGTTTTAAAGTCCCCAACCTCATAATTGGCAGTTGTATGGAGCTGTGAATTCACTCCACACCTCTAATAGCAATGACCCAGTGGTCAAAAAAAAGATGAAATCCTTTATTTTCTTCATCACTGGGGCCCCAAAGATACTAAGCCTGGCAACCACATAGCCTTGTTAAGATTGGCAATATGTACAAGAAGGTTATTCTTCATATTACTCAGTTTATTAGACACGCAAGTCAGTTCGTACAGATTCGAGAATCTGTCAATTTATCAGCAATTCGAATCGATCAGATTTTCAAAATGCCGAGGTCTAAACCGAATCAGAATACAAATAATTGGATCTGGCTGAATATATTTAGATAAATTCAGATGGTTTTCTTCTTATTAAAAAAAAAAAAAGATTATAATTTATTTAATATCAACATTGAAAATAGAGTGCATGTCTAGATAAAATGGGATTCAAATTGGTAGGGAGAATATTATTATAAAGGATGAGATGCTGTAATTTAAGAGTAGTCCAAAATATACTCTATATAAAAATTATGGGGAATACTGCATTAATTATAGGAGAATTAAATTTAAGGAGTGGTAATGTCAGCAGCAGTTTAATCCACTGTATTTAAACACTCCGTCATATTGGTGTCCTGTCTTTACCCATTACACCTTGTACAGCGCTGCGGTATGTGTTGGCGCTTAATAAATAATAATAATAATAATAGGTGAAACGTATGTATGGAGTTGTCCCTTTTTTGTATTTATAAGGATCCAGCAGGATATACTGTGATATTGATACCAAAATGAGCTTTATGCATTGTAATATATGTGCCTTTTACTTTGAGATATAACATACAGTAAGGTCCACATGAGGAAAATCTTAGAGTTATCGTCGACCTCTTCAAATGGACTTAACATCCCACTTGCGTATGGAGAAACCCAAACCGGAGTCTGGAAAGCGAAAGTGCAAAATGCGCAAAATGGCGGCGCCCACATTAAGCGATTACAGCGGGGACAAATAAGTGGACTAATAGATTGGACAGGACATGTGGGGAAAATTTAGTAATGTATGGACATTATATAAGGGTATGTGAGTTTAATATGATAGTACCAGCTGATGAAGCCGCCTTCTGGAGCCTATTTTAAATTGTGTTTTTATATTTAAGGTTTTTTTATTTTGAAACAAAGTCCCCAAAACAATCGTAAAGAAAATGGCTGCGCAGGGCCATAATTTGTCATCTTGGAAGAGTACATAAAAAAGACATCAAAAATACAATCCGTTTAGCTAGGAAGCACTGCAGTAGGAAAATAAGATGGTTTTCTTTTATTCTGTGTGCAATGTGGATTAATTTAGAATTTAACACTTATTTTGAAATAAACACGGTAAATAATAGTCTAATAAAAAAAACAAGCACCAACTGTAACCCTAACTGTATCCCTAACCCTACCTGTAATTGTAAATCTAGAAACCAGCAGGAAATATAACCCTAGTTATTAAATGACCAAAAAATTTATCTTTTTAATGTGGCCAGGATGTGAGGAGTGCCTCTGCACCAATCCGGTAAATTGTGGGGTGAAGCTGAGCAGCTTTCTTCACCCCACCCAGCATCACCATCAGACGATATTTAATATTTTCCAGCCGCCGGGCACCTGATCGGTTTTTAGTGACGTCCATACATTGAGGGCATGCTGACGACACCCCCCTGAGACCGCCATCGATAGCAAGCGATCCCAGAGGTAGCCAATGCATCTGATGTTCGAATGTGTGCGCAGCTCTGATCCATCAATCTGCGCAGGCGCTACGGAATTTACGTACTTTAAGTACACACGTCCATACCACTGCACAATTTGCTGTTCCTATGCTGTGCAAATTGCATAGAAAAGCTTTAGGGACTGAGTCGCTGAGCTGAAGTCAGCAGCATCTGCCCAATTATTTAAAGGCAAAAAAAGGGAACTCTATTTTTAAGACTATCCCTTTAACCTTAACCGTAACCCAAATAGTACCACTAATCCTAACGCTAACACAACCCTAACTGTAAAACAAACGGAAGCAGTAGCCCCTAAATGCATTGTGGGCCCGAATATAAAAAAAAATGGACGAATTTATCAGATTCTTCCGGTATTCCGAATTGCCTGGTTCTGATTATTTCAGAATCAGAAACTTTTGGATTCCAAAATATACTGAAGTGAACATTTTGGC
Source organism: Leptobrachium leishanense (assembly GCA_009667805.1). Lineage (NCBI taxonomy): Eukaryota > Metazoa > Chordata > Amphibia > Anura > Megophryidae > Leptobrachium > Leptobrachium leishanense. The sequence goes on from CM019064.1 coordinate 372,689,768, forward strand.
TCTGCATATTTCTATTGTTTCTATTAATGAATGCAGATCTGCTGATAATACGCATCTTAGTTTATGTATATTTATTTGCAAATCGTGTAATTATTTTACAGTTAAACACATTTTCTGGGTATTTTTAGCATAGTTTTTACAGTCTCTAATATGCCATCCTATTTGCAAGAGACAATAAACCATGGAGGTGGTTGAAAAGCTTTTAAAGTGTTACTAATTTGATACATTTGGTATCGCACAACAGAAAAAGTGCTTTGTATAATCTCCAGTCGGAAATCTAAATTTTCTTTCCCTTGAAATTAATTTAGTATGTTTTGCAAACGAACTTTTCAGTGCTTTCACAAGTTGTATGTCTGTAAGATTGACCGGGTGCGGAGGAGCATATTGCACTCCGTTTATATATTCCTTTATTGTTTACAGGCATTGCCACGGCAACACAAGCTTGAGGCTCTGCAAAGTAAATTGGCCTTAATAAATAATTCACAGGTTCCACTCTATATTCTACATTTAGATTTTTGAATCCGGTGTAGTGAAACATCTAATAATGGATTGCTTTATCTCTTGATCTTTTGGCGCATAGTGGTTAATGATGACAAAATTAATACTTGATACCCATCACCGTTTTGGCATTTCAAAAGGTGATTTATTCTACAGATATTATGGATAATAGTGGGTGTTTCATAATGTGTGCAGGTTTTAAAAACTGCAATATAACGGTCAAAGTTGCATAAAAAAATCAAAGTTTTCGTTTTGTACACTGATTTAATAGGGAAAAATGATATCTGTCAAATGTCCACCTCCACTTTTTCGGCAGGCAGTTACTCAGTCAGTGAAGTTCATGATGACCCTGTCACAGACATCTCTGTTGATATTGCCCATGACTCGTTGAATTTCTCTTTAGTTCGGAAATTTGAGGTCTGTTCACATAAACTTGGATTTTCAACTAACCCCATAAAACGAAGTCGTAAGATGTGAAGTCACAGGAGGAGCAGCAGTGTAGATGCCCCTTTTTTAGTTGAGCAATTTGCAAGCTGTGTCTTTTGTAGAAGACTACATCAGCCTGGATCATTTCACCTTCAATCAGTTCTTTGATATTGCTGATCTCCAGTCGTAAACGTTTCTCAGTGCCAGGTTTCGTAGATCCGATTGTATCAACTAAAGAATGATCGTCTGTGACACAGGTTATGGGTATCCTCAGTCTAGCCACATCACCTGTGCTGAGTTCATACTACAGTGTAGAAATGAATTTAACATTATCAATTCCATCAGCCAAGACTATAGTTTCTCCAGCTTGGCTTCTACGAACAACCCTCATTATTCTCCTCGACTTCCGGCATAGTGGTGAAAGCTTTCCATCCTGTCCCATGAACATAATGAAGTGTCCACCTTGTGTCCCTCCATTTGGTAAATTACCCAGTGATGAATCACTGCAAAGACCCATATTCAGGCTGCCTGGCTTTCCTAAAAATGTAAACTTCAGCAACACATATTCAGTTTTTAATTTTCGCACAATTTAATTTGCCTCATGTAAGCTTTGTACTGTAGCATGTTTCATCGATGAAGCTAAGTAACACACATTACCCGTGATGTCATGTCGACTCTGTCTCGCTGTCCAGAGAAGTTGACCATCCGTAGATCTAAGCAGATCAACTTCAGATTCAGTAAGAATATATTCACATCGTAAAGCCCATGTGGAATCCATGTGAATGGAAGACCGACTCTTAGCATATTTTTCTTGCCTTATGAAGATAGTTTTATTGTTTTGTAGAAATGTCCATGCCTATGCAACAGAAATGATCGGCTTCTTCTCTCTCAACCTGAAACATGTTTCTTACATGAGAAGTCCGTGTCGGCAAAGTCAGTTGTACCTCCCCAAATAAAATCATCCACATGACATCCAAGTACTCCATTAACATTGCCTTCATGGTCTAACCAGTAAAATATAGCTGGATCTACTCGTGATACCCTGCCCTCTGGTTTATGTACTGCATCTCTCACTCTTTTGTACCAGTACAATGAGGTTATCTGCAAGTCCATAAACACATTTTTTAAGCTTCCCCACACAGTTAGCGTCATGTGGAGGACTAATGTAATTGTCACGATCTAATGGAGACCCTTGTAAAAGTGCTGATATTAAGTCCAAAGAAATGAGTTTCCACTTGTCTTGGCATACCACACACAGAAGAGCGCTAAGAGTGTTAGAAGCTCATGTTTGGGAACCTTTAGGAAGCTGCTGAATGTTCACTTCAAAGCCTCTAGCTACTAACTGTGCTTTTGGTACAAGTCCAATTGAGGTTTCTTTCATTGTGCAGATCCATATTGTTGAACTGCACTTTTGGCCAACATTTATCACCTCCTCAAAAACATCATTTTTCCGGCTACTTAAATCAGCTTGTTTTGCTACTCCAAGTGATGTATCTTCCTCCTCTTTGACTTGAGGTGCTAAGTTCTCAAATGGCATAACGCAAATCAGCTGATCCAGTTGGATCAGCAATATTCACTGGTTCTGAATATTTCAAATTATACCAGTTTTTTAATTTGCGAGTTGCCTTTCCTGCACGACCAAGAATTTCAGTAGTGTAAGTACTTCCATTCCCTCTGTCAACATATATTGGACCACTTGTCCTTTTTTTAAGACTGAGAGATCTTGTCTGTGTTATTGCTTGAACACCTGGAGCATCTTCTCTACCTCATCTGCATCAATCTCCTCTTCATTGTCCAATGTGGAAAAATTGTGCTCATCACTACTAATTTCATTTTTGTAGCAGGGGTCCTCTTCTTGCATCTCTGGTTGTATTTCACATTCAGGTACTTCAGGATTGAAATTGCTCACTTTGCGACGTCTTGTATGATGGACACGAACACATAAGTCACCATGTCTGATAAATACCACCATGCCATCTTGACCAATTACAGTGCCTGGTCCTTTCCATTCAGCACAATCAATATGCTTATAATAAACGTTGTCACCTACTGTGTATTTCATGTCCGTATTTTGAGACCGTTTTCTCCGTGCTCTCCTTATTCTTTCAGAGCATTCCTCCTCAGTAAAAGCTTTTCGTGCTGCATGCAATGCAGTGATGTCCTACACATTCACTTACAGTAGTCCCTTCAAGTGCTGCTTTGTGTTTGTTGCCACCAGAGCCCAATCAAGAGCAGTTTCCCAAACTGTGTCATGATCCTTTTTAACTTTCAGAAGCATTTCTGTTAATATTCTGTTAGGCTGTTCAAGAAGACCATTGATCCATGGACTATATGCAGCAGTGGTTTTTACTTCAACATTAACATTTTCAGCCATGTCTCGAACGTCATCATTGTTAAACTCTCCATTATCACTATAGAGCTTTTGTGGTGGGCCATGTACAGCAATGAATGAATGAAGTGTTTCACAAACTCCTGAGGATTTCTTTGAGGTGAGGATGCTGTCAGCACTGAATCGTTTGAAATGATCAATTGCATGCCATGCAAGTACCATTTTCCATGTTCTAGATTAGACAAGTCTACTGCAACAGTTTCATCATACATAGTCGCCATAGGAAGATCTACTACTGGCTTTCCTGGTGGTCTTTTTTTGAGACCTGCATTAAATATATCAGTTTCAACATTGGCCCAATATCCTTATCTGTGTTACAAGCACAGTGTATTAGCTTTTCTAGTTTTTCTGCAGAGGCATGTCCACACTGCCTGTGAAGTTTCCAGTGGTTTCTGCTTTTTAAATCAAGTACAGCACCAGCTTTCTTTTAAAGACGTCATGCTCAGTGTCAGTGAATTGTCGACAGGTACTACTTAAATTTCAATGTGACACCTTGTTTTCTCTATTGTCGCTGGGATCTTATCTTTTTTATGGAGTGAACTATTTTACCATCACCAAATTTGAATGCCCTGTTACTAGGTGTGCAAGACCTAAGCATGTCTTTACCTTGAGCAAGCTCATTAACAAATCTTTAAGCCATTGTCTCCACAAACTATATGTGTACAAGCAGTGTCAATGACAGCAGATCCAAGTGCCTCAATTACAAAACCTCTACAGTAATTCCTTGGATTACAAGAATAATTTGCTCCGGAAGCTTGCTTCTAATCCAAAGCGCTCTTATATCAAAGCGGATTTCTCCATAAGAAATAATGGAAATTCTGACGATTGGTTCCACAACCATTTATTCATATGTAAATGATCGCAGTAATACAAAATAATGTACAGTATAAAGTAAAAATAAAACAAATGAACCTGTACATTGCCTTTGAGAAGAATCGTGGCTGGTGGGAGAGAGAGAGGAGGAGGGTTATGGTGCAGGACGTTTATCGCTAACGGGATCGCTGCTATCTGTTGGGAGGGTTTCAGCGCATCCGGTGTAATGTGCGACACTATTACCCACGTTACACCATGAGGCCCTCCCCGTCAAGCTGCCAGAATGCTGCGACGGACGCAGGCAGGAAAGGTGTGCATGGCCTCAGTTGTGATGTGACGCTCGGCAGACAAAGCGTACGTACTTTGACATCGCTTGTATATCAAGACATCGCTTGTATATCAAGTCAAAATTTATAAAAAATTGTTGCTTTTCGTGCAAAACGCTCTCAAACCAAGTTACTCTCAATCCAAGGTTTTACTGTATATCTGCAGGAGAGTTTTCGTTCACTAAAGTGATATTACATGTTTCATTGTTTGATCTTCGACAACTTTTACTTGCTCACTATTATGCGGGCAGCTCTTAATCCAATGAAACTTGCTATGACAAACTACACATTTTGCTCTTCTTCCTAATTTATCTAATGTGTTTGTGCCTGGCAGTGGTGCTTTTATTCAACAGTTTTGTAGCCGCACGTTACTTTTTCAGTTCTATTCAGTGAGAAAAACGTCACTCCGTTTCAGGTTGATAAGGTTTTGAGTTTCATGTAACATGTCTCCAAATATGCGCTTAAGTGCAGATTTCATTGAATCAAATGTAAGATTTGTGCACGCAGTTTAAGCGAGTTCTTTACCTTTAATATCCAAACGAGCAGAGTCTAATAAATTGAAAGCTAACACTACATCTGGCAGTATCATACCATGCTTGCTCATACGACTGTACCTCTGTTCAAATATAAAATCTGACATTGCCATGTGCACGCTCACCCCTGGTAATACTGTCAAAGTTTGTACTTGCTTCATAAGCACTATCTATCTTTCTCCTCTTTCAGAAAAACCTCATCCAAAGCTCTGAGTAATGTGTTAATACATTCATTTTTATCCATATCCTCTGCTGGTATCTCTATTATGGTCTCTCTTGCTCACCCCTTTAGCAAAAGTGCTACAGCTAGGGTCTGCTTCTTATTTTCCAGGTCAGTCACTCGCATCCATATTTGTAATGAATTTTTCCAGCTTTCATAGGACTCCTTTTCATCAAACACAGGAGGAATCTTGCAGTTAGCAGCCATCCTCTGCTACCAATGTTAGCTCAAATAAAAAACCTGTAACAAACCGCTTGGAAATAAATCTCCTTTACTGAACCTCTTCACAGAGAGCCACCATTTTACATTCCCCTCTCACCATACTAGAGACTCCTCCTACACCTCATATGCTCATTATAGGTAACCATTATAACAGGTAAACAGGAAGTTAACGCATGCCAGTGTTATGTTTAAATGTTAACTAAACGAAGAAACAACAAATGCTCAATTAATCAGAGTGATAATAAATAAGAAAAATGCTAACCGCGCTGACAGCCTTCAAACAAAAAATGTTACGCAATTCAAAACCTGCACACTTTATGAAGCACCCTATATATACCATCTTAAGAAATAAAATGTTTAAACTCCAAAAAAAGTACATTAGTTGGATGTAGGCATATTAACATGTTTACATTGCAATAGTATCACATGGGATAAAAAAATAAATTCTGATACGTATTGTAACCAGATTTATTTTTCTTTTGTGATATGTAATACAATCTGAATAATGTAGATCCGCTAATGTAACTGAACATAATCTTAATGTTAGACTGCTGTTCTAATGAGCCTGTTGGAAATGAGTGTTAGCACAATACTCATCACCATAGGCGTGCACACACCAGGCACAGCCTACATGTTAGGTGAAGGGTTCATCTTTGACACCCAACATTGATATTTTGTTTTTTTCTTAGCAGATTCATGGTAAATAGCATGAACGTTGACTGTATCACTGTATAAACATTGATTATTCCTAACTAAAAATAACTGTTTTGTACAAAATTATCCAAGCATAGATGTGTGTGCATAGATGCATAGATGTGTGTGCAATTATCCAAGCATAGATTATCCATGAGTGCGCACCCTAATGATACGGGCTGCCCACGCCATTGCTCTGCACAATGAACTGATCGATTGGTTATTGGTAGCTGCTCGCCACAATCTGCTCTAGTTGGGGCTGGAATTGCTTCTTAGGAGCCTGTAGGCACAGAAATGTGGAGCGCCTCCCCAAACAACAAAAACATGCCAAAGTGACGTTATAAATTTTTGTTTTGGGGAAAACTAAAATAATTAAAAAATATATCATTTATAAAACTGGGAAAAACGTTTCTCTCTGCTCTCAAATCAAAAGTTGGGGCAAAATCTCTTGCCTTAGTTGAGTTAGTGCAGTGGCATTGTTTGTTTTACAGTTGTGTTCAAAATTATTCAACCCCCACTGAAATTGAGTGTTTTGGCCAGTTTGACATTGATTTTGATCATTCAGTCATCTTGCTTACAATTAAATCAAAGAGGCACGTGTAGGTCAGACAAATATAACATAACATTTATAATGAAATAACCACAAATGTCTTTTCTGTGCTCACATCATTATCCGTTTTATTCAACCCCCAAGTGACATTCAATCTTGGTACAACATCCTTTTACAGTTATAACAGCTTTTAAACGTGAAGCATAGCTTGACACAAGTGTCTTGCAGCGATCTACGGGTATCTTCGCCCATTCATCATGGGCAAAAGCCTCCAGTTCAGTCACATTCTTAGGCTTGCGCACTGCAACTGCTTTCTTTAAGTCCCACCAGAGGTTCTCAATCGGATTTAAGTCAGGTGACTGCGATGGCCACTCCAAAATGTTCCAGTCTTTAATCTGCAACCATGCTCTAGTGGACTTGGAGGTATGCTTGGGATCATTGTCCTGTTGAAAGGTCCAACGTCTCCCAAGCCTCAGGTTTGTGACGGACTGCATCACATTGTCATCCAATATCTCCTGGTACTGAAGAGAATTCATGGTACCTTGCACACGCTGAAGCTTCCCTGTACCTGCAGAAGCAAAGCAGCCCCAAAGCATGATTGACCCCACGCCATGCTTCACAGTAGGCAAGGTGTTCTTTTCTTCATAGGCCTTGTTCTTCCTCCTCCAAACATAGCGTTGATCCATGGCCCCAAACAGTTCTAATTTTGTTTCATCAGTCCACAGAACACTATCCCAAAACTTCTGTGGTTTGTCCACATGACTTTTGGCATACTGCAGTTGACTCTTCTTATTCTTTGGAGACAGCAAGGGGGTGCGCCTGGGAGTTCTGTCATGGAGGCCTTCATTACGCAGTGTGTGCCGTATTGTCTGAGCTGAAACTTCAGTACCCACATCTGACAAATCTTTTCTCAGTTCCTCAGCAGTCACACGGGGACTTTTCTCCACTCTACGCTTCAGGTAGCGCACAGCAGTCGAAGTCAGCATCTTCTTTCTGCCATGACCAGGTAGCGTTTCAACAGTGCCCTTTGCCTTGAATTTGCGAATGATGCTTCCTATGGTCTCTCTTGGTATGTTTAACATCTTTGCAATCTTCTTATAGCCATTGCCCTTCCTGTGAAGAGTAATCACCTCTTGTCTTCCTGGACCATTCTCTTGACTTCACCATGTTTGTAACCACACCAGTAAATGTCTAGAAGGAGCTGAGTATCACAGTCATTTTAAAGCTGCCTAATTGGTGCTTATTATGCTTTATTGCTGCTCCGTGACAGCCACAGGTGTTTTCAATACCTGATTGAAAACACTTGAATGAACCTCTGTTCTTCAGAGTGGTAGTCTTTAAGGGGTTGAATAATTGTGTCAATGAAGAATTCACAAAAGAAACATTTACTACTGTATTACAAAGCCAATTGATGTCATTTTAGTTGCATATGGTTCTTTAAAAAGTCCTTGTAGGATTTCAAATGTACACTAAATTCCCTAAAACCCTTTACAACATTGGGGGTTGAATAATTTTGAACACAACTGTGTATATATATATATATATATATATATATCTCTGTGCTACCTGGATCAACAAAAAGATGAAGCTATTTAGAATAAGAAAAACTCATTTAGTGAATCCTCCCCTAATAACAAGGATTAAACTTCTAATCTTATGCTTTTTAAATTGTAGATTATAAAATCCCTGCTTAATAATTCAATCACAATAGCTCTTCCATTTTCAAAATATATGTATACATTGCAACAAATAATTAGGATAAATTAATATCCTTTTTATCAGACACTTATCATATTTCTATACTGCAGGTTGGAAATATATCAAAGATCCGTTCTATCAATACCAGAGATAAATCTCAGTCTATATCCATTGCAATATACAACATATACATTAGTTCCACTTAAATTGCTCTCATACTTTACCTGTTCCAACTGGATTTCTGCAATTGAAGTGGTATCAGTGGATGTAATGAGTTAAATGGAGAGTGTGTGAGAATATTATATAAAGTTTCTATAATTGGTTATGAATAGAAACATAGAAAAGGCAGATAAGCACCTTTCGGCCCATCTTGTCTGCCCAATTACATGGATACTTTACCTGGATTTATCTTTTGTTTAAGATAGCCTTATGCCTATCCCATGCCTGCTTAAATTCAATCACTGTTTTGGCCTCTACCACTTCTACTGGAAGGCTGTTCCATGTATCCACCACCCTCTCAGTAAAATAATGCTTCCTGATGTTACTTTTAAACCTTTGCCCCTCTAATCTATGTCCTCTTGTTTTGCTACTTTGTTTCCTTTTAAATATACTCCATTCCTCTACCTTTGTGGATCCCCTTTACATATTTAAATGTTTCTATCATATCTCCTCTGTCTCATCTTTTTTCCAAGCTGTACATGTTAAGATCATTAAGCCTTTCCTGGTAACTTTTCTCCTTCAAGCCGTACACCATTTTAGTAGCCCTTCTCTGAATTCTCTCTAAGATGTCTATATCCTTCTGGAGATACGGTCTCCAGTACTGCACACAGTACTCCAAGTGAGGTCTCACCAGTGCTCTGTACAGTGGCATGAGCACTTCCTTTTTCCTACTGCTAATACCTCTCCCTACACAACCAATCATTCTGCTAGCATTTCCTGCTGCTCTATTACATTGCATACTTACCCTTAGATCCTCTGCAATAATAACCCCTAAATCCCTTTCCTCAGATGTTGATGTTAGGACTGTATCAAATATTCTATATTCAGCCCTTGGATTTTTACCCCCCAGGTGCATTATCTTGCACTTATCCACATTAAAACTCAATTGCCAAATGCCTTGACTGAAAGAAGTGAATCGAATGAATGCCTCAATGCTCTCTGGGGTTAGACAGATATAGGGTGTTTGACATCACTTATCATGTGCTTTTAATTGGCATAACCTAAATGTTCAATAATATTCAATGGTGCCTGCCAACTCTTAGTATAACACTAGAGGCAGTTTTGATTAAAAAATAAAATGGCAATATTTAATTCTTATTTTTCTCTTTATTTATTTGACATAGGTCATAAGTCAAAGAATAATCTTCCATTATCTGAATCTTGTATTCACACAAAGAACGTTTAATTTTTCCCAGACATCATGTCTGTACATATCACTTTTAAATTTAGTATAAGCAGACTTCTACTCTACTCCCTTATTTCAAAATTTGTCTTCTCAGTTTTAATCGTATCTGTTAAAATATAAATTCTTCTACTTTTAAACTAAAAAGTAATTCTAAATCTTTTACTTATTTATCATTATAGTTCTACACTTGAATATTAAAGCTACTAAATATTGGCTACATAAAATATATGTGAATATATATTTTTGTAGAATAGATATAATTTTAGAAACCTTAGTAAAATATATTTTATTCAAAGACTTCTTAGCTAAACAATTTACCCTTGCCATCTCTAGCACTTATCTACCACATATATCAAATGGAACAGCCTCTATAGCATAGCGTCTTCATGTCTACATAATTATATTCATTTAAGACACACACATAAATCCTTTTACTCCACCAATGAGTTTAAACTTTGTATGAACTCCAGTCTTTTTTAAAAAAGTAGGTGAAAGGTAGCTCAAAAAATTTTTTAGCAGAGAGAATATGGATTACAACAAATATACACAAAATGGCTACAAGCATCCATTTTTTTTCCTATGAAAATATCCGACAATATCTATGTCTGTGTCTATCTTTTTATATTCTACTCAATAATGAATGCACCAGAATATTGTATAAAAGTCGAAATCTTTGTTTTTATATATTAGGAGGTTCAATACATATACAGGACAATCCAAGGTCCAATATGAAGATATCTCAATACTTCATAATTAAACGCAGGGCATATACTACGGCTGAGCATCCACTGGCACCCTAGTCGGACGACCGACGTGCTCTACGTGGACTAGGTCCGAGGGTCGTCTACTGCAAGCGAACCATAGGAACGACTATGGAAGATCAGATTTCAACGAACAATGGAGTGATGAGACTGCCAAAACCAGAATGAACTGGTTTTACATATAAAACACAGTTCATTCTGCTTTTGAAAACACTGCAGTCCTTTGTGGGACAATGGGGGAGACTGAATACAAATATACATAAAAGTACACACAGAACAGTAGCAGAGTGGACCCAAGAGCTTACAATCGACCAAGAAGCCTTCCCTGCCTTACCCCTCTCCCCTACGCAAACTGGGCTAGTCCCACACATCTCACATACACATAAATAGTTTATTTTAAATGCTTTTATAACTCCCCTGATCAGTTTCTTGACATCCATTTTATGTGATCTGCTGGAGTACATACGACGGAAACAAATGAAATAGGAGTGATCGCCCATCTGATGCCGTCTTTACCCGTCGCCCGGAAGTCATCCAACGTCGGACGCAATGGACGATGGTTCATTCACCTGCATGTTGTTAGATCGGACATACGATGACTGACGATATTGGCTGATCGCATCATCGCACAAATACGGTGCCAGTGGACGCCCAGCCTAATGCTTGCAGTGGGCAATGCATAAATATCACTGTACTGTAAATCCTGCATAGCAGCTTACTATACTTTGCAGGTGTGGTAAAAGTGTGCAGATACCCCCGGGACACCAACGTTTTGGCACGGAGCCGATCTCAAGAGGACTCTTAGACAACCTTGTTTTTAGTCATTTATAGTAACCTAACCTTAAATTATATCTCTGCTCCCAAATTGATTTCTAGAGTCAATCAAAACTTTTCAACAGTAGCTGAATTGTTATTGGTTACTCCAGAAAATGACGCCTAGGGGTCAGATCCAGATGCATCCGATTTGTGTTGCTTTTGGCTGGATCTGAATTCTGGGCATTTTTTTTTTTTTTTAATTCATGTTGCATGTGAGCCGTGAGTCCCAGCATTGGAAAGACTGGTAATACATTCGGGCACAAAATAAATTGGGGCTAATGAGTTTGTCTCCCACTAGCAAAGCAAGTTTATTCACTCTGTATACACATGCCACAAACGGTGGTTATCTTCTGCCAGAGGCAACAAATGGTTGTGCAAATATATAGATTTTAATTTCACACAGCTTGATAATGGCAAAGAAATTGAAAAAAGAATGCTTGGTACAAAATAGATATGTGTAGCTAAATATAGAGCTTTGTGGAGATATTCTTTTATTCCGTTGCTGCTGACAGGTCATTATTCACAAGAACTCTCTATATTTTAAGCAATGACTTAAAATTCAGGAAGAATAATTGAACATTTAGTCATTTTCTTTTCCACAATACCTTCAGCAGACTTTTTTTTGCCAAAGATTATTTTTCCTGTTATTGCTTCTTGTTTGTTCATTTAACCCCATTAATACCTTAATTCTATATAAATCTAACACATATCAATTAAATGCGTTCCTACCTCATTCTTCCAGCTCTTAATGTGACAAGCCTCATGCTATCATAATGTGAAACTGTGTACATTCCATCACCAGATCCAAAAGGACCTAATCCAGTAGAGCTTTTAACATTAATGAATTTCATTTGAGAGACCATGATCCTTGATTTTTTTTTTATTGATTATCCTTGCTTGCGTCATACCTCTGTACAGTGGCGTCACTAGGGTTGGTGTCACCCGGTGCGGTAACTCCATGGTGTCACCCCCCCCCCATTTTTACGAGGTTTCTCTTTACTACTCCTACTCATAAATCTGTACTCCCATATAATACTGAATGCTCATAATACACGGCGCACATTACTGTGAGGTTTATTGCTGTGGAGTTCTCTCATATACTCACACACAAATTTTGGTGAACTGCCAGCAAGTACGGTGCCTGTTCGACGGCAGTGAAAGTCCCCATAGAGAAGTAATGGTAAATCTGTTCAGAGACATCTAACAGCAGAGAAATGCCATGATGATCAGTGGTTTCATTAGACAGGTTTATTCAGGCGAACACCATCAGGGCTATTCAGAGAGCGGTGAAAACCTTGAGAATTGCCAGGAGAATGAACAATCTAGACCAAATAGCCAATTTGGAAAGGGAGATAAATGGGAGAATTTTTCTGGTTTCACTATTTTGCCCTAGAATTTTCAATTCTACAGTCATTCTCAAGGTTTTCACCTCTCTCTGAATAATCCTGCATAGGTTTCAATGTTAAAAATATTCCCGTTTTTACCCAATATCTAATAAAACGTTTATTCCATTAATCTGTAGTAAAAAGTCTCTTTTTACTTTAATAGTGTTTTTTTTCTGTAACAGCCCTTTTTATTATCATTCAGAGGATCTTATATGTTAATTCCAGACATTTTCGTTCAGTAGTTTTTTTTAAAACAGCTGGTGACAGGTTCGTGGTGGCATTCGGTGGCTGATTCACCAGGGAAATTTGATTCCCCAAAGTGCCTGCGTCATTTCGGTGCTCTGTGAATATCCCCTTTAGTGGTGATTTTTTTTGCTGCCCCCTGGAAAGTGCCAGCCTAGGCCTTGCCTACCCAGGACATACTTGAAAATGAGAGAATTCTCAATGTATCCTTCCAGGTAAAATAGTTTTGTGTAAAAAAAAAAAATAAAAAAAATTAGCGTGTCACCCTACGGGGTGGTGCGGGCCGCACCCCCGCCCCCCCTAGCGACGCTAGTGCCTCTAATCCCTTTTATTGTCTTTATAGTGTCCAAAATTACTTGGTATGCTGAAACTTTAACATATCCCTTCACTGGAAGTACGGGGTCTAGCCCACGTTCTGAAATGCAACCCATAGCATTATACCTCTTCAGGCTGGGGTCAGACGAGCGGTAGTAAGAGCGGAAGGAACGTCCGTGAGAGTGCACATTCCTTCCACTCTGACGCCCGTCTGGCCGCCACGCTGAGCGCAGTTAGTGCGCTCAGCGCTGCAAGGCTCGATCCTCCTATGGAGGATCGCGCTTAGCAGCCCTGTCAACACAAGTCTTAGCGCTTTGACAGGGAGGCTTGCTGCACGGGCGCAGCATGGTCGTGTCGCGCACGCAATTCGTGCACGCGCAACAACATCTGGCCGGCCCCGTTGCAGCATTGTGACGCCAGAAGGTACGTCAGTATGTGCGCACATATTGCACTCGTCTGACCCCAGCCTTACAGTTAGCACGGTTCAGTCAGGGAGGTAATATTCTCCTGGCATTTGCCAAATCCAATCACAGTGCCACGCTTGAATTCATTGAGCGCTTCAGAACGACCCATTTTTTCCCCCAATTGTTTGTAGAGGCAGACGGCATCGGTAGCTGTTGGATTTTATACACCTGTGGTAATGGGTCTCATTGAAACACCTGAATTCAATAATTAGAAGGTGTGTCCCAATAAATTTGTTGATATAGGGGATTTTAGAGTTTCTTTTTCTGACAGTAAAGTTTTTTCGTTTCCGGTTTATACAGTCATGTCCAGAAATATTGGGACATCGACACAATTCTAACATCTTTGGCGCTATACACCACCACAATGGAGTTGGAATGAAACAAACACAATGTGCTTTAACTGCAGACTGTCAGCTTTAATTTGAGGGTATGTACATCCAACTCAGGTGAACGGTGTAGGATTTACAGCAGTTTGCAGATGTGCCTCCCACTTGTTAAGGGACTGTATGCGTGGTCTCATAAGTGATTTTTTTTACAAACTTTTTAAAATTCCGATGATTCTTGAACCTGGGGAAAACATTTTAGGGGTTATTCAAAGAGCACCAAATGGTGAATTTCCCCGTATGGTGCAATTTTGTGGCCATTCGACTATATTCAAAAACCTGGCAATTCACCAAAAATTAGCTAATTACCTGTGAAATATGGTGCTGTTCGGCGGCAGTGAAATCCCCCATAGAGAAGTAACGGTTAATCTATTCAGAGAACGCCAAACAGCAGGGAAAAGTTGTCAAATGCCCTGATTTTCAGTGGTTTCATTCAACGGGTTTAAGCAGGTGAATAGCATAGGTTTCAATGTAAAAAAAAAATCCCCTTTTTTATTAAATATTTATTCAACCACTTATTCTTTTCATTTGCAGCAAAAGGTCTCTTTATTTAGTTTTTAGGATTCGGCGAAGTTTTTGATTTAGTTTTTTAGTTTTTTCTTTAACGACATATTTTTAATTTTGTAACAGATAGTTTTATTGTTGTTCATAGGACCCTATAAGTATATTATTTCCATGCATTTTCATGCATTAGTTTTTTGTTCTATTTAAAACACCTTTTAAAAGTAGGCTTTTTTTGGGGGCATTTTTAAAAAAAAATAAAATTTTGCATACATGTTCGGCGGCTGGTCGGCTTTTCTTCATCAGCGTTCAGCTGGTCGTCGGCTACGTTTGGCGGTTTATTTGATGCATTCGGTGTTTTTTTATTCGTTCGAAGGTTTGCTGCTGC
Organism: Leptobrachium leishanense; assembly: GCA_009667805.1. NCBI lineage: Eukaryota > Metazoa > Chordata > Amphibia > Anura > Megophryidae > Leptobrachium > Leptobrachium leishanense. The sequence goes on from CM019064.1 coordinate 372,704,797, forward strand.
AACTGTTTGTTCGGTGAATCGTTTCGGCACACTTCGGAGAACCATGCTGTGAATGCTCAATTCACCGCAGGGCCCGCGGATTGAGGTCACTGAATGAGATGGCACCGAAATTTCGCTGAAATTTTAGTGCTCTCTGAATAACCTCTTTTGTAAAAATTAAATCCGGAGTCTTGCGATTGGCATGTGTCAATAATTATATTTCTTACAATCACATGATTAATTTAAGTAGCTTGCAATATGATTGGAGTTAATAAAACCATTAATACTAAGAAGAAATTTTCAGTGGAGAGCTTCACCAAACAATCCCCACCCAATACCGGTGAACCGTCGCTAAGTACCACTGCTGGTGGTTTTCCCAAAAAAACAAAGCTAGGAAAAAATTCCAAATACAAATCTGTGATGGTACAGCGCACTCAATAAGCAAACGACATACACTATATATTCTGAACAGATGATCTTCTCAAAGTCAGCTCATAGCATAGGAGGCAAACTCCTAGAGAAATAATTGCGCAATATGTTTATATACACAAGAGTAATATATACAGGGTAATTCACAGAGAATCGAAAAGTCACCGCACATTCGGTGACTTTTCGTTCTCTTCAATTCGGTGCGATTCGGTGATCCCATTTCGGCGACCCTGCGGTGTATTCAGCAAGCACCACAGGGTCCCCGAATTGCAGAGAAAGGCCGCCGCAAACCAAACGAAAACTAACCACAAAACCTGGCAAATGCACGCCGAAAACCCGCAAAAACATCTGGATTAACGCGCCGAAAACGCCGGAAAAACCCGAGCAGGAGCTGGTAACACGCAGCGAAGCTGCTGGAAAAAGCCGACCCCAGAGACGAGTGAAGTGAATAAATTAGGAAAACAGTTTGCTTGAATGTTTGAAAAGTGAAACGCTGTTTGCAAAGAAACTACTGAGCGAAAATGTCTGACATTTACATGTGAGGTCCAATGAATGATAATAAAAAGGGCTGTTACAGAAAAAAGTAAACTTTAATCAGACTTTTTTTTAAATAAAAAAAAATCCAGAAAAATGCTTAAAAAGTCTATAAATAGACTTTTTACTGCAGAATTTTATAATGAACGGTTTATTAGATATTGAATTAAAACGGGAATATTTTTAACATTGAAGCCTATGGGATTCACCTGAATAAATCTGTCGCATGAAACCACCGAATGGCAGGACATTTCGGGAACCTTTCACTGCTGGTTTATGTTCTCTGAATAGCCAAAGCAGTGCATTTTTATGGGGATTTCACTGCCCTCGAACAGGCACCGTATGTGCAGGCAATTCGCCAGGATTTGGCAAATTGCCTGCTCTCTGGATAGCCGAATGGCCAAGAACGGTAACCGGACGCTGATTTTCAGCGTTCGGTTACCTTTCTCCAGCAATTCGGATCTCTTTGAATAACCCGGTTAGTGATCACACACTTACTTATTTATTTATTTATTTATAAAGGATTTTACCAGGAAGGATACATTGAGATTTCTCTCGTTTTCAAGTATGTCCTGGGTTCAAGAACATTGAAGTGTTACAGTTACAGAAATACAAAGTAATACAATACAAGATATTAAAAAACAACACAAATATACAGATTAACAGAAAATAAATATGTAGGAAATATAGTCACTAGGTTACAGGTTACAAATAGGGAGCCTATACTGGCTCTGGTGTGATGTGCCTCATGGGTATTTTTCTTCTTTTTCACAGGTGCCCATCCACCCTCAAGGATTCTTGACCTCCCTGGCCGTCTATATTTTTAAATTCCATGTCTAAAAGCGCTATATTTTATTTATTTTTTGCCCCCCCAGCGGTATCCCGAGTGTGGCTCCGGGTTAAATTCCTGTGCTGGAAGCAACACTCAGGATGCTCCCTGCTCACCTCTCCCTGCGCTCCCCCGATGTCCCTGCAGTATCCTCCGGCTATCGCGACCCTCATACTTCCTGGTTCTCTCCTCGCGAGAATGAATCCAGGAAGTAAAACGCTGCGATCGCCGGAGGAGACAGTGAGGATCAGCGAGGGAGCACAGGGAGAGGTGATGTATGCAGCCTGAGTGTGTCTCGGGGTTGCCGCTCTCAACGGTGAAATTTAACCCCGAGACACACTCGGGATAACGTCATTTCTAGGAAACTACCACCCTACCTGAATAGGCTGTTTCCCCTAGCAGTTCCCTCATCCTATAACATATGATCCAGGACCAGGTCCTTACTTGCAGTACCACAATACATAAAGACAGTGGCTCAATCCTCATTTTCCTATATAGCATTACAATTATGAAATAACCTCCCAGACGCCATCAAATCTTCCCCCAGTCTGAACTGAAGTCCCTCGAGCTCCCTATTAACATACCTCGATACGGAATGCACCTGTAACATAACGACTATTTCCTACATATTTATTTTCTGTGTTAATAGGTATATTTGTGTTTTGGTTTTTATATCCTTAATTTTATTACTTTGTATTTCTGTAACAACTCGCGAGAAGGAATCCAGGAAGTAAAATGCTGCGATCGCCGGAGGAGACAGTGAGGATCAGCGAGGGAGCACAGGGAGAGGTGATGTATGCAGCCTGAGTGTGTCTCGGGGTTGCCGCTCTCAACGGTGAAATTTAACCCTGAGACACACTCGGGATAACGTCAGGGGGGTTTATAAGGATCTTTTATATGGAAAATATAAGCAGAAAAGACTGATAATCTCCTTAGTGCAATTCTGTTAAACACTTATTCCACAGACAATGCCCGAGTTTCCACTTACTTTAGGCGGAGCCTGCCAGGCTCTAGAAACAGCAGCAAGTGGGTTTTTATGGGAAAAATCCACGAAACCTCTCCCATACGAGAAACCGGAAACCGCAGGGTAAAAAAAAGCGCTTTAATAAAATATAAAATGTATCCAGGACTCGTTTCGTCGGCGTACCGACTTCATCAGCTGGTAAAACAGTGTAACAAACTGATTCTCCCCTGCCGTTTAAATGCACAACCAATTAAAACAATTAAAAACACCAGTGGTAATTACTTAATGAGCCTCTATTCCACTCCTTAAAACAATTGTATTTTATTGGATATACGAGTGGCAAATTAATATTACAACTTTTAAGCTAGTCACCAGCAGTATTTAATAAGTCCGTCCTTCCCAAATGCTTTTCCTGCAATTCCTATGCAGTCTTCTGTGCATGTTAAACTGTGATACTTTGAGATAATTTTATTTGCTTTTTTATCATCTGAGTATTGTTAGAAGTGTGAAGATCAAGTCACTAAATTCACAGCAGATGTTTATCGTGAAGCACCACTTATTGCTTTGGTATCTGCGTGTCAAAGTCGTGCCCTTATCTTTTATTTCAGCTTCCCACTGTGTGCATGAAACCTAGAGGTTCTTCATCAAATGAGAAATCCCTTTTTTATAATTGCCAATTTCTTATGTGGTTCATACAGGGATGATATTCTAATGACCTGCAGTAATGAATTTAATGCCTTTCCTCCTTGGGACAAGTGAAATGATAACTCATCTGTTTCTGTTTTCATAACCCGTTACATTACCGCATTTACAATGTTTTGTTGTTTTGGTTTTTTTTTTTGCTTTGCAATATTACATTTCTTTCTTAACATGCAACATATTGAATACGGAGATGTAGTGTATGCAGCTGCCCCGCAAACACAGCTTCAGAAACTTACTACATTGTATAACTCATTCTGCCGCTATGTGCTACAATGTAACTACATGACCCACCGTTGTGACATGTTAAAAGAGCTAAACTGGCCATCGCTGGAATCTAGATGCACCCTTCACCTTTCCAACCTGGTGTTTAAGAGCATTTCTGGGAAACTACCACCCTACCTGAATAGGCTGTTTCCCCTAGCAGTTCCCTCATCCTATAACATATGATCCAGGACCAGGTCCTTACTTGCAGTACCACAATACATAAAGACAGTGGCTCAATCCTCATTTTCCTACATAGCATTGCAATTATGAAATAACCTCCCAGACGCCATCAAATCTTCCCCCAGTCTGAACTGAAGTCCCTCGAGCTCCCTATTAACATACCTCGATACGGAATGCACCTGTAACATAACGACTATATTTCCTACATATTTATTTTCTGTGTTAATAGGTATATTTGTGTTTTGGATTTTATATCCTTCATTTTATTACTTTGTATTTCTGTAACAACTGTAAAAATTTCAATGTTCTTGAACCCAGGACATAGTTGAAAACGAGAGAAATCTCAATGTATCTTTCCTGGTAAAATACTTTGCAAGTCTAAAGTCCAGTCTAAAGTCCCTTAAGAGCTCCATATTAACATACCTCAATAAGGAATGCACCTGTAACATAGTGACTATATACAGAATGCACCTGTAAACATGTAACATAGTGACTATATACAGAATGCACCTGTAAACCTGTAACACAGTGACTATATACAGAATGCACCTGTAAACATGTAACATAGTGACTATATACAGAATGCACCTGTAAACCTGTAACATAGTGACTATATTTCCTACGTATTTATTTTCTGTTAATCTGTATATTTGTTTTGTGTTAATTTCTTGCATTTTACTATTTTGTATTTCTGTAACCATGTTCTTGAACCCAGGACATACTTGAAAATGAGAGAAATCTAAGTGTATCCTTCCTGGTAAAATCCTTTATAAATAAATAAATAAAATAAATAATAAAATTTGACCAACATTATTGCATATGAAAAGGGCACATGGGTACTTCTCATTTTCCCTTAGTTAATGAGTGGCAAAAAGGTGTTTATGACTTTCTTTGTTCTTATCTTCACTAAATGGTAAATCTGTATAGTATTTACATGAATAATAAACTTTAGCCTAAAAGATCCAAACTTGGAAAATTCTCTTATTTAGCTTTTTCTTCAAGCCTGGTTATTGGTAATCAGATAAGGCAAGCCGGCTGGGTGGAGTAGAGTTAACATCACTGCTCTGTAGCTGTGGAGAGAGACTGTGGAGACACAGGTTCGATCCTGGCAAGAGCACCTCTCCAGTAAGTGTCCTGGGGCAAGACCCCTAACGGTGCATACTCGCCACCCAGGACATACTTGAAAATTAGATCTCAGTCTATCCTTCCTGGTAAAATACTTTCTCAAAAAAGAAATAATAATAATAAATTGTAATTACAGGTGAATTTGCATATTAAACATTGCAATTTCTATATGTAGGTTTCCTATGACTGAGTGATTACATTAATATTTGAATGTTTTTCATTGGCAAATGAGCTGTACATTTTCAGGCTAAATTGCTATCATTTGAGCTCCATATCAGGCTGTGTCAAATAGAGAGGTCAATGTTTTTGTCTTCGCACACACTAACCTAAATATTGAATCTGAAGAACTTACATTACTTTTATTTTGCATCCCTGCCTTGATACAATGAGCTGTATTAGATTTTAAAAGCATGTACTCTAGTTTTCCAACAAACTGATTTTTGTATTCTTAACAAGTCTTATTGCTTAGGGGTTTATTCATAAATACTGTAGTTAAAATATCCAGTAACCGGGAAACTACACAACTATGTTAAAAAAGCAAACCTTGATTTTGTCTTCTGGAATTTATTCCTGTAATAAAATATATTGTTAGTGTTTACACAGAATTTCGACGCTATTTGTATATTTGCCCAAACAATATCTCTGCATCTGGGGTTTTCACACCTAAATCTATTTTGGGGATTGTGCTTCACCACAATTTTGTGACTTGTCATAATTCCAGTCTATGCTATATGTATTTTTCATATGCAGATAAGCACAAACTCCTGTATAGCATTGTGCAGCTGCAATAGTTAGATACAAGTATTTTTAAAGTGCCAACAAGTTCCGTAGCACTGTACAATGGGAGAGACAGAATAACAAATATACATACACGTTACACACACAGAACAGTTGGAGAGAGGACCCTGCACGAGAGCTTACAATCTAAGAGGAGAGGGGAATAAAAAATTCTGATACAGAAGTCTAAGGACATTAAAAAATAAAAAGTCAGGAATCAAAGATAATCCATGTAAACATAATGTAGAACAGTACTGCCAAATAATTAACTACTTGCATGTATGAGCCTAAACCAGGGGTGGGCATTTGTTTTGGCTCGGGGGCCACTTTGTGGGAGCAGAGGTTAGCGGAGGGCCTCACCTTTTAAAATGATGAAATAGTGGTAGGTTTATTAAATTTATTGTGCTAATTTCATATCATCTATGGCTGCAAGCACATTTAATTTTAAACCAGTTTAATGAGACAAACGTATCCTATCACACTTTTCTACAATTTTTTTGAAATCAGGAGGGAGATTGCTTGTTGAGATTCTCATCACAGTATGCAAGTTATATATTGGTATATATATTGCCCCCAGCTCACATGGATATATATTGCCCCCAGCTCACATGGATATATATTGCCCCCAGCTCACATGGGTATATATTGCCCCCAGCTCACATGGATATATATTGCCCCCAGTTCAAATGGGTATATATTGCCCCCAGCTCATATGGGTATATATCGTCCAGGGCCCCAGCTCACATGGATATATTTGCCCCTAGCTCATTTGGATATTATTGCCCCCAGGCAGCTCACATGGGTATATTGTCTCCCAGCTCTCACCTCCTCTGCTGTGGCCCCAGGCTCTGCGTCCGCCGACGTTCTTCTACTCCCGAGGTGAGCGACCTCTGGCATGTAGCTTTGCCGCTCGCCGGGTATGGGAACCACCTGACCAGCCGCGTTCTTGCGAGATTGTGCGCTGGTCAGGTGGTTCCCATCCCAGGCAAGCGGCCAAGCTGCATGCCAGTGGCCGCTCTCCTTGGGAGTAGAAGAACGCCCCGGTCTCCAGCCAGCTGATGGGGCTCACTACGGATGTCTGCGCATGCACCGTCCTAGTGGAAAATACGAGACAAATCTTCGGTCGCGCACGGGAAGGAAATCTCGGTTCAAGGCGGATTTTTCTGACTGTCTTGGCGGGCCACAAAAATCTCTTTGTAGCGGGCCGTAGTTTGCTCACCCCTGGCCTAAACAATATGTAGGAGCTGATGATCTATTCTTCTGAACAACTTAGCTTTTTGAGAAAAACTGACCTATGCCCTACAGGAAGCTGAATGTGCTCCCTCCTGAAAGTGGCTACAAACTATCTTCTTATGTCAAGCTGTTATTACAATGAACCACCCCACCACTAGGGGTGTGTGTGTGTGCGCATGTGTTGGAGGACGGTACATCTGTAGATATTTACAAGCATTTTTGTAGGATAACAGACTGCAAAAGAGTGGATTATACATTTGTCATTCAGAGTAGCCCTATCTTATTTCATATATTGCACAGACTAAATCATTTTTAAAGGATACAGAGAAACATGCACACTTTGCTGAGCATATTATATGTGAGACACTTGCTACATTTATAAATGCGTAATCTCTTTAATGATTATATCTATTTTTTTTAAAACTGAAGGACACAGGACATTATATGTTGGAGTTCGGATGCCGCTGGGGCGGCAAAGTCACAGACATCATCGAACCCATGGACAGAAACACAGAAAGAGGGATCGAATGAAAGGCGTTATCCAGGAAGAAGGTCATGATGATTTATCTGCTCATGGTCAGTATTTTTATAGCTCCATATCAGAGTGCCATGTTGAAAGGATCTTACACCTCTAATACTAAACTATATTCTATTTCTTACTTAAAATTTAATCTTTTGCCAAAAGTCTTAACTTTTGTTGCGTGACAACCCAAAGCTGAATTTGGGGATCAAGTGGAGCATGGAACACCAGACAACACGTTTTTTCTTCAATATTTTTGCAGGGGAATTGAACTCCCAATTTGGCCCAGACATTATAAAACTTTTCAGAACACTATTATTAATATTTCAGCTCTGCTATTCATGCAATTTTACAATATTGCCTATATTTTATGGTATTTCATGGAATGCATGGAAACAAAACCTCTGGTTTTTACGAAGGGCTGTGGTTCCCAACCCTGGACTTCAAGTACCCCTAACAGGCCAGGTTTTTTCTTTTCAGAATATTTTTAGTAGTGGGCCAGGTACATGACAAATAAGCTTGAATAAATCAAAAGCGGCCAACCAGACAAAAATAGTAGAAGGTAACAGCAATGAAAGCGATAACATAACTGCAGAATATAGGCTATGCTTAAGCCACATAAGAGGGGGACGTGTCGATCTATCTAAACATATAGAGATAAAAGCTCATTAAAGCTGAACCCCGCAAGGATGAACAGGACCCCCATAATACATCACACATTATCAGGAAGCTAAAAAGCGAGGGAGAGTGGGGTCAGAGGATATAGATGGGTCTGAAGGGAGTTTCCCTTCAAAATTTACAGATTATACCAGGGCAAGTACAGAAAGATGTCTTTTTGACTGTTTGAATTTCATCTGGGAGCACCTGTATAATGGGGAACAGTTAAAAAATGGCTTAGTTTTGTCTTCCTGGCGTAATGAGGCCTCCACCCAATCATATTCCATATGTAAGGAAGGAGGCGTGGGGGAGATCCACTGCAAAAGTATTGTCTTTTTGCCAGTAACCGCAGCAAGCAAAGCCAAAATCTGTGTTCTTTGGAAATGGATTGTGCTCGAGTGGCAGATAGTGGTTTAAAATAGCCCATTCATGAGTGGCAGGGATATGTAGGTGTAGACATGAAGAGCCAACCCTGCAGACTGAGTCCCAAAACCGTTGAATAAATGGACCGGACCACAAGCAATGCCACAAATCAGACGAGGATTGCTACCCTTTAAAACAATGATTATTTGGTAGTAAATGGGCACAAAATATTATGTTGGGTGCCAAATAATCTCGATGAAGGAGTTTCTACAAAATTCCCCAATAATTGGAAGAAGGAATGCATCTCTTGGAGTTTATAGTGGCATTGATCAGGTCCTAGACCATAATCGTTGGGAAAGTGGAGTGCCATTTGGTAAGCACTTTCCATGGAAAAAGAATAGGCAGCGCGGCCTATAAAAGAGTGGAAAGACGAGAAATAGAGGGTGGCATCACATTAACCATTATTAGTAAATCAATGGGACTGAATAGGCCAGATTTTAAGGATTACTATTGGAAAATTTAGGCTGAATCCTGCAATCAATAAGCATCAAATCATATCACCTATGCTGTGCTTCAGATATCTAGCAAACCTGCCCTGTAAGGGGGTACTTCAGAACCAAGGTGGGGAACCACTGACCAAGGGCATTAACTCTGAGACTTTTCAGTCTGTGCATAGAGGATAGATTTCCTGTAGTCCGTTTTATGACCATAATCATTAAATCATATCATTATATACACAATGTAAAGCAATATCAAATTTGGAGGTCAGGTGGACTTTTAAGTGCCTCATGACAACGTTTGCTTGGAGGGGTCAGAAATCTGAGTTCCCACGTTTTTTTAAGTCTTGACTAATGGCTGAATTTATTCCATGTATTTGGATTTCACTTGTTTTTATTATTTGTAATATATACCCTAGATTTTGTTAGAAGACATTCATTTAAATTATTTAGAATTTATCCTTGTATGCTCTGACTTGTCTTGTTTTTGGACCACTTTTTTGTGTTTTCTCTTTGTTTTATAAGCTGCTTAGTTAATGGGAAATGGATGGTGAAATCTCTAAGTTATTTGAAAACTGTGCCATCTATCTAAATGTTTATGCACTCTTAGCTTCTGAACACCTTTTTGGAGGTTTATATAAATATCATTTTACATTTTGCTAGTTGGCAGTTGCTCAACTTTGATAGACTTGACGCAGTGCACCAGGAAACCGAGGTATTAAATTATTAATGATCTGACATTTTATAGTTTTGAGGGCAGTTTGATTTGCATATAGAGGAAGACATGTAATCGGCCGGCTGTGAATAATCTCCGTGTGACGATATTGTGAGTCTGATCAAGTTTATTTTTCCAAACTGTCCTACAATACATGAACCTTAAATATATGCTGTTAATTTAGGTACATAGAATAGTTGGGTTTGATGCCACCCGTCATTTGAATGACAGAGGAAAAAAATAGATAGTCCAATGACTATGAAGGATTTTAAATATTCTTGCCATATTCTTGTGAAAAGCAATTAACCACATCAATGTCAAGATTTAAAAACCTGAATCATTTTTACCGTCCACATCGCTTGTCTCAGGAGTCAAGTGTGGGCTGGGGGAGATGCAAATTTAGCTTTATAAAGAATTCCTAATACTTGTGCTAAAGCCTTTTGTTATTTATTTTTAACCTAGCTTATTGGTGTTATTTTGAGTGGATAAAGAGGATTACTTCCTTCTAATCTTAAGGTTTTCAAATGAAGAAAACAAGTATGTTACATTTTAACATTAAAACCAGAGCTAGATTAAGGTACCACAGGGGTTTACGCAGTGTAACGTTGGATCCCGTACCCACGTTCTGAATACTCACCTTCTCGTCAGTATCCCGAAGGAGTACTGATTCTGGCCCAAACCCAACCAGTCAATAGCTAGAGCTCATTGCAGGGTTAAAACAAAACTGGGAATGAGTTTTATTCAGGGTTTACCGTTGCAAAAGTACACACACAGGGCAATGCAAAGAAAACAATGGAAAACACGGCACAGCGTTTCCATACTGAAGAGCCTCCCAATAGCCACACACACACACACACACACACACACACACACACACACACACTAACGAAACAAAGGCTAAGAAAGAGGCAAATAAATCTGGTTTAAGCCAGATCCTGGTGGGTTTGATGGAGTCCTGAAGAAATCAAAGAATCCATTACTTACAGATACACATAAGGGAAACAACACAGTGTATATAACATGACCCTACACTAAATACATACAATAATAATGCAATGCAGACAGACACAAGGGAATCGGGCACAGAAAAAACAAACACCCTGCACCTAGAACTGTAGGTACAAGGCGACTCCAACAAAGGACAGGGCTGGAAAACAACACAAAACATCGGCCCGCACCTCCCAAACTCCTCTCCAGGTCATATATCCCACGTTTATGTGACTGCTGCCACAGGCAGGTTACAAATTTGTTCCACCTTCACTGTTGCCGACACATTGCCCAGGTATATGTGTGTATCCATGAGCTCTACAACAATAACACCCACCCAGATTAATGTGCTATGTATGAGCATATGTCCAAGCTCCATAGCAATAAAACACAAAGTAATGTGCCTTGTATATGAGTGTATTGCCATAAAACAATGATGATCACACAGGGTATAAAGTTTTTGCTGTTTTCACCATGAGCTCCAGCCTGGGTGGGAACTGTAAAAAGTAATGGGTGTTTAGAAACCTTATAAGAAAATATATATGCAGTAGACATGTGCATTCGTTTTAGTTCTAAAACGATTTAGTCCGAATTTTGGGATAAATTAGTTTTCGTATTACTCAAGAGAAACGAAACTGCTCAGTACCAAAAACGAAAGAAACTAAAATAAAATGCACTACATTTTAGTTTTCATCCTTTTTGTGATATTACATTGATGAGTGAAGGAGACCAGCAATGAAGAGCGCAACATCTGAAGTTCTGCACCCTTCACGTGCCAATGCAGTAGGATGTTCTATACAGAGAGGGGCATTAATTAATGCAGGAGGATGTTCTATACATTATACAGAGAGGGTTATTAATGCAGGAGGATGTTATATACATTATACAGAGAAAGGTATAAATTGAGGAGGATGTTCTATACAGAGAGGGACATTAATTAATTAAGGAAGATGTTCTATATATTATACAGAGAGGTATTAATTAATGCAGGTGGATATTGTATACATTATACAGAGAGGGGTATTAATTAATGCAGGAAGATGTTCTAAACATTATACAGAGAGGAGCCTTTTTTTTAAGCCCTTTAAATCCAGTGGCTGTGAGCGTGGAGATCGGCTGCTTGTTACATTCTCTCTCAGTACAATGTATCAGGCTCAGCTGTTACAGTAACTGACTGTAACAGCGCTCAGAGTTTCAGTTAAACAAGGAAATAATATTGTTATAACCTCTTATATATAAAAATATTATTTACTAGTTTTACTGAAACTCTGAGCGCTGTGAGCAGCAGTCAGTTACTGTAACAGCTTTGCCTGATATGGGGCAGTATTACAATGTTGACGCTAACTTAACCAGAGCTGTTGTAAACTGAAAACCTCCATAGGCTATAATGGCTCTGGGAAGTTTACAACAGCTCTGGCTAAGTTAGCACCAACTATGTAATATGCCCCACATTTTGCTGAGAGTGAGAGATACTGTAACGAGCAGCGATCTCAGCCCTCTGAGGAGCCACTACAATAGTAATTGTATCCACCGGTTTTCGGATGAATGAAATTAGTTTTCATACTAAAGAACTGAAAACGAATTTCTTTAGCAACTAAATAAATTGCATTTTAGGACTAATCCATTAGTTCAAAACGAAATTTTGTGCTGTGCACATGTCTAATATGCAGTGAGAATGGGTGATATACACATGGCATGTTTTCTTACGTGTTGTACCAGCTGTGAAAAGGAAGAAAAGCGTTCTGGAAAGGAAAAGTAAGAATAACAAGGAAACTAAACCAGGCAATGGTTGTTGACCAGAAATACTACAGGTCTCAGGAGTCCTATCTCTTAGCAGGATTTTATGCACACCCAATGGCTAACGTACACGGAGTGCAATGACAACACACATTGTCCAATGGTAAAGCACTGCTTTTTTCAGGGACAAAAGTCCTCTCCTTGAATGTCAATTTGCTTTCATTCTGGTACACATACACAAATAGCTGTTTTTGTGAAATAAGTCCTTGGGTAAAAAAAATACACTCTTTTTCCCAATAATGTTAGCACTTGTCGATTTATTGTAGGAGCCGGCAAACTTGACCCACCCCCCATGTATTGGAATTACATCTCCCATGATGCTCAGCTACTCATAAAGTTGGCAGAGAATCATGGACATGTAGATCCAATACATCTGAAGGGCCTGAGTTGCTGACCCCTGGTTTAGTGTATGCATAAATTGCAAACCTATCCATGTGATCAACAATGTCGCTATCCAAACCCATCCGGAAAAAGACAGGGGTGGTGGGTCATATTCCATTCATAGAGAACAGTTCGAATTTGGCCCTCTCTCCCTATATTTAGTTCATCCAGCTTTATTTAGGACCGCATTATCAAGTCAGATCAAGCAATATATCTTTTTAATTTCTGGTCTGCATAATATCTACCCCCTATTTATTTGTTAATAAAGCGATTGGGGTGATATGGCATTCCGACCCACTTTTTGAGGATGAACATCTGTGGTTAAGGACTAATCTGTGTTAAGCAGTGGTGAAATTGTACGTAATTGTGAAACTTCATAATGATTTCTACAGTGTCTGGCCCAAGGTGACCGAGTCTATCCCTTTAGAAAGAGTCTGAAAAATGTGATGGGATTTCAAGATGGCAGCATAACCATCATGTCCTTGGAACTGCAATTACAACCATGTATTTTACTAGTCCTTAATTCTTATAGTTATTATACTGCATTAAATTAAGGTATATTTCTTTATTTTAGATACTCCATCTCAACGAGTGCAGTTCATCCTTGGAACAGAGGAGGATGAGGAACATGTTCCTCATGAACTCTTTACAGAACTGGATGAGATTTGTGTTAAGGAAGGTGAGGATGCAGAATGGAAAGAGACGGCAAGGTATTTTTTACAATTTACTACAATTCTGTTGAGTGTGTTTTTTGGATGATTGTAACTGTTCACATGCAAGAGGTCCATTAATTCATGTTCTCTGATTACATTGTTGCCATCTGAGTACAGTTGTAACATTAATAAGTCAATAGGTCCACTTCCTTGGACTAGGAAATATTTGGCTAAAGCGCAATATTTTTTATTTTATTTTTGTATTTCTATTTTTTTTTTCCTGGAAAGCTTACTTTTGATTTTCATCCAATATACAGTAAACCACTGGTTCACGGTGGTGTACAGGTTAAACGTCCCTCACTCATGTCCCACATTGCCACAATTTGGTAGTTTATGGAGGCCAGTTTTCATATACACTTGCTCCCCAGGTATAAAGGGAAAATTATTTTTGAATACTTGAAGTTGCCTGTGTCAGCACTTCAGGGTGTGTCTCTCGCTCAGGTGGCAATCATGATTTGAAATCAGGGTTATTCAAATGGAGTCGATCTGGCCCCGAAATGTAACCGGACGCTGAAATTCAGCGAATGGGGACATTTCAGGGACATTCGGCTATCTAGAGAGCAGGCAATTCGTCAAATTGTGACAAATTGGCTGCACGTACGGTGCCTGTTCGAGGGCTGTGAAATCCCCCATAGAGAAGCAATGCTTCGTCTATTCAGAGAACATCGAACAGCTGAGAAAAGTTGCCGAAATGCCCTGCTGTTCGGTGGTTTCATTCAGCAGGTTTATTCAGGATAATCCCATAGGCTTCAATGTTAAAAAATATTCCAGTTTTAATTCAATATCTAATAAACCATTTATTATTTTATTCTGAAGTAAAAAAAATCTATTTTTCGAAAAAAAAATAGGATCTTTTAGGCATTTTTGGGAATTCATTTTGCAAACTTTTTTCCGAATTTTTTTTATTTATTTTTTATTGATTTTTCTTTTTTCTGTAACAGACCTTTTTACTATCATTCATTGGATCTTCTATGTAAATTCCAGACATTTTCATTCAGGAGATTTTTTGCAAACAACGTTTCAATTTTCAAACTTTCAAGTGTACGGTTTTATTTTTCTTCACCTCATTCGTCTGCGTGTCGGCTTTTTCCGGCGGCTGCTCTGCACTGTAATATGCGCTAGTCAGGTTTTCTGCAGGTTTCGGCGAGTGTTCTGCGGGTTTGCGGCGGGTTTTCCCTGCACCACGATGCTTGCTGAATACACCGCAGGATCGGCGAACTAGGAATCTCCGAATCCCCCGACGTGCAGGGAACAAAAAGTCACCGAACGTACGATGACTTTTCTGATCTCTTTGAATAACCCTGTGTATTTTAATTTAGTTGGAGATATAGCAAAGGCGTTGCAGGTTACCCTGAGCCGTAACCATAGTAAAGCCAGATCCTACACAGCATACAGCAAGCACACCCCAAAAATTCTTAATCATGGTGCCTGGCAGAAAAGTCTGTTCTCCTATAGAAGCATAAATTGTATTTTCACATTTGTTGGATATGCTGCATCATCGGTGTTCTGTGGAGCCAGATATTTCTAGTTTTGCAGTTGTCTTGCTGAGAAATAACACATTGATTCCTGAAAGTGATCTCGTATTGACCAGTTCAGTATTGATTAACATAATGTAGGTATGCAATACAATGAAAGCTGACCTGTCATGATTTATTTTTATCAGTCCTCTTAATCCTGTAATCAAATGGGGCAATATCATGTTTTTAAAAATTAAGTCTAATTTGCAATTTTGTTGTATGGAAAAAAAGTTTGTTGCCCCATGTTATCCTACTTAAAATTCTGATAGTTCAAATAATAAAGTTAGAAATTTAAACAAATTATCAATTTAAAATTTTTCTCTCTCTAATTGCTCAAAAGGAGGGCAAAAATCAGTCGTTCACAGTAAGGATAAAAAACATAAACTTGCATTCACATAATCCGTATTATCAAAACTGACTAACGTATAGCAGGGTAAAGGCACTTTATAAAAGTCAATTTCTTGAGTATAATCTCACTCAATCTGTACTCTAAGGCAGTGGTTCTCAACCTGTGGACCCTCAGGACCCACAATTTTCGTTGATCCTTAAGTCGCAACCCAAAAATAATTGAATTTCTGAAACCTTATAATTTATTCCACAAAACAACGTGCGCAACATTCTACAATGTATGCGCTTTTTAAACAATTTTGTAAACAAACAGGGATTCTTTCCAAAATGGATAGTGCAGTAATCACAGAATTAGTGAAAACGAAAATACTGTCGAGGCAAAAACCCAATAAAATAAACTGTAATTGAAACATAAGAAATTAATTGGAATTTATGGGAAAACTGGGGATGCGTCTTGCTCTTAATAAATGTCTCAAAGTGTGGGATAATGGCAGACAAAGCAACTTTAATTTAAATTACTACTGAATGAATAATAAGATATATTATAAAAAAACTTAACTCATCTGCTCCATGCTCCCCCTGCTATCTGTCTCTGCGCACATTATTTTTTCACGGCAGCCTGCCCTCCCTAAGCCTACGCAATCTGCGTAGCTGAACTCTACGTTAATCGCGTAAACTCAAGCTGGCAAAGAGATTGAGAAGTCTGCAGCGTGCTTCTGGCGCTTCCTACTTCCTGAACCTATACTCTTCAGTGCCTCAGAGAGACACTGAAGAGCAATGGAATTGCTAGGACCAATGGGAAAGCACCATTGGTCCAAGCCATTCAAAAAATGCCTCCATGGGAGGCTGGCCTATATAAATATACTTTGCTTCACTGAGATGTGCATTGTGCACAGTGGCTCCTGGTGTTGGGATTACAGAGCGTGCCACCAGTCACGGAGTCTCCCCCACACCTTGCCATTACAGAGTATTTTACCTGATGGAGCGGGCCCCAGTTGGCACCTAGGAACATTCAGAGGTAGCCGCGCCGCCTGGGACCCGCTACCGCAGGTAAGATGCATCAGCGAGTCCCAGGCATTAGAGAGGCATGTGGACACTTGCCCCACGACCCAGTCCACACCTGGTCGCGACCCACTTTTGGGTCACGACCCACCACTTGAGAAACACTGCTCTAAGGGATTGTCATATGAAATGGCATTACAAGAACTAGGTGAAGTAAAAGGGTTGTCTCCAATATCACTCTATGCAATCATTGTCATAGACACCCATACATCAGTTCAATGGAATGTAACACTACAGAATTTGTATTGGATATGTGAGCACCCATTTCTCTTTTTCACACTCTGCAGGCTGTTGCGATGCTCTCTCCTTTTTTTTTCCTCTCTCGCTATTTCTTGCATATCTTCCAATGTCTCTTCTGCTGCCTTCTCGTTTTACTCTGCAGTATCTTTCAGTCAGAGTACCTCAAGGCTCTGTTCTGGGGTCCTGTTTCTTCTTCATCATTGTCAGCTTTCTTGGTGACCTAATGTCTTTCTATGGTCTCCAACATTACCTCTATATGGATGATGCCCAGATCTACCTCTCCTGATCACTCCCCCCAGTGTTAGACCATGTCACAGTCTCCCTGTCTGTTGGATGTAACTGGGTGACCACTCACTTGTTTTTTTTTTAAAACTCAATCTCTCCAAACGGAACTCTTTCCTTCCGTTAAATTTAACACTCTTGCAGCTATTTACCTTTAGGAGAAGGGTGCCACCATTACTTCAGCCTCACAAGTTCGCTGCCTCGATATTACAGACCTTTTATACAGTGCCAGCATATTCCGTAGCGCTTTACAATGGGGGAGCACAAACATGAGATGTATATGATGATAAATAAGGAAAAGATAACCCTGCCCGTAGGATAACTGTCTAGGTAATACAGCACTTTAACCAAGTGCTCAGCAAGACTGTGCTCTTACAATCTGAGGGATGGGGGGGTGAAACAAATGGGAGCCGAGGGAAAGTAAAGCTGGTTGCCAGGAAGAATATTGCAGGGATTGCATTGGAAGGACCAGAAGCTTGGGCTTAGTAAGAGTAATTAGAGAAGTGGAAACAGCTGGAAGAGAGACCTGAAATGAAGTACTTTGATGCCTTCTCTCCTTCAATCTTCACTTATTATTCTTTAATTTATTTGTATAGCGCCAACATATTCTGAAACTCCGTGAACCTAGAGTCACTAACCAAATCTTTTAACTAAAAATTGCAAGGATCTGCTTCTTTCTGAACCAGAACTCCACCAAAATGCTCATCAAAGCATTTATTGTCTCCCACCTTAACTACTATTGACACTACTACTCCTATCAAATACAACTTCTTATTGACCTTAAAAGATTCTAGATTATCCCTTTTACTTTCTGTAATGAACATCTGTACCAGGCTTATCAACCTCACATCCCGTACCTCGCACACCTCGCCTCTTTGTCAATCTCTACGTTGGCTCAGTTTTTTACAACCCAATACAAAATTCTCAGATACAAGAATATCCGTAACTGTTGCCTAGATCTCCTCCCTTAGCAGTATTGGTTATCTCGGTCACATTACTCTGCCATTGGTTTGTGATTATGCTCCCCTTGTAGCCGCACTTCTAACTCTCACGTTTTTAGGACTTTTCTCCACATACATACAATACATCTCTAAAAATAAAAACAAACACTATAATTGTATTTATTGTGTATTTCTATCAATGTTTTAATTCCAGGTGGCTAAAGTTTGAGGAAGATGTAGAAGATGGAGGAGACCGCTGGAGTAAACCCTATGTTGCTACGCTTTCCTTGCATAGCCTCTTTGAATTAAGAAGTTGCATCATCAATGGAACAGTCCAGCTTGATATGCATGCAAATACTATAGAAGAAATTGCAGGTATGAATCTGCTGCAATCGTATATTATTATAGCTCTTTTTTCTTCACGTGTTCATTCCCATTAACCTTCTTACTAACGTTCCGCTATTCCTGCACATGATTAGCAGATATATTTATATAGTAGCTAGCAGGTTAACCTGACCTAATTTGGTAAAAGTGAGAAAAAGGCAATCTTCTTCGCTGCTAGCCGATTATATTCCAAAGTTTTTAAATGTTTATAGGCCTATAAGCAGGACTGGAATGGGAACCAAAAAATAGTCTTTTTTTTTTTTGTCGTTATGGTGAGAACAACAAAAACCAAAAGAAAAAAAGAGACCAACGAACTGTACCTTGGTCAACAATCCCTTACCTCAAAGGGTGACGTGAGATAACACTCCCTAGGCAGGACTAAACCTGTAAATATGACAACAACAACAACAAAAATATATATTACGAACGAACAGACCTAGACGGTCAGTCACTGTTTATCCGGGAGCGGCAAAAACTAGTTGCCAAGTGCCTTTAATAAATCGCAAAGAGACACTCCCAATTAGGCTAATCACCCGGAAGCTGTGCTACGGGAACTGATATGAGCAACGCAGCTATTTATAGTGATTCATTGTACTGTTATGATTACACCCACTGATGAAGCTACTTCTAGCGAAACGCGTTTGCGGTGTATTTTATTTATTGTTTTAATAAAACCGATTGTGAATTTCCACCCTGTATGATCCTGGGTGATTTATTCCTTCGGCATCCTGAATAGATATTCCTAAGGATCTGGTTTCCTGCCTTGTGGACCTGAGGTTGGGGAAATCGGTGCCCCTTGATTTAAATCCACCGATCTGCCTTCTGTTTGGTGCCCATTTATTTAAATCGGCACCAGAATATATTGTGAGTGCTAGCGCCGGACACCAGCTCTGTAACCTGCACACTCCCAAATACCAACTAAAAACAACAAACACACGAGAGCATTGTGAGGAAAAATTAGAGATCTATATTGGTCAGAAAAACAGCCTGTGTTGCAAGGATGTGGCACAACCAAAAAAGATTTCCTTGGTAGGTATAAATAACAGACGTAAATACAGAAAAAATGGCATCGCGCCCATACTCACCGGAGCGGCAGCAACTGCCAGGAGTAACAGCCCAGCCAATGTATAAAACATAACAAGGAAAAAAGGTGTCCTCTGCGCTCGTTTCTATGTGTTCCATGTACAACAAAACTGAGGTTTTTGTTTGTTTCAATGGCCATTGCAACGTAAGCTCACTCGCCACTTCACGGCGCCTCTTTACAGAGTGAGTACCTAACATGTACCAAAAGGCCGCTCTACTGAGCAGCTCCAAGCCCCTCCTGCTGCTTTTCAGCCAAGGAGAGGCAGAGATGGTGGGTTTTATTTATACACGCACCAAACACTTCCCATTTGGGATTAAAAACAAAAACATGGAAAGAGGAACAGCTGGAGAACGATGGACTGGTGTTACAAGCATGATATACATAAATACAGAAAAAATGGCGTCGCGCCCATACTCACCGGAGTCGGCCTGAAAGATAGGCAACGCAGCCTGGGGACAAAAATCCCAAAAACCTAAAAGCACATCCAACATGCAGAGCTATTGGGAGGTGTAAGCACGCTAAATAACCATCTCGCACAATTGCTGCTGTCCCTAATACTTAATCAGATTCTGCTCTTACCCTCACTAATGCATTACAAGACGTACAGAATTCAAACCAAAAAATTAAACACTCAGCTCGACATGTGTTTCGCCGGTGACAACCGGCTTCATCTGGTATTTGGGAGTGTCTCTTTGCGATTTATTAAAGGCACTTGGCCACTAGTTTTTGCCGCTCCCGGATAAACAGTGACTGACCGTCTAGGTCTGTTCGCTGGTAATATATATTTTTGTTGTTGTTGTTATGGTGAGAAGAAAAGTATAAAGAGCCAAATTAGCATATTCTTGTCAATTGTGCTGATGTGATGCTGGTTCAGGATATCTCTGGGGCGTGTTACAAGCTACCTTGAGACTAGGACTAAGTAACCCTTCACCCAGGTTCTCTACCAGTCCTTGAGCTGGCTGGGTTTAGCAATGGTAAAAGGTGAACCTACAAGGCAGAGACAGCAAAAACGAAGGGAAACACCAGTCCTTGTATGGCCGACAGGAAAGGCACGGAAAAAAGGGAATGAGGAGAACTGAACCGGGCAAAGCCTGGCAACAGAGAACCGCTACAAAGCAGGTAGAATGGTCAAATGGAAATCCAAGTCAAAGCGTTAGAGGTAGACCGGTACTCTGCCAAATCTGAGTCAAATGCAGAATATCAGAGAGAGTAAGTAATAGCAATAAAAGGACACTTAAGGGTCAGCAGAACTGAAACCACGAAAGGGCAGTGAGAATCCGGTTAAGGAGGTTTAAATATTGCGCCCTTGACTATGATTGGCTGTCTGGATCACGTGACCCCCGGGAAGAGCAGTCGTGGCCGTAATGACGTCAAGCAGTAATGAAGTCAGCAGTCGTGGACGTAATGATGTCATAAGACGCTGAGGTCAGCGACACACGTGCATAGGACGGGAGGACGGTGGAGCAGCGTACACAGGACGAGGAGGCTGCTGCGAGGAGTGCCGGAACCCATTGTACTGCGGAGCAGGGTCTGACAGTTACAGCCTTTAACCCAATTTCTTAAATGATGGCATTATAGAAGTTGTGATTAAATGAACAATTTAAAATACAGCCACATAAGTGCTACTTCGTTTCTTTAACTGAAGAAACTCAAGATTTTTTTAACACCCGCTTCTTGTTTAAGTCTTATAGAAGAATCGACAAATAACCTAAACTCTCACTTTTTTGTGAGAGATTTGATTGTGGTAAAAGTTGCATGTGTAGTGATGGTAGTATAAATGTGTTGGAGGTGCTGTGTGAGGAGTGATGAATCAGGCTGTACGTGTGTCAAGTAAAGGTGTAACAAGATATAAATTTATGTGTGTCCACCTATCTCTTGTACTCTCTACACAATGGTCAAGTCGAGGAAAAAGAAATACAAGACTTCCACCCTCAAATGTATAAAATACACAGTTCTTACAGGCTCTTAGAGGCACACACATATATACTTTCTCCTTCTACACCCTATAAAAAAACTCTTTCCACCCCCCCATTAACCCATATGAGTCAGGTCCACCAGCCCCCATACCCCAAATCCTCCCCTTCTACCATCCTATACCCAAAATCCCCCTTCCACCATCCCATATCCAAATCATCCCTTTCCACCAATCCCATACCTCAAATTGGCTATTTCGTTCATACCTATACATCAAATCAACCCCTTTAAACTCCCCCTTATCTCTAATGTGCCCTATTCAACTTCATACCGCAATCCGGCACTTTCCATTACCCCACAGCAAAAATCAGCCCCTTCTGCTACCCTAAATCAGCATGTCCCCTTCCACCGTATTCCACTGAACATGAGGGACCTTCATTCATCATTCCTACGGTACACAAGTATCGGCCACCAATCCTCATAATAATCTGTTTCCTCTCATTTGACACGCTGACCCAGAATAGCATGGCTGGGTGGTTTCCAGGAGCAGCAGGGTTTATGATGCAGCATTTTTTTCTGCACAGATTCCTCTTCAGGTTGGGGGCCTTATTTAGCTCCAGCCTTGATTCGGGTTGCCTTTACTACAAAGGCAATGCAAATGCTGGCCTCAATGGCCAATCCAGGCCTGCTCAGCAGAAAAAAATAAACAGAAAATAAACAATAACCATGTGTCCTGTTAGATGTTCTTACACTGTGATTTGTTAAATCTATCTATTCATGTATATTTAGGTTCATTTTAGTGGATAGTTAAGCTATCGGTCACGTAGGAGTTGCATTTTACCCTCCATAGTGACTCTGTTGAGCCATTGGAAGCGAAGAAGCGCTCTTGAACTTTTTAATAACACGTCTATTGGTGGTAACTGTTTTGTCCAATGAATTGAGTATTTTATGGGGGCAGCACGTTCACCGGAAAATCCCTATTAAAACACACAGTGGCGTCACTAGGGTTGGTGTCACCCGGTGCGGTAATTTATGGTGTCACCCCCCCCCCTGAGTTTTACGGATTTTTTTTTAACTACTCTTACTCCTAAATCAGTACTCCCATATGACACTGAATGCTCATACACACAGCGCACATTACTGTGAGGTTTATTGCTGTGGAGCTCTCTCATATGCTCACACAACTTTTTGCCAACTGCCAGCAAGTACGATGCCTGTTCGAAGCACACATGGATATATATTGCCCCCAGCAGCTCTGGATATATTGCCCCCAGCAGCTCATCCATGGATATATATTGCCCCCAGCTCACATATGGATATATTGCCCCAGTTCACAATTATATATTGCCCCCAGCAGCTCACCCATGGATATATATTGCGCTTCAGCTCACATATGGATATATTGCGCCTCAGCTCACACATGGATATATTGCCCCAGACCAGCTCACACATGGATATTGCCCCAGCTCTCATGGATATGCCCCCAGCACACATATATAATGCCCCAGCTCACATGGATATGCCCCAGCAGCTCTCATGGATATCCCCAGCTCCTCTCATGGATATTGCCCCAGCTCCTCTCATGGATATTGCCCCAGCTCCTCTCATGGATTTTGCCCCAGCTCCTCTCATGGATTTTGCCCCAGCTCCTCTCATGGATATACTGCCCCAGCTCCTCTCATGGATATACTGCCCCAGCTCCTCTCATGGATATACTGCCCCAGCTCCTCTCATGGATATACTGCCCCAGCTCCTCTCATGGATATACTGCCCCAGCTCATGGATATACTGCCCCAGCTCATGGATAATGCCCCAGCTCATGGATAATGCCCCAGCTCATGGATACTGCCCCCAGCTCATGGATACTGCCCCCAGCTCATGGATACTGCCCCCAGCAGCTCATGCATACACCCCAGCAGCTCATGGATATACCCCAGCAGCTCATGGATATACCCCAGCAGCTCATGGATAATGCCCAGCTCATGGATATACCCCAGCAGCTCATGGATATACCCCAGCAGCTCATGGATATGCCCCAGCAGCTCATGGATATGCCCCAGCAGCTCATGGATATGCCCCAGCAGCTCATGGATATGCCCCAGCAGCTCATGGATATGCCCCAGCTCATGGATACTGCCCTAGCTCATGGATACTGCCCCAGCTCATGGATATGCCCCAGCTCATGGATAATGCCCCAGCTCAAACATGGATTTGCCCCAGCTCATGGATAATGCCCCAGCTCAAACATGGATTTGCCCCAGCTTATGGATTTGCCCCAGCTTATGGATTTGCCCCAGCTCATGGATATGCCCCAGCTCATGGATATGCCCCAGCAGCTCATGGATATGCCCCAGCAGCTCATGGATATGCCCCAGCTCATGGATACTGCCCCAGCTCATGGATACTGCCCCAGCTCATGGATACTGCCCCAGCTCATGGATATGCCCCAGCAGCTCATGGATATGCCCCAGCAGCTCATGGATATGCCCCAGCTCATGGATACTGCCCCAGCTCATGGATACTGCCCCAGCTCATGGATACTGCCCCAGCTCATGGATAATGCCCCAGCTCATGGATAATGCCCCAGCTCAAACATGGATTTGCCCCAGCTCATGGATAATGCCCCAGCTCAAACATGGATTTGCCCCAGCTTATGGATTTGCCCCAGCTCATGGATATGCCCCAGCAGCTCATGGATATGCCCCAGCAGCTCATGGATATGCCCCAGCAGCTCATGGATATGCCCCAGCTCATGGATATGCCCCAGCAGCTCATGGATATGCCCCAGCTCATGGATACTGCCCCAGCTCATGGATATGCCCCAGCTCATGGATACTGCCCCAGCACATGGATAATGCCCCAGCTCAAACATGGATTTGCCCCAGCTCATGGATAATGCCCCAGCTCAAACATGGATTTGCCCCAGCTCATGGATAATGCCCCAGCTCATGGATTTGCCCCAGCTCATGGATTTGCCCCAGCTCATGGATTATGCCCCAGGATACTGCCCCCAGCTCATGGATACTGCCCCCAGCTCATGGATATACCCCAGCAGCTCATGGATATACCCCAGCAGCTCATGGATATACCCCAGCAGCTCATGGATATACCCCAGCAGCTCATGGATATACCCCAGCAGCTCATGGATAATGCCCAGCTCATGGATATACCCCTGCAGCTCATGGATATACCCCAGCAGCTCATGGATATGCCCCAGCAGCTCATGGATATGCCCCAGCAGCTCATGGATATGCCCCAGCAGCTCATGGATATGCCCCAGCAGCTCATGGATATGCCCCAGCAGCTCATGGATATGCCCCAGCAGCTCATGGATACTGCCCCAGCTCATGGATACTGCCCCAGCTCATGGATACTGCCCCAGCACATGGATAATGCCCCAGCTCAAACATGGATTTGCCCCAGCTCATGGATAATGCCCCAGCTCAAACATGGATTTGCCCCAGCTCAAACATGGATTTGCCCCAGCTCATGGATAATGCCCCAGCTCATGGATAATGCCCCAGCTCATGGATAATGCCCCAGCTCATGGATATGCCCCAGCTCATGCATATGCCCCAGCTCATGGATTATGCCCCAGCTCATGGATTATGCCCCAGCTCATGGATAATGCCCCAGCTCATGGATAATGCCCCAGCTCATGGATAATGCCCCAGCTCATGGATAATGCCCCAGCTCATGGATAATGCCCCCCAGCTCATGGATAATGCCCCCCAGCTCATGGATAATGCCCCAGCTCATAGATACTGCCCCAGCTCATGGATATACTGCCCCAGCTCATGGATATACTGCCCCAGCACATGGATATACTGCCCCAGCACATGGATATACTGCCCCAGAACATGGATATACTGCCCCAGAACATGGATACTGCCCCAGCACATGGATACTGCCCCAGCACATGGATACTGCCCCAGCACATGGATACTGCCCCAGCACATGGATACTGCCCCAGCTCAAAGATTTGCCCCAGCTCATGGATTTGCCCCAGCTCATGGATTTGCCCCAGCTCATGGATTTGCCCCAGCACATGGATTTGCCCCAGCACATGGATTTGCCCCAGCACATGGATTTGCCCCAGCACATGGATTTGCCCCAGCACATGGATTTGCCCCAGCACATGGATTTGCCCCAGCACATGGATATGCCCCAACTCATGGATACTGCGCCCCACCTCATTGATACTGCGCCCCACCTCATGGATACTGCGCCCCAGCTCATGGATACTGCGCCCCAGCTCATGGATACTGCCCCCAGCTCATGGATACTGCCCCCAGCTCATGGATAATGCCCCAGCTCATGGATAATGCCCCAGCTCATGGATAATGCCCCAGCTCATGGATAATGCCCCAGCTCATGGATTTGCCCCAGCTCATGGATTTGCCCCAGCTCATGGATACGCCCCAGCTCATGGATAATGCCCCAGCACATAGATATGTCTCACCGTCTCCTGCGCCGCCTGTTCGCTCCCTCTGAGCGTCTGGCGGCGCGCAGCTTTGGCGCTCGCCTGGGGGAGCCACGTGACCAGCCGCGATTGGCTGGTGACGTGTTTCCTCCAGGCGAGCGCCGAAGCTGCATGCTTCGGATGGTCGCAGGGAGCGAATACGCGGCGGAGGGTGAGACACCCACCCTTAGGGTGACGGTGTCACCCTAAGGGCGGGTGTCACCTGGTGCGGGCCGCACCCCACGTTACGACGCCACTGAAAACACACAACCTTGTTAGATAGTGAAGCAGCACAGTAGTTTAAAATGCACGAGCGGACATCCTTTCTATGCATACAGTACGTACTTTGGTTATCATTCATTTGATTCTCATGTAAAATGTAGCTGCAGCAGAATTTCCCTCATATTACTAGTGTGCACCTGCAAATGAGTGTTAATAAGCACTTACACAATGTGATTGTGCCATCAGGGGTATTATTGCCTGAAATGTATAATTATATGAATTATCGAACTTGTATGCAATGTAATATTATAGTAAATATTTAATAGCGTTGATTGCAAACTAAACTGCGAGGCAGATGTTGGCATGCGGGACATGTCTTTAAGACTTGGGACAGCAGTCTATAGGTTTGGACTGTCCCTGCAGTTGTGAGACCGATGCCAAGTGTCTATAATATAGTATTACGGTGTGTATGTATGTATGTATATGTATATATATATATATATATATATTCACGTTGTACAGTGATATCCAATTTGCATGTTAACTGGTGAGAGGGCAGAGGTCTCAGAGATCACACCTTTATTTCTTACCCTTATACCACCTTATTAGAGGGACACGCTATCGATCATATTCTCTTTATAAAGTGGTCAGGATATGTAGAGTCAACCCCCTCCCAGAACCAGCGATCTGGTGAAAATGCAGAGTGAAGAGTTCCCTCCATGCCACCCAGCGTCACCAGCAGCTGGGATTTTGAAATTTCCAGGCTCCTGGTCACCAAGATCAGTCACTAGTGCAGTGTTTCCCAAACCTGTCCTCGGGACCATCAACCAGGACAGATTTTTCAGATCACGTTGGGGAAAAGCAGACTGAATACTGCAATCACTGAGCAGTAAATCAGATCTCCTGTGCTAAGCTTCAGATATTCTGAAAACCTGGCGAGGCAGAGGGTCCTGAGGACAGGTTTGGGAAATACTGCACTAGTGACATTGATGGGCAGAAAGTGTACCGACATCACCCTCTCTGAGACCAATAGCGATAGCATATGTGCAGCTCCAATCCATCATTCTGCACAGGTGCTACTCAACTTGCATGTGTAAAGTGTGCTTGTCCTATAGCACTGCGCAATTTGTAGTCCCAAGCCGAACAGTAGCTGCTCTCGGCAAGAGAGAGAGGGCAAGTAAAAATCACCCGAAATGAAAGGAAAATTAATGGAGTGGAAGCTGTCAGCAGCCTCTAGCCAATTATTTAAGAGCAAAAAAGAGAACTCAATTTATTAATAATGTTCCTTTAAGATACATTTTGGAAATATACATGTTCATTCAGGTTTTATTTTTGTATAGAAATGCCTACTTTTGTTTATTAAAAAAGCAAACAAACAAAATTAGATTTTCAAATGTTATTCGCAGCATGATTTTTGAGGTCGGTTTACAGATGCTGTCTATAGCACTCATTACTGGCTTTCCATGAAAAAAATAGTCATGGATTTTTTTTTCTTTTTGCTATTTTTGTGTTCAGAGAAAAAAATTGAAGGCCATTAGCAAAGTCTGCAGAGTACGGTTTTCAAAGCTGAGCAATGTGCAAACATTGTTGCTGTGGTGCTGTAGAAATATGGAAATAAACGCTGTACTCGTCCATAAATAAACACGGTGGCCTAACTTGTGTCTGCTTTTCTAATAAATTGAAAATTTGCTTAATAACTTTTAATTGGATGAGTGACCTACAAAAATTGAATTGTGGGAATAAAGTTGCAATTAGAGTCTTCTGATGAAAGAAATTGGCAGCGGTTTGAAGGTTCGTAACGGCACATTATATTTTATGTCGCCGAATTGAAAGATGACGCATCATTGACTCACCGCAATTACACGAGTAGATGCAAGACCGGCCTGGAGGGCCCTGCGGTTCATGATATATTCTTCCTCTGGGGCATTCGAGGAGAGGGCACAATTACCACCGAATAGCCAGTTGTATATTATTTCATTACATGGCTTAATCAAATAGATTCACAGAAGAAGATTGTGTTGCCTAGCTGTCAATGATTATTTTTACTGATGCATTCAGACAAAACTAAATAAGAATTTCTGCTACAATGTTCTAACACATTCTTCTTGGGGAAATCCCAAACTGAATTCATTGTGTATATTATTTTAAGTAAACAAGCCAGTGCTACATTGTGTACACTATGTCTCATTGCTATAAATTCCATATTTTGCTATAATTTGTCATGTTCCTAGACTTTTAGGACATCTATTCCTGGCATATAAAACTTGGAGAATACAGAGAAATTAATTTAATGTTTTTACTAAAATTCCACCATGGTTCTTTTTCCAAGCAAAAACATTTGACAGTAATGCTCGAAGGACCACATGATACAGCCAGAGTGTAAATTATTCCCCTAGATAACAATTTGCATCCTTGGTTAATTGCTAATGTCTCAGAGGAGCAAAGATTCAGAAGTGCATAGAGTTTTGCTGATTTATGTTGGACTGGATACACTGGTCAACAAAAAAAAAAAAGTTGTCCCTTTCCTTTACACAATTGGTCAATACCAACCAGGGCTGTCAACAGAAACCTTGGGGCCCCTTACTGAACCACAGGTCAGGGCCCCCCTTTCCCTCACTGTCCATTTCCAAAAACGAATTAAAAATAAAACATTCTGCCTCATTTAATTTTCACTGTATTATATATGGTTGGGCTAAATCCCTGGTGGATAAAATGTGTTTCCTGGCAGGAGAGTGCTCACTCTGTACCCCTACCTGGCGCAGACCATACTAATCGCTCCCTCAGTGATTAGCCAGAGTGCTTTTAACCTGCACTGGACGCACCGGCCCACTGGGAAATTTTCTGGTATCCCAATAGATCAGTTCAGTTTGGCATGGAGGGGCCCTTACATCTGAGGCACTTCTGCAAGTGACAATGTGTTTGGTAAGGGCCAGGTGCCCCATGAGCCACTAGGCCCCTGAACATAGTCACCCCTTGATGACTGCCGTGATTCCAACCAAAAAGTGGTTGAGAAACCAGTATATTATGTCAGAACACTTGTATTAGCTCTTAGTTTCAAGATATATTTATGTGTACATGTATGTATGGTACTGTTCCCTATGACCTCTTACCGATTCATCTATTCACTGGAGTGTTTGTTTCTTTGTTTTTCGTTTTGTAGTCTACTTCTGGGGAATCTCTTATCACATTCCAACAATAGTCAGCAAGCAAAGATGCGTTTCACTTGCCCTGATACCTTCTTTCCATTGGTGGAAGCGCTCTCCATACACGTCACTCAAAACACCACAATTACTTTAAAGAAGTCAAGATGGGAATGAAGAAAGTCAGGATCTTTAATGACCTATTACAACCTAACTCTTGATATGTCATCAGAAGTTCATGAAGAGCTAGATCGCAATTTTCAGCTCTTCAATCTCCCAATAAATTGTAAACAATAGATTTGAATTCTTCCCAAGCTGCTTTCCCGTGCCCTTCATTGACAATATTAAAAGTTTCATCCTTAAACCGTTCACGAATCTGCGGGCCAACATAGAGTCCCTCGTTGATCTTCGAATCATGGAGATGTGGGAATTATGTCTTTAAATACTTGAAAGCTTCTCCTTCTTGATATATTGCCTTCACCAAAATCAGAGTCAGAGTTTTATGTGTAAAGGTGGCAATAAGATTTTATCACGGGCAACTAAGGGAGTGTACTGGATGGCCTTTTTTTCCAGGCTCCATCATTTTCCTTACAGGACCGGTTTTTCTTATGTAGTCTGAGAAGACCTATCCCTACTGTCCCACTGGTGTATCCTAATTGCATTACGAGTATTATGGGATAACTTTCAGATCTCCACATATCTGCCATTGGTGGTCTTCATAGTTAATTTTTTCAAGAAGCAATTTAACATTTTCATACTTCTCCATATCTACATGAACAGATGGCAGTGCACTTCCGTTGCGATGCAAAACAGCTTTCAAGCTTATCTTAGACGAGTCCATGTAAATTCTCCAGTCTTGTGGATTATGCTCCATTCTCAAAGATGTCATCAGACCATTTACATCACTGTAGGCAACACAGTAGTTTTCCATTTTCAAAGTGTGGGATAAACAGGGGTATTCAGAGAGAGGTGAAACTCAGGAGAATGACTGGAGAAGTGAAAATTCTAGGTCAAAATAGCCAAACCAGAAAAATTCTCCCATTTATCTCACTTTCCAAATCGACTATTTGGTCTAGATTGTTCATTCTCTTGGCAATTCTCCTGGTTTTCAACTCTCTGAAGAACCCTGTTACAGGGTTATTCAGAAAGCGGTGAAAAGCAGGAAAATTACTGGAGAATGGAAAATTCTAGGTCAAAATAGCCAAACCAGAAAAATTCTCCCATCTCCCTTTCCAAATCGGCTATTTTGACCTAGAATTTTCCATTCTCCAGTCATTCTCCTGCTTTTCACCGCTCTCTGAATAACCCTGTAAGTCTTTTTCTCGGTTTCTATCAGGTCTATTCACTAAAAGTGAAACTCGGGAGAAGAGAACAAACTAGACCAAATAGCAGATTTGGAAAGTGAGATAAATGGGAGAATTTTTCTAATTTGGCTCTTTTGATCTAGAATTTTCACTTCTGCTGCCAATTTGCCTGAGTTTCACCTTTTAGAGAATAGACCTGTTTAGAGATAGATATATACCACTGACGAATCACACAATTTAGGTTCTGTAAGCACAATAAAGGACTTTTATGTAATCAAAATGACCTCTCCAGGAATAAAATCTAGTTTACTCAATGTTGTCAAAGCATATTTCTAATAAAACATTTATGTGCCAAAATTAGAACATTTCACTCGATCATAAAGTGAATTCCTGTTCTTCAAGAAAATGAGCGCTAACTAAGCATTTTCAAGCGTCATATTCTCTTCTTTCATTTCGACATGAATAGAGATTGACTATTTTTTTTTTAATCTGAAAGATTTTGAGTGTTTACCAGTGATATTAATGGGTTAGATTATTACGTGTTTGATAATGACCAGCTCTGTGGTACAATGTCCTCCATTGAAACCATTTACAAAATTAAAAATACAAAAGGTAAACAAGTTTTCCAAAGCAATAGTTACAATTGCTCATGAACTGCAATCTAGAGTAATATTTTAAAATGACGTGTGTGTGTGTACACGCCAAAAAAAGTCCCCACTTGGGTTCACTCAATCATATAGGTGCAAGCCTGCCATTGGATAATTAATACAGTGATTAAAATGTTTCAGCTGGCAAATAATTAGCTCAGCTGCCTCCCTGAATATACTGAATGAGCAGATTTTTCCATCGATGTCTTTTTTTTTTATTCCCTAATGGCGCGGGTTTATTCCAAGATGACAATAGGAAATATATGGTCTGTGCTGAGAACAATGAATAAGTAAAAGCACGGAGGGCGCCCCCTTGTGGGTAGGTTGTAATCCATATCCAACAGAGAAGGGGGTAACCCTGGAACATGAACGTGAACAATAGGGTATTGAAATACTGATGAAATAAAACTTGACTTTTAATGGATACTTAAAAAAATAGCACAAGCCAAATCCGTAGAAATTGGCATAAACGAAAGGCTGCAGATATGTTGAAAAATCACAATAAAAATGAGAGCTGCAAGAGTGCTTCACCCTATTACGCGACGCGTTTTGCCATATCAACTGGCGTCATCAGGAGCATGCAAGGAGTAATGCACAAACAGGCAGAGTAGCAAGAAATGGACAGCCTTATTCCAAGATGGCAATGCCAGGATTCATTGGACTCAAATTGTGCAAGAGTAGTTCAGGGAGACATCGTTTTCACACATAGATTGGCCGCCACAGAGTCCAGACCTTAACCTCACTGAGAATCTTTGGAATGTGCTGGAGAAACAGCACTGAAACTCTCCCGTCATCAAAATAAGATCTTGGCGACAGATTAATGCAACGCTGGATGGAAATAAATGTTGTGATATTGCATAAGCTTATCGAAGCTATGCCACGTCAAATGCGTGCCGTAATCGTAGGAAAAGGCCGTCTAAAAGAATAAAAGTAACTTTTTTTGGGATTTTGGCCAGGCAGTGTGTATATGTCTGAAATCTATTGAGTATTGTATATGAGGAGGGTGTTCCTGCTGTAAATGTTTATAAGTAATAGCGGAGGATTTGTTTTCTGTATTATCTTTTCTAGACATGATCTTGGATCATCACGATTCAGCCAATGAGCTAGGTGAAAATATGCGAGTGAAAATAAAGGAGGCACTTCTGAAAAAACACCATCATCAAATTGAGAAGAAACGTAACAATCTGATCCCTATGGTGCGTTCCTTTGCAGAGGTTGGGAAGAAGCAATCTGAGCCCCATTGTCTGGACAAAAACAGTGAGTAAACCTGTCACAACTTACGAACGATCCTCCCTATGGAGAAAGTGCACAGCTTTGATTAAATTTGATTTATATTCATTAATATTTTACAAATGTGTATTTATAGATTTATACTTTTGTGTGATTCTTCTGGGACTGTGTTTCAAATATCAGAGATACAAATGAATGATATGTTTCAAGTTTTTTTATTTTATATTAAGTTTCCTTTTATTGGATTTTTTCCTCCAAAACAAATTTATCCAAAGATGATTTTGTATGTAAGGAACATTTATAGCCCAACGGTTATTCAACATGAAATCGAGTTTGGATATGTAGCATAAAGACTGTATATCATTCAGTATGTACATTTTTGGGACATGTATTCCATTAAACCAAGTTGAAATTGTGTCTGCAGAGCTGGTATGCATTTGTTCAAAGTAAAATTTTGTAAAATAAATATCCGGAACAGACCTTTATCCCATTGCTATTCTGCAAATCTATGCTGAAGCAATGAACACATGGCCTTAAGTGCCAAGTTTCAAGAAGCTCAATTAATAGATTGTTGTCCATGGAATAGATCTGCACCAGGAGCTAAGTGTGAGGAGGGCGGGGCAAGCAATAAAAATTAAAGTGAAACATTCTGGGCAGCTTACAAGCCTTGGGATCTTTGTAAACATAACTTGACATTCATTATTCCCTCTCCTGAGGAGAAAAATTGTAGCAAGCCATAAGAGACCCAATCTGGAAATAATTTAATGGTCTTCCACTACCTGTGAGTAAAGCAGGTGTGCAGGCAAATGCAAGCAACAAAATAAAAAATACAAGGCATGATGGCTCAAATAAAACTACTTCATGAGAAGCGGAGAGGTGAAAGAAATCACATCAATTACTAAACACCGAAATTTTGGTGCACTTTCATTCGGCGCACTTTGGTGTGATTTAGCGAGTTCAATTCGCTGATGCTGTGGTGAAATCAGCATTCATTGCAGGGTCCCTGAAGTGCGCCGAATGCCACCAATAAATCCATTGAACGCAGCCGATAAACCTGCCGACCGTTGCCGAAAAAAGCTGACCAGCTGCTGAGCAGGGGTAAGAAATGAAACAAAAACCACCACAGTTTTTAAAAGGCGTTTTAAACAAAAATAATGCATGAAAATAATATTCCTATGTTCCTATGAATAACAATAAAAAGGTCTGTTACAGAATTAAAAAAGCCATTTAAGAAAAATCAGAATCCCAAATTTTGCCGAAAAAATTAAGATTTTTTGCTGCAAATGAAAAGAATAAGAAGTTGAATAAAAAATTTATAAAAATGGGGAATTTTCTTTACATTGAAACCTATGGGATTCGCCTGTTTTTTTTGTTTTGTTTTTTAATGAAAAGTTTTTTATTTCAGAAAGTGTATGGTACAAATACAAGAAAACATTGAGTATAAAACAATGTTCAATAGTCATGTACATGAAACTTATGTAAATTAGCTGAAGAATAAAACTGGGTACATCGTAAGCTGTCTATAAGTCTAAATCTCATCTTCCGTAATAACAATATAACGTTATTTCATATAGAAATTTGATTGCGCGAATCCCGTACCCAAAAGTAGTGCAAATCTGATAGAGCAAGGAGAATACGGGGCGATAGAGCGGAACAATGTCTAATGGTAGCACCAGAGATCACAATACAAGAAGGAAGCTCGGACAGAAGAAGAGTACAGGAGAAAGAGGAAGTCCATAGAAAGAGGGGGGCCACTTAAAGAGGAAGGGGGTGAAGTGTAACAGGGAGAACCAAGGGGGTAGTGGAGTAAGATGGGGTATGTGGGTTGACTGGGAGGGTTGATACACGAAGATTCAGGAAACCTCAGGTATTCGCATAGTCCGTGTGGGACAGTTTCCCTCCTCCACAGAGCCAGACCTCTCCGTAACTATCTTGAGTGCATCTGTCTCCCTTAAAACCCCACGTAAGCTCGCCGAGGAGCAATATGCAGCCCAGTGGAACCATACCTTAGTGAAGTGCTGCGCCGCCGCTGCCGGAGCTAATGCAAGTTCCTCATTGGAACGTAAGATTTCCATTTTATCAATTAACATTTTCATGGAAGGCCTGGACGTGGACCTCCAGCAAAGGGGAATTAGCGATCGAGCTAAGAGAATAGGTAACAGTACCGTGTTCTTCGTCGATTTAACTGAGAACGGGAGCTGGAGTAAGAGGAAAGTTTGCGGTGTGAAGTCAAGATCCACATCTGTTGTTGTGCACTATATCATGTACCATCCTCTAAAAAGGTTCAAGGGACACGCATTCCCACCAGATGTGGTGGTAAGTGCCAACCGCAGTGGCGCACCTCCAACAGGTCGGTGAGTGAGATGCATCAAATGTGGCCAAGACAGGTGTATGATACCAGAAGACCAGTAGTTTGTAAGAAGATTCTTGCAATTTAGCAGCCGGCGAGCCCGAGTGAGTCAAGGAGAGCGACTTATTCCAGGCCTCATCAGAGATGGGAGTGTCCAGTGTGCGTTCCCAACGGGCCATAAAGTCAGGAGGTTCATTGTCCACCCTACGTAGCACATAAAGCGTAGATATGCTATGAGCCAACGGGAAGGCCCGTTGACAGTTTCAAATGACATAAGCTGCCTAGTTAAGAATGTATTACCTGGCAATTTTTTGAGGAAAGATGGATTCGCCTGTTTAATCCTGTCGAACGAAACCACCGAAAATCTGGACATTTCGACAACTTTTTGGTGCTGTTCGGCATTCTCTGAATAAATTAACCATTACTTCTCTATGGAGAATTTCACTGCTGCCAAATTGCACCATATTTTGTTGGCAATCACTAATATTTGACGAATTGCTACAAAATTGAACCGTATGGGGAAATTCACCGTTCGGTGCAATTCGGTGGCAAATTCGGCTTTCTTTGAATAACTCATTTACTGCTGTAACTGCTTCAATAAAATACCACTACAGAAAATTTTCAACTTGTACATATTTCTACATATGCAAATCTATCATTCCAACCTACTTTCATAATTACGGCCTCATAAATGCATAGTCGCACTTCTAAAAAGGAGGCCTATGTTATAAGAGTATCAGACCTATAAGGCTTCATTTGTGATCGCTCAGCTATTGCAGTTTTAGTGTTAATGTTATGCAAAGAGTTGACAAGTAAAAATTAAAAACTGATATCAATGAAAGGAATTCTTGACGTAGTGTTATCAAATAAAGATGTCAAACACTGTTCCTTGGTAACGAGGATAAGAATAAATCCTAGTCCGCATCATGTGAAATATCTCAAAACATTATCTCCATCTAGTGGTCATGTATAATACACTCACCAGTACAACAGTAAAACCACTGACAGGTGAACTGATTATATGGTTACAGTGGCACATATCAAGGGACAGGATATATTAGGCTGCAAGTGAACAGTCAGTTCTTGAATTTCATTCGTTTGAAGCCAGAAAAAGGGGCAAGAGAGAAGCTCTAAATGACATTGGCCAAATAGTGATGACTAGACGAGTGGGCCAGACCATCTCCAAAATGAGTAGTGAGTAGTACCTACCAAAAGAGAGGGGCAAGGAAGAACGACCAGTGAACCGTTTTTTCATTTGCCCTGAAAATCCCATTAGTCATAGAAATAAAAAGCAATTTTTATTGGAAAAACATTTGTGAATGTTGTTACCGTGGCTGCCTGTGCTGCCCAGGATTGATGGCATGGTGCACATAATTTACTTTGCTGTGAGCCAGTGTCGGGGTCATGTGCGCTCAGTTCCTTAATGCACGTTTAGAGCGAAGGCTAGCCCGTTGGTCCGATCACACAGACTAGATACTGTAGCTCAAATTGCTGGAAAACTTAATGCTGGCCATGATCAAATGGTGTTTGCAAACATTTGACATGTAAGACTTACCTAGAGATTGTTGCTGCTCACGTACAACCGTTTATGGCAGAGGCCTCTTTGAGCAAGATAATGCCCCCTCCTACTCTGCAGAAAATGCTCAGGAATGGTTTGAGGAATATGACAAAGATTTTGAAGTGATTCCTTGCTTCCAAATTCACCAGCTCTCAATCCGTTTGAGCAGCTATGGGATGTGCTGGAACAACATCTGATCCATGTAGGTCCCAGCTCGCAGCTTGCAGGACGTAAAGCATCTGCTGCTAATGTTTTGGTGCAAGATCCCACAGGACATGTTCAAATGTCTCGTGGAGTCCATTCCTCGATGCATCAGAATTATTTTGACAGCATGAGGGGGACCTACACAATATTAAGCAGTTGGCTTTAATGCTATGGCTGATCAGTGTATGTTTCCATTCCTAAATGGTATGAAAAATTAGCAGCCTTAAAAAAGGGACTGAGCTAGGAACATGTTGGGACCACTGTCTTGAGAGATGTGAAGCATGCACTGTATGAATTGCTTTGTTAATAATCTGCACTGCTGGGTAGCCCTGTTGGTATTCTAGAAACTTTTCGCACTTCTATTTTATGTCTCCTCCAGGTCTGTCTGTGTCTCCACAACCTACTCATGCTACACTAGATGTGAAGAATGGTGGAAACCATGACAATAGTAGTGCTGTGGATCTTAGTAAGGTAGGCGTCTTCGGTGGACAAAGATAACTGTATAAATTCTGCTGACTTTCCCACCTGAATTTGTCTTTGAAATTAAGCTACACTTCCCAAAAAGAATGGGAATAGAAGTGGATTTTTATGTCTGTCTGAAAATTCCTAGAAAGGAAACTGGAGCCCTGCAACAACTTAAACTCCACTTTACTAATTCCAGTCAAAAGTATCCATCAACTGGAATTTAATTTTGGAAACTGTATTTGTAATGCTCAAAATCAAATTTTGGGCTGATTGGACCCACAAAAACTGCTGCAAATAATTCACATTCGTGGGAAACTCATCACGTGGGATCCTGTTCCAACCCTGCTATTTACGTTAATAGCTGGAGCTGCTGAACATAATGGCTCCAGCTGCTTTTCTGACAGAGTCCCAAACTAATCTTGCAGCTCAGAATTGGTGACTCCTTACTGTATATCAATGGCACCTATATACTCTATATAAAAGCCAATAATAACGTCTGAACATGAAAAACACGAGCTAGTCCTTTGTAAGAAACAGAGGTTTGGGAGGGTCCTGAGAACAAGCAACGGCACTAGTGGCCTGCTTTGCGGTGGGTGCCCTCTCAGGTCTTACAGGTCTTCCGTTGTAGCTCACGGTTTTCAACTAGAGCCAGAATACTGCAGAGAAAAAAAAAGTCTTTCACAGCCTGGTGTTATGTTATTTTACTTTTGCAAAGTCACCTAATACTGAAAAATAATTAAACAAAAAAATCTATACTTGCCACTGTACCTGCCAAGCATAGGGTGGCTGATCTGTTCTGACCCCTGGCCACATGCAGTGGACCACTGAAGAAAAGCTTCCCTGTGTCCTTTCACGGCCTCGCTGCAATTGCACATACTAGAACTTGATGCACAGAGGTCCGCTTTGTTAAATAATATCAAATCAATGCAATATTCCTATTCATAGTTACCAAAGCGTGAATCCCAGAAAACCTGTCATTTCTCTCCTATAACCAAGAAAAGATGCAAGCAAGAGCACTACGCTATAGCAGAGATAACTGAAGTCAAACACACAGAATGTGGTACTTCAAATGTATCTGGCATTTCTTTGTTCAGCCAGGTCTTTTATTAAAACTCAGACAAATTTATAACCAATGAGAGTGTTCCAACACACATATAGTTCATCTCTGCCCCGCAACCAGAATGTGTTCTATCAGCCAATCCTTAAACAGATCACGTAAGCGTTAAAGTGGCGCATATACGTTTTGCCACGTCTGAAATGGGTAAACGTAAACACATCTGGTTTATATAAACCTTTCTAAGCCACCCAATATCAAGTGTGATAGACAGAAGGGGGAGGGGAAGAACTTAACAAGTAGCCCCTCTGTAGCTTTAAAGGAAGCATTTCAAACCGAAGGGGGCATATTAACTAAGGCAGGGCTCAAAATTTCAATTCCCATGCTACTAGCCAGACCTTAAGAGTTACTCGCCACCAGTTGCCCCACCTACCCTGCCCTAAACTCCACCCCTAAACACACCTTCTTAAATTATCTTATGAAATTACACTTAAACGTATTAGAATAAAGTTACAAAAATAAATAACATTAAAACTCAGGCACCAGACCCAGACAAGTAGTATCATACATTAAGTACAGACTCCTCTCCAACAGTTTTTAGGATCAAATTAATTTGGGGTTTATGCATCCAATATATCAAGTGGAACCTTATACTCCTATTGATAACCTGGCATATGAATAATGGAAGTTAGAAGACCCCAGAGTCCGTTTTCCCCCTTGGATGCTTATACAGATGAATCTATTAATATTCGTTTGCGATACTTCCATCCCTATTTTTTCTTTTTTTTTGCTCCTTCCGTATCACCCATCTTTCTTTATAGATTTATTTTGCACTTCCGGCACGCTGACAGCTTGGCAGCTGTTTACGTTCACTTAGTTTACACCAGGGCTGGGGAACCTTTTTTTTTCTGCCAAGGGCCCCCTTTATTTCATTTCTCCTTCCATTTAATTAATTAATTTCCCTCCCCCATTTAATATCTCTCTCCCTCCATTTAATATCTCTCTGCCCCATTTAAATAGAGACAGACTTTAAATGGAGACAGGGAGAGAGAGACAGACTTTAAAGTCTGTCTCTCCATTTAAAGTCTCTCTCTCCTTGTCTCTATTTAAAGTCTGTCTCCACCCCCCCCCCTTATTAGATCGCTGGAGTAGAACGAGGGAGCAGGGATTATCCCTGCTTCCCTCACTCCCTGAGGCACGCCGGATCCAGGGGCGGAGACAGCGTGAAGCAAGATCCTGTGTGCAGCAGCGAGGTCCTGGCAAGTAAAGTCCCCGTCCCAGCACCTCTATTCCCCCCTGTCATACACACTGTGAGAGGGAGGGAACCAGGCATCCCAGCGTCTCCCCAGGCAGCCCACTCCGGCCACTCGCAAAGGGAGGGAGTGATTCAGCAGCCCTGTCCCAGCACCTTTCCCCCCCCCCACTGAGAGTCAGACTCCAGAAGGGATTGCTGCCTTCTCCCCTGGGGAAAGATCAGATTGCCGGAGACATGTCCTGAGCACGTCGCCGGCCTTAAAAAAAAAAAAAACGCCTGCCCCCTGGATACGCTGCGCAGGCAGCACGATATAATTTATCATGCTGCCTGTGTGTGCATTCCCACTCGCCCTCGCATTATTTCCACTCGCAAAATGCGAGGTTGCGAGTGGAAATTTTGAGGGTTGAACTAAGGTATGTATTTGAATCGCCATATTTATATATTCATGCAGGAAATTAAAAGATAATTTTTTTTTCACGCTTCACTCCATGAAGTCCTAAGGACTCGAGGAGTGGATACCCATGGGCTGTGGGCTGGTATCTACAAGAGGCTCTTGAATATTCCGACTTGAGTGGCTTATATAGCGGCTTATTCAGTAATGGGGAGCCACTTTAGCAGCTCCCTGTTACAGGCAAGTTTGGAATAGGGCCTGTGCTCTTTATCGTTCATCTGTCAGCTGTGAAAATTACCAGATAAAATGCAGAACGTTATTGCTGCTGAACACTTCTTACATAAAATACACTATAAAAATGTCTGTAATGTGCCCTATTACTGCGCAGTTTCATGATTATTTAAAACTATTTCATAAACCTCTGAAATCCTTGTTCATATTAATATCGGGTTTCCTTCTTACACATTTCTAGTGTGCCATTATTTGCTCCATGTTTAAAGGGGTTATTCAGAAAGCGCTGAAATTTCACTGCTTTATAGTTCGGCACACTTCAGAGATTCAATTTTGCCGACCCTGTGGTGAATTCACTACTCACCGAAGTGCATTGAACACCGCTGAACTGCAGAAAAAAAACCAGAACTGTTATTCTTCTAAAAGTTGTTTAAACCAATATAAATGCATGAAAATGTGTGTAAATAATAAAAAGGTCCTTTAAAAAAAAAAAAAAATGGTCTGTTACAGAATGTAAAACATGTCTTTTAGAAGATATTGGGGATCAAAAATTTTGTCTAAAAAACTAATAAATGACCAGACGTTATGCAGAAAATGAAAAGAATAAACGGTGTAATAAAAAATCCAATCAATAATCTTTTTTTTACATTGAATCCTATGAATGTTTAAACCTGTTAAACTGAAACACTGAAAGTCAGGGCATTTCACTGACACTTAGGTGCAGTTCGGGGTTCTTCGAATAGATTAACCATTACTTCTCTATGGGATAATTTCACAGCTGCCGAAGATCGCCGTTCTGTGGCAAACTGTACCATATTTTGTTGTCCATTCGCCAGTATTTGGCGAATTGACAGTTTAGTGAACAGACGAGCTGCCCCGAAATTGCAAAGAACTGAGAAATTTGCAATTCGGTGGCTAGTTCGTCACTTTTTACATAACCCCTCAATTTTTCGAATGTCCCTGCACCGAATTTTACAATCAATGTGCATGGTGTTCATGTAATGTACCTTGTGATTTTCCTCATTGCTTTATCAGGTGGATCTTCATTTCATGAAGAAAATTCCTACTGGTGCAGAAGCCTCTAATGTTCTTGTTGGAGAACTTGATTTCTTAGAACGACCTA
Organism: Leptobrachium leishanense; assembly: GCA_009667805.1. Classification (NCBI taxonomy): domain Eukaryota; kingdom Metazoa; phylum Chordata; class Amphibia; order Anura; family Megophryidae; genus Leptobrachium; species Leptobrachium leishanense. The sequence goes on from CM019064.1 coordinate 372,745,851, forward strand.
TAGTGGCATTTGTACGCCTGTCTCCAGCAGTTCTGCTCACAGGACTGACTGAAGTTCCTATTCCTACGAGGTTAGAATTTTTCTATATTTCAACGTTGCCTGCTTTAGTAACCTATTTAACCTATACATTTTGTTGAATCCATTATGTTTCTAATTGTTACTACTTAGTGGAATTTTCTGCACACATTACACTTCCCATCTGCTGTCCACAAAATTTTGTTCACATGACCTTCAATTTCAGACTTCTACAGATCTATTGTATAAAGGTACATATTTGCAGAAACTAAATACCCAGAGTATTACCAAGATGCCCTTTTCAAGTATTTTATCATATGGCCATTTATTAATAGGCATGTATTTCTTTCTGATTCCTGTTTTGATTATTTTGCAGACTAAGCAATACAATTTTTTTAAATAATAAAGGGACACTCTATGCATCCTGACCCCCTTGCTTATTAAAGTTGTCTGTCTGGGTAGAGTGTCTCCCCTGTAATCTTCTTAGGCTGGTTCAGCTAGTTTTGTGAAGCTGAGGGACTTCCATGAGCTAGGCATGCAGCACCTGTCTGCGCAGCACTGATTCTGTAACTCGCATAACTTTCATACACAATTTAAGCAGTTTACCTAAGTATCTCTAGGGACTTCCGCATTTGGAAAGCCTGGAGTGGAAGAGGAGGAGCAGCCCAGAGCAAAAGGTAAGTATTTTAACCTAGCTAAAAAACTATTAAAAAAAACATAATTGTGCAGGTGTTGCACAAGTATTGGGGTGGGGTGGTGTACAGTGTTCCCTTAATGATTCCTGTTCAAGAAATAAAATAAAAAACTACTACCAAAGTTTCTATTTTTGGGAAGGACTTTATACAACAACAAAGTCATAAGATTTAATGTGAAATCATTCATATTAAACTGATGAGAGTTTTAGACAGGGCTAAAATATTTGTAAAATTTTGTCTTGTAGGTTTAGGGCTAGATTATGTCACGTGTCACTTTTTCCAATATTTTGCCTTTTCAGTCAGTATTCAAAGTAGAGTTGCAACAATAACATGAGATGTGTTAATAGCTCAGTGTTATGTATCAATAATTTGTAAATCAGAAGTGATTCCCGATTGCTTGTTATATAACCAGGTTTTAAGATCAAACACGGGCACTATCCCCTCCTTAACGCTAGCGCTCACATCAATCAGCATTAGCGCTAGTTTAATTGAGGTGATATTGTGCCGCATAGATCACCTCCTGATCACTAACTGGTTAAAAAAATCCATTGGGCAAATCGGTATTAGCGTTTTATGTTTTTTTTTTTTTTTTTATATTTTTTAAATTCTTCTTTATAGGAATTTAAATAGGCTACAAGTCAATCTGCAGGAAAGTTGCCTCGCAGGGCCAACATAAGGTATTACAGGAAAGCTTTGAAAAAAATCATAAAGTAAATATACTGCAAAAAGGTCATTGAAATGCTAAAGGCAATACTCAGAAAAGAAAATGGCTCTCAAAAAGTCTCAAAACGAAAGAAAAAAGCAATCAGGAAAAGAGACTCGGTGGAAAAGTAAAAATGTCCTTGAAAGACGTTGCGCAAAAAAAAATGGGGAGGAATCAAAAACGTCATCAAAATATGGCATACAAATTGGGTAATGTCCCAATGAAATAATCACAGCTGGGGGTGGGGGAATAAGGGGGGAGGGGTATGCAAAGAACAGCATTGTCGCGGGGGGAGGGTTAATCCAGAGTTGGACTGGGTCAGGAGCCAGGTAATTAGCACTAGGACTTTAATTAGCATTGGGATAAGTAAGGTATTAATGATTTAACGCGGAAGCTAGTGCAATCACCGATGTGCTAAATTGTTGATTTTACAGGTTTAGCACAGGAAGGTAATATGGAGGTGGCATGCGTTAAAGTCACTTATCCTTTTCGGTAACACTTACTCATCCGAACGTTATCGTTGGTATCCACTAGGGAAAAGTGGCCCATGAGTGGTAATTCTGTACGCTAACCTCTGCTTGTTTACCACTCCACTTGGAATAGGACCTTCATTGGCTTTAATGAGTTGATAGATTTATTTGTAGCTCAAAAGAATGATGAGCAATCCTATCTTAACATAAAGAGTTTATAGAATATATATTTTCTCGAGACTTACTTGGTTTTTATTTTGACATTAATCGATCACCTAAACCTGTGATCTGCAATTTGTCATAAAAATCTCTATTTTCATTATCTTTTTTTCTGTTTTCACCAGGTTTCTATTTATCCTGCTTGGACCAGTTGGGAAAGCTCAGCAATATCATGAAATTGGCAGATCAATGGCAACTATAATGACTGATGAGGTATATAAAATGGATGTTTTTAATCCATGCATTGATTATTCTAAGTGGTATGCAGTAGCTGAGCTGCGTATGCCTTTCTTTCTAATATTTAGACTGAATGTGCAAATATTAGAATTGTGCTAGCCTGAAGAAGAAAAAAAACCAAAACAATTGATCCAACCATTGTGGTTATTATTGTTTGGTTTTATTTATTTTGTCGCGTAATTTTTTTCCTTATTTTTAAATGGTCATTGTTCCCAATAGTTGACGCAATATTTCAAATTCATAATTACTGTACACTATACCATATGTTACAACCTGAATTATTTTTAGATTTTTCATGATGTTGCATATAAAGCAAAAGACAGGCAAGACTTACTAGCTGGGATTGATGAGTTTCTGGACCAAGTAACTGTGCTTCCCCCTGGAGAATGGGATCCATCAATTCGAATTGAGCCTCCAAAGAATGTCCCATCTCAGGTAAGATCAGAATTTACAAATCAATTAAAGCTATATTGGTCATGTACCATTTTAACTGTTGGGAATACTCCTCTACGCGCACACTTTCTCACACACGTTAGAACGGATGCGGTTTTAGGTCATTGCCAAAACGGTAGGACACGCATCGACAGGTTTACAGATGTGATGCTTTCTATAGGCAGGAGTACAAGACACCAGACGAGCGTTTGTTTGATGTTCGTCACATGCATAAAGATCTGAGGCTAGAAAACACAGCGGCTTCTTAAGATTCCATATTTGGCAATTTTTTTTATCTTCATCGAAACTCATGCATGTCGTGTGGTGTCCACAAGTACGTTACAACAGACATACTTACTGCACTCTTGTGGCCCCAGCCTAAGGGTCAATGTTCAAAATAAAAATTGCATTTGACAAAAAATCATGAAAATAATAGAGCCTTAGCGTACTTTATTCATAGTACCAGCAGACTGCAGTGCTGTACAAGGCACAAATGGTATACCATCAAGTGGATAAGGCTACAATAAATATTTCTATATTCACATGCCATGATCAAATGGTTTTTAACATTAAAGAGATTCCCTCACTCACTCTTCCTCAAATATGTGAAAGGCGATAAGGTACTGTAATCAATGTGTACATTGTGTAGAACCCGAATAAAGATAACAGTATTACATGTCACTGGCAGCAGAGGTGCACATACTTACTATTTTGAGTAAATTATTGCTGATGATTTGAACCAAAAATACAAATTTAATAAAATGATAAGAGAATTCTACCTTGGAAATAAATCATAACAGAGTAATGATTCCATGGTGTATTTTCCCTGTGTGTGTAAATGTATGTAAAAACATACAGTATATTGGTTAAACAATGGCTCAAATCCTACATAGAAATACTTCTTTAATTGACTGACACTTCACATATAAAATGATTTGTTGGTGCAGAAATTGTGATTATTTTAATTCCTTGTAGGATGTATTTCTGTATTTGAATACACAGTAATTTGTAATTGCGTCTTATTGCAGGAGAAAAGGAAAATGCCTGGAGTCCCTAATGGAAATGTTTGCCACGTTGACCCTGAACCAGAACCTGAACAGAGTGGACCAGAGCTTCAACGCACAGGAAGGTAGGCATTTGTGGGCAATATGATGGGAGTATTTTTTTTATATTAGGTTTTTGAAAACAAATTTTACAAATCTATTTAGAATTATATAAGTGTCAGACAGGAACATTTAGAAGAATGAGCAAATATTTGGGATTAAACCACTGAAATGTGACATCCATTTGACACCAAATCTTCTGTCCTAACCGTCCAATAGTTAAATCGTTTGCCATTCCTGTTAAAGGGACACTACCTCCATCAATGAAATGACTTATTTTGGTTAGTTTATGTTGCTGTTATCTTGCATGCGCATTTTCTTCCTCATGTTAAGAAATTATTTTACTCTGTGCCACGGGGGGCATCCATTGTGTGATCTTTTGGTTTGTAAACTGCCCCCCCTCCCAATATCTTTACCTCACTTGCTGGTCACTGTGTGGCGTTGTCCATAGAATGAGTGAATACGTCAGTCATCGACCCACATCATTGTATGGGATGTATTCAAAGGACATCAGAAGAGGGTAGATTAGAAGTCTTTTAAGCTCCCTGTCATATCACATTCAGCAGCCAGCTCTTATCTTGGGTAGCCTGGAGAGCGCAATAACTCCCTGCAGTCTTATCTAAACATTCACTCCTCCTCTCCATTGTCTGTTAAATACTGTGTAGAAGCTAAACCACGGCAGTAAAGTAAAACTTTTGCACAGGTTTTTGCATCATGGGGAAAATCCTCAAAATAGAGACCGGAGATATCAGCCTAAATTTATTTTTCCTTTTTACATGCAATTACTTCAAATAAACAAAACAATTACAGTAGTATGTATTTAATAAGGTGACTTTAGTTTTAATTCTAATTCTAGATTGTAAGCTCCAATGGGAATAGGGCCTTCTTTTCCTCCTGTACTGGTTTGTCAAAATGTTGTTCAGTCTCAATATATTGTAGCCCTGTCTATATTGTGCCCATTGTTCAGCGCTGCAGAATTTATTTTGCATCTTATTACTGAAATTCAAAGATTGGCATAGGATCCGATGGTCTCATACTTTTCAGTATGTATACCTAGTCATATAATTGTTCAAACAATAATTAAGTAATAAAAGCAATACTTTTATTACCAAATACAATGTGTGAAACATGTCGGCTTCTCCTGGCATGGACAACTTGTTATTTATTTCAGACTCTTTGGAGGACTGTTGGTGGACATCAAGAGGAAGTTACCATTTTACTTGGGTGACTACAAGGACGCCCTCAGCTTACAATGTGTTGCATCATTCCTGTTTTTATACTGTGCCTGCATGTCTCCAGTCATCACTTTTGGAGGTTTGCTTGGGGAAGCAACTGAAGGTCGCATAGTAAGACCAAATCTATATATGTGATTTCCTTATTACATAAATTACAACCTTTTAGCTGCTTTGCATGTATATGAACACTATTACCTGTACTTGATGGCATCTTCAAATACTATTCAGACATGCCATGCTTGAGCATCTGAAAATACATCAGGTTGTTCACTTAACTTACTTAAGGACAATTCCAGTTACTCTTAAACTACTGATGTCTGTTTTAATTGTTGGCTTAGTCTTCATCTCACTGATAGGTTTATTTATGTGATTATTTTTAATAGGTTGCCATTTTACCGTTTTTTTGTGGTTCTTTTGCAATTTAGGAATGTTTCTTTATAGCTCTTTCATTTATACTATAAAACAGTAAGAGCTGGCGTGTCCGTCGCCAAAAAACCCTTTTGCGCATGTGTCCGCAACCTGTGGCGGTTGGCTGCGAGCGCATTCAACCGCCGCGGCAAGCGCAGCCGGCGTGCGCGAGGGACAAAAAAAATCTGATCCATTGGAGAGGCGCACTCTCCAATGGATCGGATTTTTTGTGTCCCTCACGGATACCCCCTGCCCAGAGCCTTCCCTGGAGGCACATGTCCCCATACTTTTAATGCGTGCCCCCCACACTCCGCCATATCACTGTTTCGGCGGTTGGATGCGCGAACAGCTGGGTACGCACACAGCCAACCGCCGCAGCACGCGCACAGCGTGCCTAAATAGCACGAGGCGCGCCAAAACGCCTCAGCAGCACAGCCTCCAGATACAGTGGGCAACCTGCAGAGTTTAAAAAAAAAACACGGAGCACAGAGCCCCCGGCCCAATCGGCACCCCCACCCCAAAACGAAGAGCCCTCAAAGCTCTGAGCACCACAGTGCTCAGAGGGCCTAAAAAAAATCAGTGCCCCCCACCAAAGAGCCCCCAAAGCTCTGAGCACCCACAGAACCTCGGAGCACCCCGTCAAAAACAAAAAACATAGCTGTTCCCCCACCCAAAACACAGAGCCCCCAAAGCTCAAAGCACCTCCACCACAGAGCTCAGAGGGCCAAACAAAAACCAGTGACCCCCCCCCCCCACCAAAGAGCCCTCAAAGCTCTGAGCATCAACACCACTGAGCACCCACCACCAAAGAAAAAAAAAATCACACGCTTATCAATAGACTGCCCTCTGGGCAGGCTTTCCACCTAGTTACCAATAATGTGTAAACTCTATTTTGTATCGCAAGCCAATGAAAAGCAATAATTGGCATACAAAACTTAATTTGCGTACCTTTTTTAAAGCAAGATTAGTGTTCTCCCTGAGGAGAAATAAAATTCTGAGATCTCATTCCTTTTACATCTCTGTATTACTGTAAAGAAGCTACAGGGAGCAGCCTCACCCTTACAACAGCCATAGAGAGGGCATAATACAAGGAGAGCTCTGCGGTCAGCCACTACTGGTCAGTGATATGATTCAGGTGGTTCGAAGAGCTGAAAATCCTTTTACAGTACATAGACTAATTAGCCACAACATCAAAAGCATTGACTGGTGCAGTGGATAAGATTAGTTCTATGTTTACACTGGTACCTGTCGAGGTGAATATATCCGGCAACAATGAACAGTCAGTTCTTGAATTTCATGTGTTGGAAGCAGGAAAAATGGGCAAACAAACAGATCGAAGTGGCTAGGTCAGAGCCTCTCCAAAATGGCAAGTCTTGTGGGGTGTTCACAGTATGCAGTGGTAACTACCAAAAGTGCAAGAAGGACAACCTATGAACCGGCGTCAGGGTCATGAGTGCCCACGGCTCATTGATGCATATGGAGAGTGATAAAAAAAATGTCATCTGCGCTTATTCCAATTATACAGTGTGAAACAAAACACATTTAGAGGCTTTGGTTTCTATTAATGGCCATTAAGAGTGTAAGCTCACCGCCAACGTCAAGGCACCTCTAATGAGGGTGAGTCCTATCCAAAAATGAAGCCACAGGCTACTGTGTAGCGAACCATCACTGCTCACACTGCTTTTCAGTCATGAGGTAGACTGGTGGGCTCATATTTATGCCCCCCCCCCAGAAACAAATCCACCTTGGGATCAAAGAGCAAAGACAAGGAGCGGAACATGCTGCAATGATGACCTGGCTGGGGAGCGATGGCTAACACGTATGGTCAGATTACACAGAAGGTTAGATACTTGATATGTCCATAAACAGTAATCCTTATCAGGAGCAGATCCTGATCCTGAACCAAATCCTGATCTTCTTTAAAGGTACAGATGGAATTATGCTGCAGGAAAAAGCACAAAGAACCAGAATTGCGCAGTACGACGACACCAGATGTGGGATCAACTTGCATCAGTGTTAAACTCACATTTAGGGGAGCCCACAACCGGCTCTCAGGAATAGGGCGGACAGGGACTTATAACAGGCGCCCATAGACCCTTCAGTTCACTTCTCCAGGATCGACCAGCAAGAGAAGGCTGCAGAAAGAATTGACACAAAGCCAAAAAAAGCACCTCCTGGTGCAATAAATCACAAAAAATTGGCAGTATTTAGAGGCAGAAGCCAAATTCGCACTTACAAGCGGTTGAGCCTCTATTGGCTCCGTCACAATATGCACTGGGGATCATATAGGTGTTCCCCGGACCTTCTTTGTAAAATCATAAAGGCAGACAGCAAAATGAAATTTAAAAAATAAATAAAAACATTTATTAATTTCAAATATACAGATTCATATCTACCAGGACGCGTTTCGCCATGAATGGCTTCCTCAGCTGGAGATTACACAAGTGTGCTTGCTGCTGCCTTTTTATACAATGAGTTCCCATAAGCATAGTCAGGCAATTAAACCCTTAACATCCAATTAACATAAGATCAAGATAAAATCAACATCAGGTGTATGTATTGTGGCACCTGCCCCTTGACTATATCCAATCTCTTTTAGTATTTACCCCAATCACAATATGCGATCAAAATTCATTCGTGACACGTGTGAATCGCATCCGCCATCTTGCGCATGCGCACTGGTTTCGCGTTCCACAATGAAGCGCTTAGTGATAAGAACTACGCCCACCATTTTGCGCATGCGCATTGGCTTCGCGTTCCACCCTGGGACGCGGAACTCCGATTCCGCAGAGGCAAGGGGAAGACAGCACCAGCGCTCCCCATAGAAATTCGATCACACGTCCATCGTAATATCCCTACACTCCACCCCGCAAAGGAAAGCGGGGGGGGGTGTAAAAGGGGCCACATCACACACACAGGCCATCAACTCCCTGCATACAGAAGTGCTCTACGCCACACGGCCAGATGAAGGAATAGTTCTGACTCGATAAATAATCCTATATGTAGATGAAAGTGGATAATAACCCAACTGGTCATCTCAAAATTAAACCCACTATTTATGTATAAGGTGCCGATAATATAAGTGTATTAAGTGCTATATTCATTACATAAGGTTCAATAATTATATTACCCTCTATAAATATCCTATAACACTAATATATAGTAAATGCATTTAAACATTGAAGTAATAATAATCAAATCTAAAGGGGCCAGGTAATACATCATCTCTATATTTAATAATGATGAATTAGAGTGCATTAAATATTCTTCGTTAAGGTACGTATTCAACCCTTATTAGAGTGAACTATTTTCTATTTGATAGAACTAAACCAATATCCAATATTGGTATAAGCATGTGCAAATTAACAATCTTATTATTCATTCGGCTAAGTTTAAAAATTATCTCTATACTTGCTAAAAGTGAATAAAGTGCATTTTTTATGGAACTCACCCAGAGAGAGGGAGAAATATCAAAACCCGAGGGATGTAAATCCAAGATTAAGGGAAAACAACAGAAAAAGAGGATGGGAAAGGTCAGACGAGGAAATAGGGCAGGAAGAACGATACAACAAGGAAAAAAGAGAAAGGCGTTAAATTCAGAGGGGATATTTAATTTGAGCAGTAGGACTCTCACTACACCAGAAATTAGAGTACTCCAAAAAGGGTTGAAATTCGCTCCCACTAATAGAATGGACAAATTTGATGTCTTTGTTAATCTGCAGAAATTTAAAAGAAATCTCTGTCTAAAAAAGTTTTTTATGAAAACCCCTTTGGAGAAAAATCTAATAGATAGTCAATTTGTTCACACGACTTTGAAACCAAAGTCTACGTTCTTTCCACGGAACCACATCTCAGAAGAGATGAAGGTCTTCGAAACCCTAGTTATGGCAGATTTGGAGAAAATTAGTAATAAAAAAAGGAAATACAATCTGTCTAAAGAGGAGAATGATGCAGTTAGAGCATTAGAACAAGACGATAGTATCGTGATTAAGCCCGCCGATAAAGGGGGGGGGTGTGGTGATTCTATCTAAAGAGAAATATGTTTTGGAAGTAAAAAGAATATTGAACGATGGTGTGACATATCAGGCTATAAAAGGGGATCCGGTTAACGAGATTAAAATAGGATTAAAGACACTATTGGATGGAGGAAAAGAAAAATCTATTATAACCGATAATGAACACAGATTTCTCCATAACCTGTACCCTAAAACTCCTTCGTTCTACATACTTCCTAAGATTCACAAAAATCCAACTGAACCCCCGGGGATTAGTTCAATTACCAGTAACTTGTCAGAATACGTCGATCGAATCCTCCAGCCCATTGTTAAAAATGTTGTCTCTTATACTAAGGACACTATTGACATATTACAAAGATTGAAAGCGATCCAGTGGAAGGATGATTATTTTCTAGTGACGTGTGATGTAAATGCGTTGTATAGTAATATTCCACATAAAAAGGGAATGGAAGTGGTCAAGGAGCAACTTATTTCATCTAGGAGTCTGGAAAGTGAACAGATTGACTTCGTAATGGAGGGGATAGAGTTCATATTGAACAATAATTACTTCCAGTTTGATGGAGAATATTATATCCAGACGAGGGGGACGGCTATGGGTACCCGTTTTGCGCCCAGTTACGCGAACCTGTATATGGCAGGTTGGGAAACCAACTTTGTCTACGGTTCGCGTGACTGGGCGCATGATAGGGTCCCCTTTTTTAGGAGATATATTGATGATCTGCTGTTTATATGGAAGGGGGAGGAGATCCAATTGGTGGAGTTTTTGTCCAGTTTAGAAAACGAAGAATGGGGCATAAAACTAGAGAAGAGATGGAGTAAGGAGAGTATTTCGTTTCTCGATCTAGAGATCTACGTGAGGGATGGAGCCATAGAGACAAAAACACATTTTAAAGATGTAGATGCGAATGCATACATTGATAAGACGAGCTGTCACAATATGGTATGGCTAAAGGGAATCCCTAAGGGGCAATTTACCAGGTTACGCAGAAATTGTTCTGATGATCTGGTTTTTGAAGAACAGGTAGGGATCTTGAAACAGGATTTTATCGATAAAGGTTATGATAAGGCCGAACTGGAAGTATTAATAAGAGATTTAAAAATGGTGGATCATGATAGTCTTCTACAATATAAAACCAGGAAAGATGTGATGAAAGGGGTCCCCTTTTTGTGTGATTTTAATGAAAATAGTGCCTTAATTAAAAAGGTTTTTAAGAAGCATTGGCATTTTTTTAAAAAAGACAAGGATTTAGACCTAATTATAGGGGATAGACCTAGGATCATTTTTAGAGGAGCTAAAAATATAAAAAAGAGATTGGTCAAGAGCAAATTTGAAAATAAAAAGGTAGTTAACCACTTCCATGTGAAAGAGGGTTTTTATGGTTGCGGCCAGTGCCTGGCATGTAGATCCACGGGAAATAAGAAGCGATACACCGAAAACTTTGTTAATAAAAAGACTGGAAAAAAGGTCAAGATAAAGAAAATCTTGACCTGTTATTCTAAAAATGTACTGTATTTACTGGAATGCCCATGTGGATTCCAGTATGTAGGCCGTACTAGCCGAGCTCTGAATGTTAGAATTTCGGAGCACGTTAGGAACATTAACAAACTTTATGAAAAACATTCGGTATCTCAGCATTTTAAATTATCTCATAATGGATGCCCAAGTGGCCTTCAGTTTTCTGCTGTAAAAAAAGTAAGATGCGCTAATAAAGGTGTGAGTGGAGTTACGGCACTTGGGAGAGAGGAGATGAGACTCATCTTCGATTTAGGGACCCTAGCGCCAGGAGGTCTCAACAGTGATTTCGAATTGGTCCATTTTCTTCAATAATTAGATCACCTTTTTAATTTTTTAATTTTTTAAGTATTATACCATCTATAGTAAGATCCCTGGATATCCTATGAAGTTACCCTATGAACCATTCATCATTGTATAAGTGTTATGAGACATATTACTTTACTACATACTAAGCCCTTAGTGGACAAAGATAGTCCAGTTATCATATATTGTTTGTTAGATACGGCCAATTGATTTATGTACAATGGACCGCCTTTTTCCACTAGTTAGCCCATATAGGCCCCTTTCGATGACATAAATATTATTTTATTATATTAGACACAGTTATTACTGTGTACATAAGTGGTGTATGTTATCCAATTGATTGACGCGTTATTTGCACATTTGCACATATATATTAATTAGTAATTAGCCATAGGTATATTAAATAGTTATTATTACATTTTACCTATAAGGGTTAGTCCAATACCAGTTCAAAACAAAAGTTTTAAAAATTAGCACTTAATGAGGAATAATTAATGCACTTTATTTCACATTTAGGAAGTATACACAAGTGGTGTATGTCATCTCATTGATTGACACGTATCTGCACATTTGCACATATTTATTATTTATTAATTAGATACTAGTCACCGGTATATTAAATAGTTACCTATAAGGGTTGGTTCAATACCAGCTCAAAACCAAAAAGTTTTAAAATTAGCACTCAATAAGGATTATATAATGCACTTTATTCACTTTTAGCAAGTATAGAGATAATTTTTAAACTTAGCCGAATGAATAATAAGATTGTTAATTTGCACATGCTTATACCAATATTGGATATTGGTTTAGTTCTATCAAATAGAAAATAGTTCACTCTAATAAGGGTTGAATCTGTACCTTAACGAAGAATATTTAATGCACTCTAATTCATCATTATTAAATATAGAGATGATGTAATACCTGGCCCCTTTAGATTTGATTATTATTACTTCAATGTTTAAATGCATTTACTATATATTAGTGTTATAGGATATTTATAGAGGGTAATATAATTATTGAACCTTATGTAATGAATATAGCACTTAATACACTTATATTATCGGCACCTTATACATAAATAGTGGGTTTAATTTTGAGATGACCAGTTGGGTTATTATCCACTTTCATCTACATATAGGATTATTTATCGAGTCAGAACTATTCCTTCATCTGGCCGTGTGGCGTAGAGCACTTCTGTATGCAGGGAGTTGATGGCCTGTGTGTGTGATGTGGCCCCTTTTACACCCCCCCCCCGCTTTCCTTTGCGGGGTGGAGTGTAGGGATATTACGATGGACGTGTGATCGAATTTCTATGGGGAGCGCTGGTGCTGTCTTCCCCTTGCCTCTGCGGAATCGGAGTTCCGCGTCCCAGGGTGGAACGCGAAGCCAATGCGCATGCGCAAAATGGTGGGCGTAGTTCTTATCACTAAGCGCTTCATTGTGGAACGCGAAACCAGTGCGCATGCGCAAGATGGCGGATGCGATTCACACGTGTCACGAATGAATTTTGATCGCATATTGTGATTGGGGTAAATACTAAAAGAGATTGGATATAGTCAAGGGGCAGGTGCCACAATACATACACCTGATGTTGATTTTATCTTGATCTTATGTTAATTGGATGTTAAGGGTTTAATTGCCTGACTATGCTTATGGGAACTCATTGTATAAAAAGGCAGCAGCAAGCACACTTGTGTAATCTCCAGCTGAGGAAGCCATTCATGGCGAAACGCGTCCTGGTAGATATGAATCTGTATATTTGAAATTAATAAATGTTTTTATTTATTTTTTAAATTTCATTTTGCTGTCTGCCTTTATGATTTTACAAAGAAGGTCCGGGGAACACCTATATGATCCCCAGTGCATATTGTGACGGAGCCAATAGAGGCTCAACCGCTTGTAAGTGCGAATTTGGCTTCTGCCTCTAAATACTGCCAATTTTTTGTGATTTATTGCACCAGGAGGTGCTTTTTTTGGCTTTGTGTCAATTCTTTCTGCAGCCTTCTCTTGCTGGTCGATCCTGGAGAAGTGAACTGAAGGGTCTATGGGCGCCTGTTATAAGTCCCTGTCCGCCCTATTCCTGAGAGCCGGTTGTGGGCTCCCCTAAATGTGAGTTTAACACTGATGCAAGTTGATCCCACATCTGGTGTCGTCGTACTGCGCAATTCTGGTTCTTTGTGCTTTTTCCTGCAGCATAATTCCATCTGTACCTTTAAAGAAGATCAGGATTTGGATCAGGATCAGGATCTGCTCCTGAAGATAAGGATTACTGTTTATGGACATATCAAGTATCTAACCTACTATCTTGTGGACTTTGGTTCTTTAGCGCTGTGTTGTATTTCTTGTTTAAATTGTCACTGGGTATTTAGAGAAACCCCCGCACACAGCATTCAGCGAGTGGGATAGATACTTAATTCCGGTGGGCGCTTCACCCCTTCTCTTTCTACAGATTACACAGAAGAACTACTGTAGCTCAATAAATGTTTAGGAACGGTTTGAGAGACATGACTAAGATTTCAAGGTGTTGCCTGACCTCCAAATTCCTCAGATCTCAATCCCATTGACAGTCTGTAGGAAGTGATGGGACAGCAAATACAATCCATGGAGATCCACCTCACAACTTGCAGGACTTGGAGCAGGGGGATCTGCTGCAAATTCCTTGGTGCCATATTGCACATCCAGAGATCTTGAGTCCATGCATTGATGCATGAGAGCTGTTTCGATAGCATGAAGGGCACCTACATGATGATGGGCAGTAGACCTGTGCAGGAGCAAAAAAGTCGTTTTGTTCCATTTTGGATGGAAAAATTTTCACCAGAAACAGAATTTTGTTTAATATTTATTAGTTTCCTCTTAAATTTCATTTTGTATTTCAGAATGATTCAAATAAATGTTCAGCACCACCAACAATGGACAGCTAAATAGGGTTAATTTAGCTGCACTTTGGTGATCTGTGTATAAAGGAATCATTCAATGATTCTCTATGGGACAATTTTGACAACGAACTGCACCGTGTTTCACGGTCAATTGGCCTGTGGTGCTGAATCCACCGAAACGATTCATTATATCAATTAATTTCGGATTATGCGGCTATGCAATACATATTTCCAAAATAATTCTGAAGTAATTCCAAAATGCGAATCGCCAAAATTTCGTACGAAATGTGATTCGTACGAAAATGAATGCACATGTCTAATAGGCAGGTTGTTTTAATGTTGTGGCTGATCAGTGTATATAAGGTGTTACTGCAGTTTCCGTATGCAGGCATTATGCCGCAGATATACAGACACTTTTATTTTCTATTGGTAGTTTTGGAAGCTGCATTACTTATAATCTCATTATGATCACTACAGAAACTCATAAGCCGGAGATCTAACCATTCTTATCTTTCTCACATTGACACAAAGGCCATTTGTCCCTGTTTGCTAATAATGCAGTCCCCATTTAAAGTAGTGCAAGATCAGTAATGCTATCTAGAGCAGGGATCTAAAATTCTGGCCCTTTTAATTATCTTTTAACAACAATCTCTTGGAAAAATTGCCATTTACCTTCCATTTAATTAACTGCACATCCCATTCATAGTCAAAGGGCCAATAAAACATCTTGGCATCCCTCTTTGTCTTCACGTTCATTTTGATCCAGTCTCAAAATGTGACAGTTTCTTCTTCCTGATTTAATATAGAGTCATATTTAAACTCATTTAGGGGAAAACCTGTACAAACTGAAGTAATGAGTATTTTTAATGTTCCTACAGAGTGCAATTGAATCCTTGGTTGGTGCTTCTATGACAGGAATAGCCTATTCATTGTTTGCTGGACAACCCCTCACTATTCTGGGAAGTACGGGACCTGTGCTTGTGTTTGAAAAGATTTTGTTCAAGTTCTGCAAGTAAGACATTGACACTGAAGGTTTCATTTCGGTTTTTGATACATAACAAATAAAGAATTCAAAGTCATGCGCATGTACTATTTTTTTCCCCCCACATACTTGCAATGCTTAATGGCCGTTGCTGAACTATTGCTGTATAAGACCCTAAGCTGTCAGATCTATATGTGCAGGAAACACATCCACATTCCTTTGAATTTATTTTTAAAAACAATTGTGTGCACTGTAGCAGTTCTTACGACCAATGTATGTGATTTCAAGCGGATACTGTGACTGTATGTTTACCACTGTATGAGGTGTCTGGGTAAAAGCTATATGAAAACCAATGTTCATTTAGCTTTTATCTCTGTAGAGGCAGTAAAACCTTTTAATAGATTCTACTGCTTCATCAGATTGCATATGTGGGTTTTCATGTAAATTTATAGCCTCTGGGACCTTTCATAAAGTACTGTCAGCTACCATTTCTATCATAAGGTATTACATAACACTTTATCATTAAAGTAGGAAAGGACGCAAACTTTGGTCTACTCTATCCCACTGATTTAACAACTCCAATGTGATTAGTGCTGAGGTGGAGATAAAAAGCATATCGTTATTCTGTTGTCTTGATCAATTCAATTGGGATCCCTGTGAATCAAGGGGGAGGTTCTCCTATGCTATTCTCTCCCACTTCACAAATGGGGAAAAATGAAATAAGCAAACCATTGGTTCACATCTGCCTTTTTCATATATGAGGGAAGAAAATGATAACTGTAAGAAATTGTAACTATTCCTTAAATTCCCTGAAATTGTGGATCAACGTCTCCAAGCTTACGAAGGTCTCTGACGCCTTTACCTAGTTCCACCTCAGAGGGGTTGTCAAACATATAAACATATTTTATCATGGAAAGAACCATCAATAGTTCCCAGTTCTTTTTAGCTCCTGTCTACATGCTTATACTGTATGTAGTCGGGAGTTCTTTAGACAATCACCGCCTATGGAAATACAAGGTCCCTCCTTTTGGTACCAATCTAAAAAAATGAAATTATATATTCCCCTTTCTATATTCTGACCCTTCCCTTATATACTACTTTCTATAGTCTGTCTCTTCCTTTATGTACCACTTTCTATATTACGACCCTTCCCTTATATACCACTTTCTATATCGTGACCATTCCCTTATATACGACTTTCTATATCGTGACCCTTCCCTTATATACCATTTTCTATATCGTGACCCTTCCCTTATATACCACTTTCTATATTCCGACCCATCCTTTATATACCACTTTCTATATTTTGACCCTTCCCTTATACGGTATACCACTTTCTATATTGTGACCCTTCCCTTATATACCACTTTCTATATTTTGACCCTTCCCTTATACTGTATACCACTTTCCATATTCTGACCCTTCCCTTATATACCACTCTATATTCTGTCTCTTCCTTTATATACCACTTTCTATATTACGACCCTTCCCTTATATACCACTTTCTATATCGTGACCATTACCTTATATACCACTTTCTATATCGTGACCCTTCCCTTATATACCACTTTCTATATCGTGACCCTTCCCTTATATACCACTTTCTATATCGTGACCCTTCCCTTATATACCACTTTCTATATCGTGACCATTCCCTTATATACCACTTTCTATATCGTGACCCTTCCCTTATATACCACTTTCTATATTCCGACCCATCCTTTATATACCACTTTCTATATTGTGACCCTTCCCTTATATACCACTTTCTATATTGTGACCCTTCCCTTATATACCACTTTCTATATTGTGACCCTTCCCTTATATACCACTTTCTATATTTTGACCGTTCCCTTATACTGTATACCACTTTCTATATTCGGTCTCTTCCTTTATATACCACTTTCTATATTATGACCCTTCTCTTATATACCACTTTCTATATCGTGACCCTTCCCTTATATACCGCTTTCCATATTTTGACCCTTCCCTTATATACCGCTTTCCATATTTTGACCCTTCCCTTATATACCGCTTTCTATATTTTGACCCTTCCCTTATATACCGCTTTCCATATTTTGACCCTTCCCTTATATACCGCTTTCCATATTTTGACCCTTCCCTTATATACCGCTTTCCATATTTTGACCCTTCCCTTATATACCGCTTTCTATATTTTGACCCTTCCCTTATATACCGCTTTCCATATTTTGACCCTTCCCTTATATACCACTTTCTATATTTTGACCGTTCCCTTATACTGTATACCACTTTCTATATTCGGTCTCTTCCCTTCCTTTACCCCCTATAATATTAACCTTTTTCTTTTAATTTTAATACCCCCCCTATTTCCCTTTCCCTTAATATACCACTTTCTATATCGTGACCCTTCCCTTAATACCGCTTTCCATATTTTGACCCTTCCCTTATATACCGCTTTCCATATTTTGACCCTTCCCTTATATACCGCTTTCTATATTTTGACCCTTCCCTTATATACCGCTTTCCATATTTTGACCCTTCCCTTATATACCGCTTTCCATATTTTGACCCTTCCCTTATATACCGCTTTCCATATTTTGACCCTTCCCTTATACTGTATACCACTCTCCATATTTTGACCCTTCCCTTATACTGTATACCACTCTCCATATTCTGACCCTTCCCTTATATACCGCTTTACATATTTTGACCCTTCCCTTATATACCGCTTTACATATTTTGACCCTTCCCTTATATACCGCTTTCTATATTCCGACCCATCCCTTATATACCACTTTCTATATTTTGACCCTTCCCTTATACAGTATACCACTTTCCATATTCTGTCTCGTCCCTTATATACCACTTTCTATATTCGGTCTCTTCCTTTATATACCACTTTCTATATTACGACCCTTCCTTATATACCACTTTCTATTTACGCACCCTTCCCTATATACCACTTTCTATATTTTGACCCTTCCCTTATATACCGCTTTCCATTATTTGACCCTTCCCTTATATACCACTTTCTTAATTTGACCCTTCCCTTATAACTGTATACCAGTTTCCATATTCTGACCCTTCCCTTATATACCACTTTCTATATTCTGGCTCTTCCTTTATATACCGCTTTCTATATTACGACCCTTCCCTTATATACAACTTTCTATATCGTGACCCTTCCCTTATATACCACTTTCTATATTTTGACCCTTCCCTTATACAGTATACCACTTTCCATATTCTGTCTCGTCCCTTATATACCACTTTCTATATTCGGTCTCTTCCTTTATATACCACTTTCTATATTACGACCCTTCCCTTATATACCACTTTCTATATTTTGACCCTTCCCTTATATACCGCTTTCCATATTTTGACCCTTCCCTTATATACCACTTTCTATATTTTGACCCTTCCCTTATACTGTATACCAGTTTCCATATTCTGACCCTTCCCTTATATACCACTTTCTATATTCTGGCTCTTCCTTTATATACCACTTTCTATATTACGACCCTTCCCTTATATACCACTTTCTATATCGTGACCCTTCCCTTATATACCACTTTCTATATTCTGACCCTTTCCTTATATACCGCTTTCCATATTTTGACCCTTCCCTTATATACCACTTTCTATATTTTGACCCTTCCCTTATACAGTATACCACTTTCTATATTCCGACCCATCCCTTATATACCACTTTCTATATCGTGACCCTTCCCTTATATACCACTTTCTATATCGTGACCATTCCCTTATATACCACTTTCTATATTGTGACCCTTCCCTTATATACCACTTTCTATATCGTTTCCATTCCCTTATATACCACTTTCTATATCGTGACCCTTCCCTTATATACCACTTTCTATATTCCGACCCATCCCTTATATACCACTTTCTATATTGTGACCCTTCCCTTATACTGTATACCACTTTCCATATTCTGACCCTTCCCTTATATACCACTTTCTATATTCTGTCTCTTACTTTATATACCGCTTTCTATATTACGACCCTTCCCTTATATACAACTTTCTATATCGTGACCCTTCCCTTATATACCACTTTCTATATTTTGACCCTTCCCTTATACTGTATACCACTTTCCATATTCTGACCCTTCTCTTATATACCACTTTCTATATTCTGTCTCTTACTTTATATACCGCTTTCTATATTACGACCCTTCCCTTATATACCACTTTCTATATCGTGACCCTTCCCTTATATACCACTTTCTATATTTTGACCCTTCCCTTATACTGTATACCACTTTCCATATTCTGACCCTTCTCTTATATACCACTTTCTATATTCTGTCTCTTACTTTATATACCACTTTCTATATTACGACCCTTCCCTTATATACCTCTTTCTATATCGTGACCATTCCCTTATATACCACTTTCTATATCGTGACCATTCCCTTAAATACCACTTTCTATATTGTGACCCTTCCCTTATATACCACTTTCTATAGCCCGACCCTTCCCTTATATACCACTTTCTATATTTTGACCCTTCCCTTATACTGTATACCACTTTCCATATTCTGACCCTTCTCTTATATACCACTTTCTATATTCTGTCTCTTACTTTATATACCACTTTCTATATTACGACCCTTCCCTTATTTACCTCTTTCTATATCGTGACCATTCCCTTATATACCACTTTCTATATCGTGACCATTCCCTTATATACCACTTTCTATATCGTGACCATTCCCTTAAATACCACTTTCTATATTGTGACCCTTCCCTTATATACCACTTTCTATAGTCCGACCCTTCCCTTATATACCACTTTCTATATTTTGACCGTTCCCTTATACTGTATACCACTTTCCATATTCTGACCCTTCCCTTATATACCACTTTCTATATTCGGTCTCTTCCTTTATATACCACTTTCTATATTTTGACCCTTCCCTTATATACCGCTTTCTATATTCCGACCCATCCTTTATATACCACTTTCTATATTTTGACCCTTCCCTTATACAGTGTACCACTTTCTATATTCCGACCCATCCCTTATATACCACTTTCTATATTTTGACCCTTCCCTTATACTGTATACCACTTTCCATATTCTGACCATTCCCTTATATACCACTTTCTATATCGTGACCATTCCCTTATATACCACTTTCTATATCGTGACCATTCCCTTAAATACCACTTTCTATATCGTGACCATTCCCTTATATACCACTTTCTATAGTCCGACCCTTCCCTTATATACCACTTTCTATATTTTGACCGTTCCTTATACTGTATACCACTTTCCATATTCTGACCCTTCCCTTATTTACCTCTTTCTATATCGTGACCTTTCCCTTATATACCACTTTCTATATTCGGTCTCTTCCTTTATATACCACTTTCTATATTTTGACCCTTCCCTTATATACCGCTTTCTATATTCCGACCCATCCTTTATATACCACTTTCTATATTTTGACCCTTCCCTTATACAGTGTACCACTTTCTATATTCCGACCCATCCCTTATATACCACTTTCTATATTTTGACCCTTCCCTTATACTGTATACCACTTTCCATATTCTGACCATTCCCTTATATACCACTTTCTATATTCTGATCCTTCCCTTATACTGTATACCGCTTTCCATATTCTGACCCTTCCTTTAGGACATACTTGAAAACTAGAGAAATCTCAATGTATCCTTCCTGGTATAAAATACTTTAAATAAATATACCACTTTCTATATTCTGACCCTTCAGTTTATTTACCTGTAGCATGTGAATCTTCCAAAATACTAATTAAAACAATGGGAATTTAAAATACCAGCAAGTTATAACAATTGCAATCTTTTTTCTTGTTTCTCTGATCAGGAGAAAAATCTAAATACGTACACATCAGTGCAATAAAAATAAATACGATTGCGTTCTAATTATCATTTGGTTGTTTCTTTGCTATGAAGTTTGATGTTTTTCTGTTTCTGTCTCTATTTTTTTTTAAACCATTTTTATTGTGACTGCATGACAAACTGGTAAATGGTGTCAATACATAATGAAATTTAAAAGTACAAGGATATATAACACAAATGCTTTATTAGATGATCAGAACGACATTCAAGAAGTCTGCGCATACGCATTTCATAAATATAACAAAATCAGAAACAGAATCTGATGCATTGTCCCTAAGTGGTGACAAACTTGATGTAAGATATAAAAGAAAAGGTCCTTTACACAGAAATGGGTCTGCTTGCATGGTTTGTAGAAGAGAAAAACTGCAGCTGTCCATAGGTATTACCGAGCAGAGAATGCTAGATAAAGAAAAAGTCCAAATAGAGTAGTAACATGCTGATACAGAGCTAAACAAAAGCTGAAAACCATTGTAACTGTGCAGTCAAAATTATGCATAATGGAAATATGGTAAAGAGAACGAGGAGAAAGGGATTTGGGAGTCATAGTCCTTGTCAATTAGTTAAGAGGAAGAATCCAGTGATGCTAAAGGGTTCCGCCCAACCACCATTGCCGAGGAGTACCAAGCAGTATATTGGAGAAAGGTTTGACTGGAGGTGCTCAGGGAATATTCTATTGATGGGAAATAACTTACATTTTAAGTTTTTGTCTCACTTTCTCTTTTAAAACGTCTGTACAATACATTCTTGGATATCAAGCACCAATGCCTTCTATGACCAATTTTGAACATAGCTAAATTCCAATCAACTCATTATTCACCCTGAGACACATTGGTTTCACCTGTTGCAGCCCTGAATTATTATTAGTATTTATTAAGCGCCAACACATTCCGCAGCGCTGTACAAGGTGTAATGGGTAAAGACAGGACAATTCTACAATGAGGATATGATGATTGGATCGTAGGGGACGTGCTGAGGTGTATTTGGTGATTAGTGAGGGGCGGTGTTAGTGAGGGTTTTGTAGGTGAGGGTGAGTAGTTTGAATTTGATTCTGCTGTGGATGGGGAGCCAGTGCAGGGATTCCCAGAGAGGAGTAGCAGAGACAGAGCGACGGGTGAGATGGATAAGCCGGGCTAATGTGTTTAGGATGGACTGCAGGGGGGAGAGGCGGGAGATAGGGGAGGCCAATCAGGAGGTTGTTGCAGTAGTCCAGACGGAGAGAACAAGAGAGTGGATAAGTTGCTTGGTGGTGTTAGCAGTCAGAAATGGACGAATTTTGGCAATGTTACAGAGGTGATTGCGGGAAGATGATGAGAGTGATTGGATGTAGGGGCTGAAGGAAAGTGTCACTCCGAGGCAACGGACTTGTGCAGAAGGAAGGATAGTGATACCGTCAACAATTATGGAGAAGTCAGAAATTGGAGTAGAGTTAGAGGGGGGAATAAGAAGGAGCTCGGTCTTGGACATGTTGATCTTTAGGTAGTGAGTGGCCATCCAGGCAGAGTTACCAGAAGACAATCACTGACCTGAGAGAGAACGGTGGGGGAGAGATCGGGAGTGGAGAGGTAGATCTGAGTGTCATCAGCGTATAGGTGATACTTTAAGCCATAGCTGGTGATGAGTTTACCCGGTGAGGAGGTATAGATGGAGAAGCTCTGGTCTGCCATTGGTGCTCCCACCTCACTGAATGAAGCTCTGGTCCGCCACTGGTGCTCCCACCTCACTGATTTTTCACCATCAGTGTTGGCATCACTTTGCATACAGGAGCTCTTTAAACATGTCCAACATTTTTTCTTTGTCTGTTTCTTTGCACCTGCCCTGTTTACCCCTTTGTGTAGATCTTGCATTTTCAGAAATCCAGATATTTCACAAATGTTGAGGCTTACAATAACTCATTCTCTGTTCAACCTCTTCCACTTTGCTGTAGAGACCATGAACTGTCCTACCTCTCGTTGAGGGCATGCATTGGATTGTGGACTGCATTTCTTTGCCTCGTTCTGGTGGCCACTGACGCCAGCTCCCTGGTCTGTTATATCACACGTTTTACTGAAGAAGCATTTGCGTCACTGATTTGTATCATTTTTATCTATGAAGCCATAGAGAAGCTGATACACCTGGGAGAGACATTTCCTGTACATATGCACAGCCAACTAGACCAGCTAACGTTGTACTAGTAAGTGATTATAATTTAAGATTTATGACAAGGTGATCAGGTGCCACTCCCCCCATAGGTCAACACACAGTAAATACTTTTCTCTAAGTCAGATTTATAGTAGAAAAGCTGGTACCGTATTCATATTTATGTCCATCAATTTTTCTGTTCATCTGTCTTGTATAACTCCCTCCTCATGCCCTTATTATGTATCTTCCACAATCTCTTCTTACCTATTTGCCATCTCTCTCCATGTCCCATATTCCGGCTCTTACTGTCCTTTTCTGTACCTCTTTTCCCACAAATGTCCACTCTATTTGAATGTCTCCCTTCCGCATCTGTCCATATTATGGGTCTCCATTTCTCCCATTTTCCTTCTGTCTCTCCATTCCCTTCATTTCCCCATCAATCCTAACATTTTCACTTTGTGTGGTTTGCGTTTAAGGCTGGATTTGCCAAAGGATATTCCAATCCTGGTGTAAACCTATCCAGAGCTGTTGTCTATGGAGTTGCCAAGTTTACAAGTTGGGCCTGGGAATTTTACAACAGCTCTGGTTACGTTTAAACCAAGGTTGGCATAGAGCCTCAAGTTAGACAAGCTGTCTATGTTCCAACACTGAGAAAGGCGGCAGTGTTATGGGTGAGCCTACATGCAAACTCTGTTACCTTTGATAGAAACCACGCGGGACACTCTAAGGACCTGAAACCTGTATTTTCAGCTGCTTTTTAATTGGGGGAGTTCAAGCAACTACAGCTGGTGAACTAGTCGAAAGGTGTTTTTTTCCCCTTTTTCAGCCTGTCTATACACAGTCACCAAGGTCTTGGACTGACAAAGATATGTGTTACATGTTGTAGCAAAATCAAAGTCAGGCCACACATGATGACAGGGAAAAGGATTGTGGTTCCAGCATACAGGGTCCACTTTTTAGTGAGGTTTCATGCAGCCACTTCTTTTGCATGTTTCCAGGGCCATCTTTGTGTAACGGGTGCGGTAGCTCTCACACAAGAGTAGCGAGGTTGAGATCTTTTTGGACAGAAATATCTGCTTGATGGTTGCACAATACTTAGTAATTACAGACTTATTTTCCAAAACCAAGGAGTACCAAAGCAGAACTGATTTGCATCTAAGCTCAAATGGTTTCGAGACCAAAAGACAACTTAGTGCACCTTCAGAAACACCAAACAATACAGAAGTCTGTAATACTTGAGTAGGAGTATCGATACGGGTATCTGACAATAATGTTTGACAGTTGATGAATCGTGCAGGCTGCAGGGCAGTCAACACATTGACAGACTTAGCGTTTTCTGTAGCGTACAAATGGGTAAGAAGTACCTTGCAATTCTCAGGGGTGGCTGACACACATGGGTATTCGGCTAGTACAGACCTGAGTATACTTGGCGGTTTGTGCGCAATGATCATATGCGGAAAATAGTATTTCTCTACCGTGGTTTGCACAGATATACATAGCAATGAATCATGAACCTTGGGCCTTAACCAGTACCCCAATGAGGCCACGAATGATACCCCAGAGCGAGATGGGAATGATCCCAGGTAGCGAGTGAAACCCCCAGCGGCAAAGATAGGGTTAATCCACCAACGCACAATACTGGCAACCGCTAATGGTAGAAGCAAGAGAATCGTCAGATACAAGCCGGGTCAAAATCAGAAGAAGGAATCGTAGACAGAAATGGGTCGGCAACTTAAACAGCAATCAGAATACACTAGCGATGCGGGAACTGAACTCCACGTCAGGGCGACGAGGCAACTCCTCGCGCCCTGCTTTAAACCCGGCAGCTCCTCGTGACCACACCAGGCCCTGCCCCCTCAGACGCCATTCGGCCATTACAAGGTGCTGGCACTCGACCAGCCAGTGGCACCGAACTATGCCCAGACCCTCCCCCGGGCAACACAGCAGGTGCTGAGGATGTAACACTTTGCTCCTTAAACCCTAGGTTTATTCATAGCAGCACATCCATTCTTATACAGTTGCCTGGAGCATGCCTTTGCTGTCTGAATTTGTAAATGCGGATTAGCCTCAATTATAAGGAGACCTTCTAGAGATGATCTTTTAGGAATGAACATTGTCCTTCTGATCAAGGAGGGTTTAAAGATGCTCTTGCGATGAATTGAGATATTTACTTATAAGGATGACGTCTGAAAATAATTCACAGGCTGAAACCTAAAAAAGTCCTAACCAATTATTTCTCTATAGCTGTAGATGTTCTCCTCCAGATGTACCATCCAACAAAACCTTATTGTATTGGAATGAAAATAACATTAGCATATCTGAATCTGACTGGGCAAACTTCACAGTTAGTGTAAGTATATATCTATATATTGTGCCTGGATATGTTCATAGTTGTCAGTAAAAATTACTTCTTCCTGTAAACTTTAAATGTTATAATGTTGCCTTTTTTATAATTTGCTTTTTTTAGTTTGCATTTTTTTTAAGAGTCTTTTATTTTTCTTTCACAGACATTATGCTACTTTCTCCCGGATTTTCATTATCATTAGTCCTTGGTATTGAGTGGGTGGTTTATGTAAGCCTTTCCAAAAAAAGGGGGATTATTGTGTAATCTGGTGTACTTCTACAGAATGCGTTTTTTCTGCCAGTGCCTCGTTCTAATTGGATCTGTTGCTAAAACAGTTAATTTGCTTTTCTCGAATGCTCATTTATCTTTTGAAAGATGACTGCAAGGTGATCTAATATTCGTAAACCGTGAAGCACTTGTTAACAGTAGAGGAAATGACTCACATTGATTGAAAATATTAGTTAGGACCTCCGTGTACTCCTTTCTAGAGTGTTCCTTCTTTCCCAAGAAAAATGGGATGTTTTAACCTTTTGAGTGCGATGGACGCGTGTAGAGCATCCTCATTCTTCATTCCAGAGAACGGAGTATGCTCTACGAACGTCGTTGAATTGCCCCAGCTCCGCACTGACCTGGGGCTTCAATTACAGAAGGCTGACATCTTGGATGTCAGCCCTTACTGCGAGATTATTTCTTGGCTACCGGAGTCATTGCGCATGCAGAGAAATCCGTTACATGGGTCTAAATGACCACTGTATATACTGTATCTCTGGGTCTATGCAACCTAGGAGATCATATGAAGTGTCATTGGAAATGCCAGAGTCTAACTCGCCCTCTCATTTTCCATGCTGGCAACAAGTTTGCAGGTGATGACGCAATGTGTTTATTAAAGGGATACGCATGTCTAGAAAAAAAAATTAATTCACATTTAAACATTTTTATACCTATAGACTAGAATAAATCAATAAAAGTTTTTTAAAAATGTGTAAAAAATGTTTATTTCTTGCTTTGAACTGTCATTTCATTTTCTCTGGCCACGCCCCTCGGGTGTTTCTTCAGCTCACTTCCTGAATATTATCCGCTAGCTCCCCGCCCACGACTCCACCCATCAAAGCTTCACATCAACTAGCACAAGCTGTGCACACTCAGGACCTCAGACTGGGGAGACTGAGGAACTGAATATTAGCATCTCTGCAACTGTGAGAGCAAGACACACTCCTGCTCACTCACACACAGACTCCCTAACCCACTGACACACTCACTTGTGCCCTTTCATGGTTTACATACTCACGGTCTCACTCAAAGTCCCTCACACGGTCACTCACTCTCACACTCTTTCTTGTGCTGTCTGTCTCTTATGTACTCTCTCACTGCACTTTTTCTTGCATTTTCTCTGCTTTATCTTGCTATCTTTCTCTCTTTTACCTTTTCTAGCTGTGTCTCTGTGCTTTTTTTTTGCTGTCCCTCTCTCCACTCTTTTTCTCCCTGTGTGTATTGATGTTTCTTTCCCTGTCTCTGCAGTAGTGGGGGGTGAAAGAGTTACAGAATGGAATGACACTCAGCCCGTCCTCCCCTCAGCTCACAGTGCAGGAGGGAGGAGCAGCAACTCAGTCGCACATGCTCAGTGTGTTTTTTATGTATACCTAGGTATACACACTGATTGGTTAGCTCAAAGTGCCTCCTGAGGTAGGCGTGGAAAATGTCAAAGAAAAGCCGGGAAATATGAGAAAATATCATATTTACATGCTTTTTATTCCTGTTGAATGAGACTGACTTATTCAAAAGGCATTGCACATTTTTAAAAGCACACTAGCAAAGCATGCATGTCCCTTTTAAGTATTGTTACATCAAAAAGTGCAAGCTGCCACACCACTGCGAGGAAAGGCAGGATACTTTGGACTCCTGTACCTTCATCCTATACACCCCACAAGGTCAATTGAGTTGGCATCTGAGAGTTCCGGGTCTGGCCTTCCCAATGGACTCAAACAGGACTATGTAGAATGTAAAAAAAATTAAGAAAAAAAAATCTTCTAAGGCAGTTACATTGTTTACTTTCCACGTATAAAGTTATATAATTTGTCTGGGATCTACAATAAAATGAGACCTCAAATCGCGTTTAAACTTGATAAGCAAAATTTGTGAAAATGAGCTTGGCACATGGGGTTGAAATGGCTCAGCAGTTAAAGGGTTAATAGAATCACAAACTACATTAAAAGTCATTCTTTCTTCTTTTTTTAAGGAATGTAGGACAATGCATGGAGAGTTTGTGGGACCAGCCTGTGGGCATCATGGACCTTATACTCCTGATGTGCTTTTCTGGTCATGTATCCTATTTTTCACCACTTTTGCTTTGTCAGGGGCCTTAAAAACATTCAAAACAAGCCGCTATTTCCCGACAAGAGTAAGTATATTCTACAAAACATGTTATTGTTTAGGTTTGAATCAAGGAGCATATTGTACTTGTAACACACTTTCATTTATGTATGTATGTATGTATGTATTTTACCCAAGGGTCCAGTCCTACAAAAATAAATGTGGAAACTCACAAGAAACCTGTCCCCTAATTTGCAATTATCAACTCATACATAGCACAAATACACACTCAAATCCTAATTAACCCCTTAGTGACCGGGCGGTTTTACACAAATCCGTCCTTTAGTGACCGCTGCTGTTTTTACGTTTCTGCGCTGTTAGTGCTTAGGTCAAATTTTCCTCTCACTTGTTTATTCAACCCACACATATTATACACGGTTTTTCCCGCCATTAAATGGACTTTCTATAAATACCATTATTTCCATCATATCGAATAATTTGCTATAAAAAGATATGAAATATGATGAAAAAATGGTAAAAACACACTTTTCCGTAATTTAGTCCCCAAAATCTACAACCACCAAAAAAGACCCCGGCTAAATAGTTTCAAAATTTTGTCCCGATACTAGAAAAACCCAATTTTTACATGTTTTTGCTTTTTAACCCCTTCACTGCTGAGCCAGTTCACCTATGTGCGCTGCGCTCATTCTGACCGTTTTGTGCCAATTATTTTGATATGAAAGCCTAGGTCCTATTTAACTAACCCCCCCCCCCCCCCAGACAAAAAACTTTAAAAAAAAAAAACCACATTTTTTTATTTTATTTAATTTTGTTATTATTAACCCCCTCCAGGTTCGAATCGCGTTTTGGCACCAATTAGCGCCGAAACGCGATCCGGCAGCAAAATGGTTAATGCTATACACCGCTGACAAGGGGAGACTCTCCCCTTTTCACCGGTGCAAAAAGCATCTCCCTAGCTTCAATGGTTGGGGAGATAGAGGGCTCCGGAGGAGCCCCCCCTCCCCTCCATTGATTTCAATGGGGGCGCCTGCTGATGACGTCACCACGCAGCGTGGTGACGTCATCAAGCTCGCTGACCCATGCAAATCGGGAGGGAAGGCTTCCTCCCTGCCAGATCTGCGAGGGATCCAGCGAGGGAGGTAAGTATCGGGCGGGAGAGGGGGTTAGGCGCCGCTGACGTACCATGTACGTCCGCGGGTCTAAGGGAGACCTGTGGGCAGGACGTACATGGTACGTCA
The DNA here is from genome assembly GCA_009667805.1 of Leptobrachium leishanense. Classification (NCBI taxonomy): domain Eukaryota; kingdom Metazoa; phylum Chordata; class Amphibia; order Anura; family Megophryidae; genus Leptobrachium; species Leptobrachium leishanense. The sequence continues at coordinate 372,774,983 of CM019064.1, forward strand.
GCGGTCCTTAAGGGGTTAATTTTAAAACTAGACTTTTTTATTGCTGAATGCAGCGTTTTTGGGTTTTTTTTCCTTCAGTCTGGCTGCGTTCTGCAATGAATACTATCAGGGTTATTCAAAGAGAATCGAAAAGTCACCACAGGTTTGGTGACTTTTCGTTCTCTTCAATCCAGTGCGATTCGGCAATCCCCATTTCGGTGACCCTGTGGTGTATTCATCAAGCACCACAGGGCCGTCGTAGCGCAGGGAAAAGTCTCTGCAAACCTGTCGAACACTCACCTCAAGATCCAGGCGAATGCACACCGAAACCTGCAAAAACAGAACACGCCGGAGAAACCCGAGCAGGAGCCGATCACACCGCAGAGCAGCCGCCGGAATAACCCGACACCGCAGACGAATGAAGTGAGAAAAAAAAAAACGTTCGCTTGAATGTTTGAAAAGTGAAACGCTGTTTGCAAAGAAACTACAGAACGAAAATGTCTGAAATTTACATATAAGATCCATTGAATGATAATAAAAAGGGCTGTTACAGAAAAAAAAACTTTTTTTTAATTTTTTTTTCGCAAAATCACGAAAAAACTGATCCTAAAAAAAACTAAAAAATAACAAAACTTTTTACTACAGAATATTATCATAAAAGATTTATTAGATATTAAATTAAAACAGGCTTCATTGTTAAAAATATTCCTATCTGATTCACCTGTATAAACCTGTCGAATTAAACCACCGAATGGCAGGGCATTTCGGCAACCTTTCACTACTAGTTTGTGTTCTCTGAATAGACAAAACATTGCTTCTCTATGGGGATTTCACTGCCCTAGAACAGGCACTGTATGTGCAGGCAATTCGCCAACATTTGGCGAACTGCCTGCTCTCTGGATAGCCGAATGGCCAGGAAAGGTAACCGTGTGCTGAATTTCAGCATTCGGTTACCTTTTGCCAGCAATTCGGAGCTCTTTGGATAACCCTGTATGTTTCAGCACCATATATAGCTGTGGAGCCCCATGGGGCTGCTGTCCTTGTTCTGAATCAGCACCATGGATAGCTCCGCAGTCCCGCGGAACTATTCATGGTGCTGAAACGTAGCATTCATTGCAGTCAGAGTGAAGGAAATAAGAAAAAAACGCTGCGTTCGGCAAAGAAAAAACGCCTAGTTTTAAAATAAATCCGGAAACCTAAAATTTCACTAAAAAATATACTCTTTGCTGCAAGTGAAAAGAATAAATGGTTGAATAAATATTTAATAAAAAAGGGAATATTTTTTACTTTGAAACCTATGGGATTCACCTGTTTTTAAACCTTTCGAACTGAACCACTGAAAATCAGGGCTTTTCACTGTCATTTCGGTGGTGTTCACTTCGTATTCTTTGACTAGATTAACCATTACTTCTCTATGGGGAATTTCACTGCTGCCGAACCACCGAAAGAATGCTATTTATCCATAGCCAATCCACCATCAGTGATTTAACAAACTTTTAACAGGTGTTGTATTCGGCTGGGAAATCCTCTAAACAGTAAAAAGGAAACCAAACTATTGTTCCTTCTTAAATAACTTTTATATACACATATATATACTTAGTTATTCAAAGAGCGGTGAGAAGCTGGAGAATGACTGGAGAATGGAAAATTCTAGGTCAAAATAGCCGATTTGGAAAGTGAGATAAATGGGAGAATTTTTCTGGTTTGGCTATTTTGACCTAGAATTTTGCATTCTCCCATCATTCTCCTGCTTTTCACCGCTCTCTGAATAACCCTGATAGAGTATATACATGGGTAGTAATAGTAGGTGTCCGTAGCAGTTTGATATGTGTATAGATACACATATAAAGCTGTTACTGCCTACATGTGCACGGCAAAAAAACCATTTTTGGATCATTTTGTTTTTCTTTTTTTTTGTTTCAGTTCATTTCGTTCAATTCTTTTTTTGTTTTGGATAATTTCATCTGGTTCGTTTGTTATGTTGCCGTGATTCATCTTTTCGGACCGATTCATTAATTTGGATGGAGCCGATACGTATTTCAGAAATTCTTCCGAAATCCGAATCGGGTAAATCTCGTCCGAATTTCGATTCGGAACGAACCGAAATGCACCTGTCTAGAAAATACTGTTGTGTAAAGACATAAGTGCTGCAACTGAGCAAGTCAAGATTCATGCATGATTTTAAAATCTGTCCGGTGAAAGCAGTTTACCTTTTAAAAGTTTTCTGAAGTCACCAGTCATTAATATGTTCCATTAGGTGCAAGCATCCCCCCAAAAAATCAAAGGGCTCTCAATGAATCAAAGGGCACATAAAAGCAGGACTGATATATTAGCGTTGATTGGTGATATGTATGAATTTAGCGACTAGACTATGAAAAACAATTTCCGTTATCTTTTTAAATTCTGTATTCAATGCATGGACAAATAGCACCAAAACGTGGACAAATATAAATGTTTGAGAGTCAAAGTGAATTTTATGGAGTGCCGCCTGACAATTCACCATCTTGAAATGACACGGGCTGCTACTGACAGGCGTATACTCAAATGCCAATTTTAATTTCATACTAATCAGCAACACACTGACTGTATGCAGGCATTGCTATCTCGTGGTAATCCTAATGACACTGGAATGGATAATTTATAAAGATAACAGGGATAAACTAAAAATACAAGTGGTAACCTGAAAAGGATCCAATATGATTCGCATAAAAATAACAAAAACTAGCCATACTCCCCTCATAACGGTGTTAAAAAAGGTATTCACTAAAATATAGAACTTTATTAATTGCTGTTTGTGTCCTAGTAGATTTACAAAGAGAACAGTCTTGATTCTTGTTCTAAAATTATACACACATACCAAACGTGTACTTTGCATTGCTGAATGTGTATTTAATAGGTTTGGACTTTGTTTATGATTTTCTCCTAGGTCCGTTCAATGGTTAGTGATTTTGCAGTTTTTCTCACAATCTTGACCATGGTAATTTTGGACTACTTAATTGGAGTACCATCACCAAAGCTTCAAGTTCCAAATGAATTTAAGGTAACTCTGCTTCATACATTGCTTGTTTAGAGCTCCTACTAGGTACCAGCCTGCAGTGTTTTTTATAGGCCTTGGCCAGCTTCGTTGATTATATTTTTCGAGATCTGTGATCTGTCACGTTTGCCTAAAGTGAGAGGACATGTACAATCATTGCAAAACCTATATATGTGTATGACTGAGCTGAAGATGATAAATTATCAGGTGTTAAAGAATTTAAATGCCTATGATGATTTCACAAACCTTGGGCCATATTACAAAGTTTACGCTAAAACGACATTGGGTAGTAACCTGGGCGAGCCGCTAGGGCGGCAACCTAGGCTCTGGCCGCCCTTTTGGCCCCAGGTCCCCCGACCCTGTGACCTCCTCCATGGCTCCCTGGTCTCCTTGGGGTTACCGGGGTGAGCCGGGAATGCCACGTCTCTCTGGGTAGTCCCTTCCCTTATCCTCCCCTTTTTTTCTCCTTCTCTTATCCCCCTCGATGTGTTTCCTTGGCCCTGTTCTCGGCAGGCCCTGCATGGTCATCTTTTCTTTACTTTCTTACTATTCCTCTGATTGTTGAAGTGATTTCATAATAATAAAAATTTTAAATTGGAAAATAAAACGGGGACACTAAGGAGAAAAACCTGCGCCTGCAGGTTTCTCCTTAGCGTCTCAGTTTTAGCGTGATCTTCCAGGGCAGGCGCTAATCCTGCAGCCTGCCTCGTAACACACAGCTAAGCCTCAGGATGCTCAAGGCAGCACTAAGCACCGCTGCGAGCATCTCCTCCATGGAGTCCATAGGACTCCATTGAGGCTTCAACTCCATGTCACATGACCTGCAGGATCTCACCTCTTGCGAGATCCTGCAGGTCAGCGGAGTGATTCGCGGAGGGAGACTGGGGACTTTCCCCCCAGTCTCCCTCTGCTCCTGGTGGCCAGAAGAAGTGGATCGAGCCTCCATTCTCGCCGTGGGATGAGAGGGGAGTATGTGATTTTTTTTTTTTTTTTGAGGGGGGTGCTGACTGAATCCGCAGAAGCATAGGAAACGCAAAGTACAGTAAACTCGTGCTGAAAAGCAGCAAGCTTTGAACTGCTAATGGGTTTTTTAACCCGTTAGCGTTTGGAATGTAATATGGTTCGCCCACAATAGGGCCACCTAAGCTAACGTTAACGCTCACGTTAAAAGTGTAATGTGGCCCTTTATGTTGATAAAGTAGGAAAATAGTAAAGAACTTTATGTTGTCCATTCCGGTATACATTACGAAGACAAGACAATTGTAAAAAAACATTATTGTGTTAAATGTGTTCTATACAGAGTTTCTGCAAGTGTTTTATGTAGCTGCCTAGTTTACTTTCATGATTATTCTAAGGAAACTACTTGTGGTTATTACAGTACATGGTCTGCAAGAACCCTAGCATTATATGTAGGAACTGCTAATTTATACCAGCAGCACCACCACTGCTGGTATCGGCCCCTGGCATCCATAGGGCTCCAAGGAAGCAAACATGACCCGCTTAGGCAGGGTTGTGCTGCAGCCATTGAGAGCCTCTGGGAGCTAGATCTGCATAGTGTTCTGCTACTTGCAGCCAGAGGAAGAGGTAGATCTCCACCCATTTCAGAGCAGGGTCAGTGGTGAGAGTTTTGCATTAATTTTTCATTGTTGATAATGCAAAAAAAAGCTACATCTGTAACGTCCCTGGCGGTATTCTCGAGTGTGGCTCGGGGGTTAACTTTCACTGCTGAAAGAGGTAACCCCGAGCCACACTCGGGCTGGATACTTACCTGTACCTATGCTACCTCACTGACCTCCATGATCGCATTCTCCGGCAATTGTGGCGTTTTGCTTCCAGGTTCCCTTCTCGCAAGAAGGGAACCAGGAAGTAGGACGTTGCGAACATCTGGAAGTGACAACGGGGGACAGCGAGGGAGCGCAGGGACAGGTAATGTGTCCAGCCCCGAGTGCGGCTCGGGGTTACCGCTTTCAGCACTGCATTTAACACCAAGCCACACTCGATTACCACCAGGGGGCCAAATATATCGTATCGATTCTGACATATAAAATATGTCAGAATCGTAACGCCAGGGAGGTTAACACCAGACTTTTCATCATTATTATTCTTTTGTGAAAACCGTTTTGAGCAGAGAAGAGTGAGCTACCATGTAATAGCCTGCTTTTTCTTGCAGAGCCGTTATCAACGGCTCTTATATAAACTATGGGAGCTGTTAGTTTACAGTGACCTGCCACGAAATCCAATCCACGAGCAAAGCTGGAGCCATTTACTTAACAACTTGAGCTGGTATGTATAACAGCTCCAGGTGTTAACAGCTGGCATGGAATAGGGTCCCTATATATACTGAAGGTTGAAGCTCGCCTTAGCTAATTATGCGGTTAATTGACCAGATGCCTTTTTATATTTGTTACAGCCAACCAGAGATGACAGAGGTTGGCTTGTAAATCCTATAGGACCAAATCCATGGTGGACAGTATTTCCTACGATCATCCCTGCTCTGTTATGTACCATTCTGATATTCATGGACCAGCAGATCACTGCTGTGATCATAAACCGGAAGGAGCACAAGCTGAAGGTAAACATCAGACACTGACAAGACTACAATGATTCAATCGTATCTATTCACACTGTTATAGGAAAGAACCAGTATAAACTAAAACATGAGCACAAATGATGCATTTTTACGGACTTGATTGTGAAGCCTAAACTGACAAAAATGTGTTTTTAACTAACCATAAACCTTTTTAAGAGCGTCCATTGAAATGATTATCATACTAATTTAACAAAGTAATGCAGTAAAGCCACGGATTAAAAATGGAGGGAATATAGATACAGCTATATACTTTTTTTTACTAATAATTGTTTCTTTCTCCTTTGCAGAAAGGATGTGGTTACCATTTGGACTTGCTTGTGGTAGGGCTGATGTTGGGAATCTGTTCTATAATGGGACTTCCATGGTTTGTGGCTGCCACTGTGCTTTCTATCACACATGTTAATAGCCTTAAGCTTGAGTCTGAATGTTCAGCCCCAGGAGAGCAACCAAAGTTTCTTGGCATTCGGGAACAGAGAGTCACTGGACTGATGATTTTCGTGCTCATGGGATGCTCTGTGTTTATGACCACAGTGCTTACGGTACGGGGCAAGTCAAATGTTATTAATGTTTACTTATTACAGTTGTATGTCTGTTTTATTAAATAAGCTTTCAGATATCATACACACTATATAGTGGTGGTATTTTGACAACATTCTGTTTACAGACTTGCATTGAAAAGTAATTTGCTATGAGAGAATATATTGAATGTGACTGACCTGAAGGCATTGTATAAAAAGGAAGATATGATTCTCAAACTTTCTGGTGTATTTTAATAATCCACATTACATTTTCCATGTGACAGAGACTGGCAAGGACTTCAGTCCAGGCTTGTCCTATATTCTAAACCTGCAGCCAAACATCCTATAGGACCTGTGAAACACAGAGGAAGATGTTCAGGCTGGACTGTCTAAATGTTCTGGGGCCTGTGGAATTTTGTATTACATATATTTGTTCTCTTTACTGTGTGCCGTTGGCTAGTGGGCTGAACACTATATTAATCAAATTCAAAAATTTATTTTTTTTGCTATTACCACCTTCACTACAAACTGGTTTCCCATAAAACCACTAGCAGGACCCAGTGATATTATGGAAAATGGCTTTTCATACCAAAATTGTAAACATTTTGGGCTATATTACAAAGTTGGTGCTAACTTAACCAGAGCTGTTGTAAACTTCCCAGAGCCATTATAGCCTATGGAGCTGTTAACAACTCTGGTTAAGTTAGCACCAACTATGTAATATGGCCCTTTATGTGTAGAAAACATTTTTATAATACAGTAAATTCAATTGAGAGGCACACATAGCGCCACATGCTGGTCAAATTTTGCTACTGCAGCATGTGTCCATGCAGACAGAAGACAATGTCTACTACAAACACAGAGAGCAGTACAGTAAGATGTAGCACATCAACTGGGAAGTGGATATGCTGCATCTTTAGGAACATGTCCTAGAGACCACATGCAAACCAATCTCTTTGGTAATAAACAAAATTCCTTTGTATTTCTCCAGAATAAGACCAGATCGGACATACTCGATCTTGGGGTACCTGCAAACAAACTCTATCATGTCAGTGAAAGGTTTAGTTAGAGTTTAAGCTTGACCTCTTTGACATCTATTATGTTGCTCTTTCCACAGTTTATCCCAATGCCGGTTCTCTATGGAGTATTTCTCTACATGGGCGTTTCTTCTTTAAGAGGAATACAGGTATGTGCTCCTCACTTGCTTACACCGAGACTTAATTAAATGTTTAAACAAATGTAAATTGTTGTTTGAAAATGTACCGGATGGTTGTAGTAGAGGTAACATCACTGCTCTATAACTGTGGAGACACAGGTTCGAATCCAGGCCAGAGCACCTCTCCAGTAAGTGTCCTTGGGCAAGACACCTAACGGTACATACTTGCCACCCAGGACATACTTGTAAACGAGAGAAATCTCAAAGTATCCTTTCTGGTAAAATACTTTATAAAAAAAAAAAAGTGCCTTTGGATAACAAATAGAATCTGATTAACCACTTGGCTGCTATGGACACGCTCAGCGCATCCAGCCAAGTGGTTCTCCTGTGCTACGGACGCGCTCAGCACGTCCGAGCACAGGAGGCAGCAATCCGCCGGATTGAAACGGTGGCTCTCATTAACCCCTGGGGAGCCGGATCACGAATCGGCGCTGAAAAGCGCCGGTTCGTGATCCTTTCCCGGAGCTGGCCGACATCCAAGATGTCGGCCAAGCCTCCGGGAACTCCCCCTGAGGACTGGCGTCATCGTGCTATGCACGATGACGCCAGTCCTGGAGTTAACCCCTAGCTGCCACCAACGGTGGAGATAGGGATTCCAATGAATCCCTATCTCCCGATCCGTGGCAGCTAGGGGTTAATGTTTGGTACTGTTGGATCGGCCAGAGCATGGCCGTTCCAACGATACCAAACAACACTGTGAAAAAAGTTTTTTAAAAAAAAAAATTTAAAATAAAGATAAAAAAATATTTTAAAAAAATTATAAAAAAAAAATAAACAAGTTTTTTTTTTTTTTGGTTTGTTAATGCAGCAATATTGTTCCCATTTCAATTATAATGTGAACAATGATGCTGCACTAACGATTTTTGTATGCGGTGCGTTTCTTAAAAATCGCGTAATTTCCCCCAAAAAAAAATGTAACGAGACCCCATCTCTAATTTTTTTAACAAGCGCACCCCATACAAAATATAACCGCAATTGCTCGCATGTTAAAATGTGAAAAAAATACACTTTACACGTTGTAAATTATTGAAAATTCTTATTTTATTGCATATTTTGTTATAATATACAGACAGGTCATGACGTATACATATAATAATGACATATTATTAATCTGCCGAGTCTGACGGAAAGAACGATATATAATATGTCTGGGTCATATACTAAAATAAGCCTTCAAAACGCATTTAAACATGATGAGCAAAACCGGTAAATATGACCTCAGCACAGAGGCGTGAAACGCCTCAGCAGCGAAAGGGTTAAATAAATTGTCTTTTCATACTAATTCTTATCTTTGCAGTTTTTTGATCGTCTCCTTCTCTTTGGAATGCCAGCAAAACACCAGCCAGATTTCATCTACTTGCGACATGTTCCTTTACGCAAAGTCCACCTCTTCACCATTATCCAGCTGACCTGTCTGGTCTTACTATGGGTTATAAAAGCATCTCCTGCTGCTATTGTTTTCCCTATGATGGTAAAAAAACACTGTTTCTTTATCTGCAAATGTTAATAAGCATAGCAGCATATTTATTTTTATCTTAGAAATCTACACTAACTCCAAAACATGAAAGAGGGGTTTAAATAAAAGTTACATGATTTTCCATTGTCTTCTTAAGCCAGCCAGTAGTGATCAGAGGTTGCATTCGTTTGACTGTTCTTTTTGCTTACAAAATTCACCCATATATTTATTTTCCTCAATCAATTTTTCAGGACTATTTTCACTTTACAGTATATTAATTTTGTATAAATTTTGCAAGCACTGCAGCGATTTCTTGCACACCTGAAATGGTAAACATAGTTTACTTTTTATTTGCATTACTGACACAAAGGACAATTCTAAAATATCCAACTTTAATGCTGATCTGCCCATTTCATAAAATCACCCAGTGAGATATGATGGCATCGGCACAAAGCACTCAATAACCAAGCCATGTATTAATGCAATAATTTACCATATGTGTCACACTGTGTAAGGTAGGAATTCACACTGTATACCTTGACACACTGCCTGACCAAAAAAGTCACCTCCCCGATTTAACTAAGCAAATAAGTAATGGCCTTCCATTGGATAATTACTGCAGTGATTACTATCGGTCAGCTGGCTACCTGAATTTACTGACCAAGCAGGTTTTTTACATCAATTTTTTTTTTTGGGCATATTCCATGGTGGCTTGGGCATATTCCAAGATGCCAAAGGGAAATAGGGTATTCGAGACAAAACACTATATACAAGATATGATTTATAACAGGGCCAATAATCTGAAAAAATATAACAGGATTGCCAGGTAGAGCATTGTGATTGGACTCTAATTGTGCAAGAGCGGTTCAGGGAGCATGAGACTTCATTTTCACGCATGGATCGGGCCCCCACACATTCCAGACCTTAACCCCACTGAGAATCTTTCGGATGTGCTGGAGAAGACCTTGCGCAGCGCTGCGACTCTCCCATCATCAATACGAGATCACGGCGACAAATTACTGCAACTCTGGATGGAAATAAATGTTATGACACTGTATAAACTTATCAAAATGATGCAATGGTGAACATGAGATGAAATTCAAGCAAAACAGGGTCCAACAATCGTGTGTGACTTTTTTGACCAGGCAGTGTATAACACCATGCAATACACAGATCAGTCTTCTTCCACAATGAAATTGAGAAAGACTATATAAGGGACAAAACACTATACACAATATATTTTTTTCAGACTATTGACCCTTTTATAAATCTTATCCGGATTGCCGATTAGAATTTTGCTTAGAGAGGGGCCTCATCTCAAAATGGGACAATGTGTGTGCTTCATCTTTGTGAGTTCTTTTCTTTGGTAATTCATTTTGTATTTTAATATTAAAATACCACACTATATAGTACATTATGGATGGAGACAATTATTTATACACTGAAATGTATTCTATCAAGCTATATAGTGTGTTTTCCCACCTTTCAGCGTGGCATGCGCAGTACAATTCATTGCATTGACATGTAGCTTAGTTTTCACGGTCCCACTAAGTTAGAGTACTATGTAAATAAAAATTATTGTGTTTTTGTGGGTTTCCCCCCCCCCCATAGTCTTATTTAAAATATTTGTGACAAGTCAAGATTTTATTCTGTTTTTGACAGGTTCTTGCCCTTGTGTTTGTCCGCAAACTGATGGATTTTGGTTTTTCTAACCGGGAGTTAAGTTGGCTTGATGATTTGATGCCAGAGAGTAAGAAGAAGATACTTGAAGATGCCAAAAATAAAGTTAAGGAAATCGAGGTAATGGCATATGGTAGGAATATGTACTTTTCAAGCATGGTGGGCAATAAGCACTAAAGGAACACTCCTTGGTGTTTTAAACTGGTCAAGATGTGGGGAGTGACCCCCCCTCAACCTCTGCTGTCCCAATCTTGCAGAAAAGCTGCGTGAAGTGGAGGAATTTCCTCCACCCCCTCAAAGAGACGGCGATGAATTGGATCTGTGCATGCATGCGCAGCTCCGGTCCATCACTCTGCGCAAGCACTACGGAACTTGTGCACGCCTGTAGCAACGTGCAATTTGCGGTTCCTACACTAGCAGAGTAGGAGCGCAAATTGTGTAGCAAAGCTTCAGGGACTTCCTGGATTGAAAGTCCCTGAGCGGAAGAGGAGGAGCTACTTGCGAAGAGGTGGAAAAGGTGTGTAAAGTCACAGAAAGATTAAAAATTGGGCAGAGGCTATCAGCGGCATCTGTCCAATTATTTAAGGGCAAGAAAGGAATTCTATTTTTAAGAGTATTCCTTTAAATTATTCCTGAATTTGGTAGGTGACCAGATCTATGTGCAGCTGTAACAAAACCTTAGTTGAACCATTAGGAACATTTTTTTAAAGTATTTTTTTTTTTTTTTGTGAGCATTTTATTTAACTTAATTACTATTACTGTTAAAGTGTTAACTCCCAGTTGACTGTTAAGTTCATGTCCACAGTCTGCTACACAATTGTATAACTCCCATCCCAGTATTCGTTTTATTTTACTAACGCTACGATCCGTATAACATCAAATATTTCTATTCAAGTTAAACTTTTCAGAGTGTTGTCTTGAAAATTCTGACAATCCATTTTTTTTCTGAATTTTTATATTCTGGTAATGTTCAATATCTGAAATTAATACGCTGTTCATGTTATAGGAGGTGGAAAAGATGCTGCAGGCAGGTGATGACAAGGGGGTACAGATGCCCATGGAGACCAGAAAGCTACTGAGCAGCCCTGGCAGGAATAATAATTCAAGGTACCATCTCATAGTTTTGACGAGATGACCACAATCGCAAATGTCCCCTAGACCTCAAAAATAGATTGTAAAGGAAGGATATAGACATCTTCGAGAGAGTTCAGAGAAGGGCTACTAAAATGGTGTACGGCTTGAAGGAGAAAAGTTACCAGGAAAGGCTTAATGATCTTAACATGTACAGCTTGGAAAAAAGACGAGACAGAGGAGATATGATAGAAACATTTAAATACGTAAAGGGAATCCACAAGGTAGAGGAAGGGAGTATATTTAGAAGGAAACAAAGTAGCAAAACAAGAGGACATAGTCTTAGATTAGAGGGGCAAAGGTTTAAAAGTAACATCAGGAAGCATTATTTTACTGAGAGGGTGGTGGATACATGGAACAGCCTTCCAGTAGAAGTGGTAGAGGCCAAAACAGTAATTGAATTTAAGCAAGCATGGGATAGGCATAAGGCTATCCTAAACAAAAGATAAATCCAGGTAAAGTATCCATGTAATTGGGCAGACTAGATGGGCCGAAAGGTTCTTATCTGTCCACATTTTCTATGTTTCTAAGGATGCATAACTGAATAGCTAACTAAAGACAAAATACCAACCAATTCTGTAATCTGCCAAGCAACCCTCAGGATATGATCGATGACTCTGTACATAAACATTCTGTTTAACTTCAGCCTGCAAAGATTGCTGTACTGAGACTGTGTGGGGGGATTATGTTATTATTTTTGAAGTGCCTATCACTAAGGTGTACCACACATCCCATACAATTGCTACTGCTTTGCTCAACTTAATGCACACAATTTCAACAGTTTGATTGTTTTTATTATTATTCTAATAGTCTTTCTATTGCTTTTGGCTACTTTATACCTTATTTCACTGGTTTTAAATAGGTTTGCACTGAAGGTTAGCATTTTTGTAATAAAATATCCTATGATGTTGATGACTTTCATGGATTTTTTTTTTATTTATTCATTAGATGTGATCCATCTGAGATAAATATATCTGATGAAATGCCCAAAACAACTGTGTGGAAGGCACTTAGTATGAACGCTGAAAGCAAATCTAAAGACAGAAGGTAAATATGATTGTATTGCAGCACACCGGAGAGAAGGTCCATATGACTAATATATCCTGAGAACTGCCTCTGCAACATTAAGGTTTCTCAGTTAGTAGGAAAAAGTTTAAAGTGTTTTAAAATTCAAAATATTGTTGCACACAGATATTCGTACCAGACATTATACAATGGAATCCACGCAAATATTAGTTGCTAATCTTAAAAGATCTAGTTTATTTTTTATAACCCTTAACCCCTTTAATACCTAGCATTTTATGTTTGAAAAAACAATTTTCAAACCTTTATTGTAAACATTAGATGCATAGTTAACACTTAAAGAGACACTCTAGGCATTGTAACCACTCAATGTAAATTGAGTTCTTTATATTATGAGTACACTCGCCTCTCTCAAACTCTTGAGGGAGGGGGTCCCGAAGTGCTGATTCAGCCCTCTGACTGCAGGGTCTTCTTCCCATACAGAAGGTCAGATCAGTGAAGGCTGGTCTAAGCTTCAGAATGCGTTCTCAGAAGTGGGAACCGATTTGGAAACCAGCTCCTGCCTGTGGTATTGAAAACCATTGGATTATCTGGAGGCTTGAGCAAGCATCCAGTTTCCAACGATCATATGACATGATGCAGGTTGCAAGAAGCCGGCAGCATGGCATGTCTGGAGGAGGAGCTCATAGGGAGCCCAATGCTGGATACAATGTAAGTTTTATAAAATGCTACAGGGTTCAAACTGGAGGGGGTTAGGAAGGGTTAATGATTAACTCCTTGGTTTCATCTCCCTCCAGTTGAACCCTAGATAATCCCTTTTAAAAGTAGGGAGAAAATAGGCAATTTGAGCAGAGACTGAGAGTTAAAATATTGAAATAATGTAATTTTATTCATTTTGTGATTATTTACTCATTCATCTTTTACAGAAATATTTTGCAGGGATTAGATGTTTTAAGGTCTAGAACGTGTCCCTGCATTGTTAGCGAGATATGACAATTACCGTAAATATAATAAAAAATGATCAGATGCTGCATGTGGTTATCCTCTTTCTGTATTGATCCTTATGAGATTATTGATATCCAGAATATGCCAATAAAATGTAAAAAATCTGGGGTGTAATGTCTGTGTATGGAAGTGAAAGTAATGCCCTTGATCTGTACTGTACGGGGATTTTCAACAATTACCTGCTTTATTTTATCCCTGTATGATAGTGAGCAACTCCAGAGTTCTCCACGGCTGTTGTATTACAGTCGTACAGGAAAGGTGTTTGGGGTTACGTGGATTTTATTACAATTTTTCTAATGTTTTTCAATGCAAGAACTAGGCTTGTGCACCGATTTTTTTTTTTCGGTTCGATTCGGTTCGATTTTTCGGATTTTTAAACTTTTCGATTCGGCTCGTTTCGACCGATTTCTGTTTCGATTCGGTTCGGCTCGATTCGTTTTTCGTGTACTTTTTTTTTTCGGAATATCGACCATTTTTCGTATTTTCGTGTCACTTAGCTCGTTTTTTGTATCGACTTTTTGTGATTTCGGAAATTTTCGTTTTTCGGGATTGTACATGTTTTCGGAATTTCGACCATTTTTCGTATTTTCGTGTCACTTAGCTCGTTTTTTGTATAGAATTTTCGTAAATTCGGAAATTTTCATTTTTTTCGGAAAGTCTGTTCTCCTCGTTTCAAAGCAATAAATTTCGATTTGACACATTTCAAGTCCATTCGAAAATTCCGAAAATATTTCGTTTCGGCTCGGAAAACTTTTCGGATCTGCCATTTTCGGATCTAAAAATTTTCGGAAATTCGGCCGCATCCGAAAACACGAATCGGGAAATTTTGTGGAAATTCCGAAACCCGAAACGCACATCCCTAGCAAGAACGTGCGTGCACATTTTGGTAGTAAAGCGGTGAAGAGAGGTGATGATTTTGTAGGCCTTCCAGGTTTTCTAACTAAACACCTTTATATACAGATTTGGAGTTATTAATTTAACAGAATTAGATATTAAATATTTGATCTAGATAATTTTCCATTATGGGTTTACTGTTACGGTTTAATTTTTGTTTTTATACTCAAGTACAGTTAATTTTGAATGCTTTATATTGTTTTGTTTCTGAATTCATATCCTGTGTGTGACCTACATATTAATGCTTTACTTGCTCTGCAGCATTTTCAAATAGATGTCTTGGCAAATGAAGGACAGTGTGAAAAAAAAAAAAGATGACTCAGGGAAGCGCCAAGACCCAAAATGTGGCATAGAGCTTTGAAGAACAGTCCCCCACACTTTCTTCAGAAGACGGATTCACGTTAAAGCCATCAGAGTTTTTTAATATATGAATATAAATATATATATTTTATTTTTGTTTTATTTTCAGTGTGTGCTTTAACAAGCTGCAAACCACCACGTACCATTATGTGGTACACAAGATCGAAGGGAGTCTGAAACACACCAATCTACGTAATAATAGAAATACAGTATCAGAGGGTGACAGATTTTCGGAGTTGTAAAATATACACTTTTTATTGTATGCATTTAATGTTCTCACGCAACATTTGTAGTTTCAGTAGCCTCATTAATGAAAGGGAAGGAGTCCCAGTGCTCGCATGCTTCTTTTTAGAAGCATAGCCTTGCCGAGGCGGCTTTGAAGTAGTTAGAGTTTTGGTAAATCCTAAATATCATTCATACATTCGTAAACTACCAGGAAAGTAATGGTAAGCATTGAAAAATGATATGGTGTGAGAATCTACCAAGCAGTCTTCTCATTACCCTTCTGTGTTCCCAAACATGGCCGTACTAGAGCACAGTGACCCCTGACTGCTATTAAGCATCGTTTGCTGTTCTATTGACAGCAAGTACCTGTGTAATTTAGAAATCTAGAATAACTAATAGTATACATTTGTGTTTACACTAGAGATCTAGTCATTTTATTTTACAAGAATGGTTTGATTATTTTTGTTCCTATTGCTAGTCATTTAATTTCCTCGGCTTTAATTAAAAAAAAAATTAAAAAATATAAATAAATTCCACGCTCTGCATTTTGCCAGAGAAGTTGGGCTTTAATTTATGTTTCAACAGTTCTATGGCAATAATAGTAGATAGGAAAATATTACTGAGTTTACCCCTTTGCCTTTTTTTATTTACCCTGATATTTTAAAATTGTTTTTTTCCTTCCACTTGAGAAAATTTGTCAGTATGTAGATCCTGCAAATACATCCCCCAGCATAGCTCACAGTAAGACGTGACCATATTTGAAACCAATCGAAGGACGGCTATAGAAGATGGATTCCAAATTTGTCCAAAAAAGGAAACTTTTTTTAAAATCTACATCTTTTTTTAATTTAACTTTTAAAAATTCAGAGAAATATATAAAATTAATGGATGATGGTTTCCAAACAGATTACAGATCTAGAGTTAGCAAGATTCTTTGATGTAAAGCAAAATAATAAAATTCTTTTCAGCACATTATTTTTTTTAAAAATTCATTTTTTTTTTCTTTTTATTCTTGTGGCAATAAAGGGGTTTTGCTATTGCTACATAAAAGGCATAGTGTACAGTTATTTTTTTTAAGCAGTTAAGTCCCACATTACAGCCAGAATAGGCAGCTTGAAATGAGCCGTGAGCTGAATGAATACCTTAACTATTCACTTTATGGCGTTAAAACACAGGTTACTTTAAAATTTCACTGCAGATTGGAGTATTTAACAAAAAAGTAATCCATAAAATATGACCGTGAAGAGTTTGCAGGACATAGAAATGGTTAATCAGAAATTTGTAGATCTTGGGTATACTGACACTAGTCTTTAGTATGACATAATACTGCTATGAATTTATGTACCCAAGGAAATCCACTCTTTGTCACGAGAAAAAGGCAAAACTAATTAGCCTTTTGTCTGATCTTTCACCTATTTTGAATGCAAGTATGTGCTCATCACAAAAACAAAATTTGTGCCAATGTGATTAAAATGGTTATTGTGCATTTCATTAAATACAGAACTTTCTTTTTAATTTTTATTTCTTTTAAATATAAAATCTGGTTGGCAAATAATTCCGCATTCCTATCAGTTACTTTCATCAGGATTTATTCATTATTTGAATCCATGATTTGCACATCCCACTTTCACCTTCCCTCATTTGTAGCACTTATGTTCTGTTTTATATTGCTTGTAATTTGCACCAGAATGTTAGAATATAGCATATGCATATCTGTTTACAGTGCATCATTTTTACATGCAGAAAAGTATTGATTTTTAGTAATTTCAAAAGGAAAAATATATACGGAATGGCCCACATGTTTACATTGTCGTTACATTTTCTAATGTTGTGGTTTATTTGATATCATTTTCTAATATTGTTTCTTCATGTTACGCATTCATTGGTAATCACATTTGATTAAAGCAAGTTCCTAACAGATTCAACCTTACCCCAAATATATACATTTCCTATTATTTTCTATTATCTAATAATTATTGTTTCGTATTCCAAGAAAATCGATAGTTGGTGATTTGTTTGACCAAAAAAAAAAAACTTAAACCGATCGGTGGATTGTTCTTAAAATGCAAACGTTAGTTATGTAGTTCTTGTATAGCTCCTGATTTTAATAATTACACTTTTGCTTTTTATCTTTAACAGCTTACCTGCAGGGTGCTGACACTGCCTATCTTTTAACCCCTTCACCATCGTAATTGATAAAAAAAACTTGCAGGAGTCAAACATTGAGTAAACTTGGCCTGGTCATATTCTGGAGCAATGCAAAGGAATTTTGTTTATTGCAAACAAAATTCTTTTGCAAATGAGCTCGAGAATGTGCCCCCACATCTTGCATGGCAGCCAAGGTGCTGAAGCTGGCAGAGTTCCAACTGTATTCTTACACACCTAGTAGTTGTTGGTCAGCAGGGTGAGCCCCTTCACCTGCAAATAAGCGTACTACCTCTAAAATGTAGGGTATATACTTTTTTTACACTGTCCACATAGGAAAGTGGCATTCCATAAATCCACTGGGATCTACCAGTGGTTTCATGGAAATTCACTTGGTAGTGAAGGGGATAAAGGCCTCAGGTTGCAAGCCAAATAGAGCACCAGTGCTATTATCAAAATGATCAAGTGGTGCCCAGTAGGCAAGTAACACAAGTGTGCTTTAATTTTTAGAATTTCTCTAAATGTGTTGCTTCATGCTGAGTGAGCATTACTTAATATCATGGCAATAAACAGAAGTTAATTTTGCAGAATAGTGATCTGCAAAACCAAAATGTATGTATCAGATTGAGTCTACTACATCTACCTTTTATGAAATATTAGTTGGCACCAAAAGATCTTTGTTCTAGCGCTTAAACAGGTACAAAGGCAAATGAAAGTGTCAGCCGTAATGAGACAATAGTTAACTTGGCAACAGGCAAGTGTGCTACAAACGTTTGAATTGTAATGGCTATAGCTCAAAGATACACCTACACATTTAATAGTAAACTTTCATTTTTTATTCTTTCAATTTACACTCTCAATCGCTGACCTTCCATGTGTCTGTAATTGCCGACATTACATTCTAGGAATGTTTCATTGATTCTTGGGCACATGACATTGATGCAATGTGACACAATGTAGCTGCACATGATTGCAGCAGTGATTATCCCTTTAACTTCAAATTGGCCTCTACAGAATGAGCAATAATGATATTTCAATGCTGCTATCCAGATCACCTCAGTGTCTGATATAAATAAGGAGAGTTTGAAATTTAAACTTGTTAAAATGGCTTCCTACAAACACAGGTCACAAAGAGAACACATGCATAAAGCACTCCTAGCCTTCAAGAAGTCGATCTTTGAAATGTCCAAATGCACCCACTTCTAGTACGCTTTGAAATCACAATGAAAAACTATTCTTTCAAATGAGACAAATGAAACGGTCCTTGATGTAATATCTGCCCAGTTTTTGAAGGCCTTTGTGTCTTATTTATAAAATGTTTCTTCACAAAGGATAAATGGAGGATCAGAAAGCATTTCATGCCTCTTTTGTTGGTTTAGGAATGACCGTGTTGTAACTATAATGTAGTTAATAGATGGATTTATCTGGATTTCCCCTGCCAGTATCTCAGAATCTGCAGATTAGAAGCTCAAACGTAGTGTAGTACAATTTAAGGAAACCTGAACGAACAAAATAAGCCAAATGTAACCTTGCTATTCTACGTAACCATTGCTTCAATAATTTCAAAATGTTAAGTTCTTAATTATTCAACAGGTTATAGTGAAGCTAAGGCTTTGTTACAAACTGTAACTATTTTATATGATCAGCCTTGATCGTTGTCAGTTTGTGATCTGATAGCTGTTTAGTAGTTTGTGAATTTTTTCCTTGTTATGAAAAATAAGAGATGTGAACAACAGGAGGTGATACAGATAAAACACAAGAGTATCTCCGAGCCAGTTATGGCCTTCATGGCATCCATTGTAACTTTCCAAGTATTGGTACTCCTGTAGTGATGTCATAAACCTGTGAGGGTTTAGTGGTACATTGTACAGTTTTGTGCACTCAGGCATCTAGTATTTTGCTTATCTGTAAATTAGGCTCAGATTTTCCTATGTTTGTCTATGTTGCTTGTGTTGTGCATATCGATGTGAACTAAGCTTCTGTAATGAAATCCTGCATATGGAGATAAAGTTGGGTAGGGATTGATCCATTTTTCTATGCTGCAATCCAGTTATTTTAGAGCTGACCCATCGTTCAGCTTGGCTAAGCTGTATCTTGATTGCTCTTGCAGATACGGTACGGTTGACACTTTTTGGAAGGGTGGTCTGGCACATACAATACCATGAGGCTACCGATTGCCATATGAAAGCTCATTATAGTCTACTGTCCATTTTATACTTGTTTTAAAGCCCAAAATGGGGCAAAGTAACCTTGTTGATATATTTTCCTCAGTGGTTCTTTTAGTGTTTTTACCATGCTACAAAGTTGCAGTTGATCCTATTTGGAAACCTCTACTAAATTAACTGAAGCAGCCTTTAGTTTAAGGTGTGTGACACTCACACTAGAGCAAGCAAGTCACATTCTAGAAATTCTTTTTAAATTAAAAATCTATTAACATTTTGAAATTCTAATATATTTGTGTTTCAAAAAATATCTGGGGGAAAATACAACCATTCAAATAAATTCAAGATATGTGAAATACTTTGACATTCCCCCTCAGTAGAGGGCATGCACTGTGCACCATCTTCTCAGCAGCTATATATAGAGAACTATTTTTTTGCATAATTTTTTTTAAAATCTAAATCTCAATCTTTGACACGTCTGATTTGAGTTGAGCTCTACCAATATGGTACTAAATGATATGCAGATTACCATTTTGGAGAACTACCAAAGCTTCATTTAACTATAAAACATTTTAATTAAAAAAAAATGTGAATTTCAAGGCAGGTCTTTGTTTCCCTGATCCACCAGATGATCCTCTTCCGTTGAATAGGCTGGTGGCCCCTTACCAAGGAAGGAATACAAATAGGTGCTGGCACAACTAACTTTTCTTCCTTAAACAGTATATGTTGAAATAGAGATAGATTATTTTGTTTTAGAAATATTGAAATATATTTATTTTGTTTTAATGAATGTAGAATTAATGTTGTGAGTGAAATAAAAACGTTGTGATGATTCACCCCTTCATCTGTGAACATTTTGTTTTGAGGCAGGTAAAGTATGTGTTATATTACTTTCTTTCTCTCCCTGTATTCAAAGCAATGTGGAGCAACCTAGTTAAAAAGTTGAAGTTCCAATGATCAAACCTGTTTCATGAAAGAAGTCGAACGCCTGGTATAATAATGGGTTATGCTGGTACTCCATATCTTTCTATATATTTATTTTATATAGTGTAATGTTCGGAGCCCCAATGTTCAAGCCCAAATTAACACGTGGGCATGATGTATTCGGACGTGGGGACGATCTCCTGAATCATTCCCATGTGTTAACTATATTTTATTTCATTAGCATTCATTAACTTCTCTATCACGGTGGAGGGTATCATTATCTCCCTATCAAGCCAGGTTCGCTGTCTCGTAGTTACACTTGACTCTTCTCTTTCTTCACCCCCCACATTCGGTCCCTTTCCTCCTGCTGCAACCAACTATGTAATATTTCCAGAATTCGGCCATTTCTTACTGTTGACACTACAAAGCAACACCTTTTAATCTCCCGACTTGCCTTTTGTAATAATCTTCTAGCTGGCCTCCCTCCTTGCCCCCCTACAATTCATTCTAAATGCCTCTGCCAGGCTCATCCACCTCACCTGCCTCTGCCGTTCCCCTCTGCAAGTCCCTTCACTGGCTCCCCATCCACTGCAGAATTAAATTCAAAATCCTTACCCTGACCTACAAAGCTCTCGCTAACTCAGCTCCCCACTACCTGTCCTCACTAATCACCAAATACACCCCAGCCCGTTCCCTAAGGTCAAACAGTGACCTGTGCCTAGCTTCTCCCCGCATCACCTCTTCCCATGATAGACTATAGGATTTCTCACGCGCAGCCCCCACTCTCTGGAACGCTCTCCCTCGTACGGTCAGACTTTCCCCTAGTTTCCTTTCCTTCAAACACTCCCTTAAGACATTCTTATTTAGGGAAGCCTACACACCCAACTCACTAATACACCTCACTGCCCCAACCAGTCCATCACTCTCATCTTGCAGTCCTTTCCTCCTGTGTCCACCCCAACCCTTCTAGATTGTAAATTCCCACAGGAATAGGGCCCTCGTTTCCTCCTGTACTGGATTGTCAAAATGTTGTTCAGTCTCCGTGTATTGTAACCCTGTCTGTATCATGCCCATTGTTCAGCGCTGAGGAATATGCTTGCGCTTTATAAATAAAGAATAATAATAATTAGCATGCGCACGACTTACCCATTCCGTGCGCTTGTCGCAGCTCTCCTTGGCAGGTCATAGCCATTTGGTTCCAGAAGGGATCCCTCATTAGGGACGTTTGTGCCACTGCTTGTGAATCAACGCATGCCTCATCTGGATAATGCGCCTGGCTGCTAAGCAGGAGGTCCTGAGATTGAATCTCAGGTCCTGTGTTTTGTTAAATTTACACATCTACCTGTGCCTTCTATATTATTATATATTAATAATGCTGTTCTTATTATTAGATTGTATTATGAATAATAGTAGCATTATAATATTGAATAAAGCCTTAATTATTATTATTATATTGCTATTATTCATAATAAGATCCTAGAATAATGGCAGCAATATTAATAAATAAAATATAAGACACGGGTACTATTATTTTTTTAACAGATCTCTAATAAGGATAATGATGGCAAACAGACATTACGTTACATTAAGAATTATAGATTTTCATTTTCTAAAAAAGAAAATTAAGGTGTAAATTTTTTAAAAATCATCCACTTCATCAAACAAAAACAGTGTTTACATTTGCTGGGCTTAAACTTTTCTAACTTGGTTGCTTTTCCGTGTACCAGTCAATCTTAGTAAGTGATTGTTAGTGTCGGTTTCACTGTCAAAATTGTCTGTCTTGGACGCATCTGTTCCTTAACTTGATTATTGATGAAAAAAACTGTATCTTCTGTTGATGTAATGTAAAGAGACAAAAACAGTATAGAGCCATCTTAAATATATTTTATATTCGTTACATTTCAAGGCGGATTCATGCTACCTCTGATTGTGGCAGACCTTGTTTTTTCTCTCTAGCTATTTGTTGATCCCACTCTTTGCTGGCACAGCTTTGATATCTGGCTCTTTATACAGAACAGGGATTTAAATGCTTAAACAACTTCAGGTAAAAAAAAAAAAGCCTAAAGAAGTTCTGCGCCACTTGTTTGTGAAATGATCGATTAACACTTTCATTACCAAGTGCATTAAGTATATAGTAAAGAAATCATTGGTGATATTCGCAGTTTATTGCTTACTGTAGTCGTCCGATTTGACGTCACCATCTCCTGGATAAAATGGGCTCCTGCAGCCAGGGCTCAGAGTTGCTCTTCAAACTGTTTCGGCACCTCGGCTGTCGTACTTGAGGTGGTAAATCTTTTGGGGCACATTCGGGAGCCCGTTTGTAAACAAATTTCATTTTCAATAATAACAAATCGGGAATACTCTATTGGGGCACCAGTGGATGATTTGAAGATCAAATCTATACAATCTTGGTAGTGAAGTGGTTAAAGAATTTTAATGGCTGTAATATTCTCCTATATGACGCAATGTATTGGGAGGATATAACTTTAAAGATGTGGTTTAAATAACACATTACAAAGTCCCTGAATGTAATGGTTTGATCCAGTTCTGCAACTTACTGATGACCAGATATGGAAATAAGAGCTGGGCAGGATTAGCTGTACAATTCACTTTAAGCGGGATTGCTGCACATTTGTCATGCCCCATGGTGGCAGGTTTATAGGGATCATATTTTACTGAGCATTAAAGTAGTATTAAGTGAAAACCAGTAAAGTCTGTAGGAGATTTTTCAACCAGTGATAAGCATAGAGTGTCTTGTCCTAAACCAAACAAGAATTGTTTTTGAGGTTGGTAGGTACAAATTAACTTCTCATCACTTCATGCTCCAGTTATCTATAGAAAATACTGTAGTTGATGTATAAGAAAAGGAGCGGTCAGTAAGAAGCTACAATAATCTTTGGAGCTTTATATTTTACCGTCAACAAAATGTAGCACTTCTAACATCACTGACGTGTATTGTTTCACAATTCTAACTTATTTAGTGAATTATAGGTGGTATTTAATTGGTGTTAACATCCTGGGTTTGTCTCTTAACACTACTTGGCCACACTGTGTACTTTTTGTTGGGTGGGGGGGTACATATTATGAAATTATTGGCAATGTTTAATAAAGAGAGAAACTTGCTGCTGTTCTGTGATTTCTTGCTAGTTCTGGCTCATTTATAAAAAAGTTAATTCTAAATACAATCTCATTCCTTAAATATGCTCTGACTGTGGTTTATGAATGTGCTGTATTTATTTATTTATTTATTTATTTATAAAGGCTTTTACCAGGAAGGACACATTGAGATTTATCTTGTTTTCAAGTATGTCCTGGGTTCAAGAACATTGAATTGTTACAGTCGTTACAGAAATACAAAGTAATACAATGCAAGATATTAACACAAAACAAATATACAGATTAACAGAAAATAAATATGTAGGAAATAGTCATTATGTTACATGTTTACAGGTGCATTCTGTATGAGGTATGTTAATAGGGAGCTCTTGAGTGACTTTAGACTGGGGGAAGATTTGATGGTGTCTGGGAGGTTATTCCATAATTGCGGTGCTCTGTAGGAAAATGAGTATCGAGCCACTTTCTTTTTGTATTGTGGTAATGCAAGTAAGGTGCAGGTCCTGGATCGGAGGTTATAGGATGAGGGCACTGCTGGGGGAAGCAGTCTATTCAGGTAGGGTGGCAGCTTCCCAAAAAAGCTCTTAAATACCAGGTTAGAAAGGTGAAGGGTGCGTCTAGATTCCAGCGATGGCCAGTTTAGTTCTTTCATATTTTCAAGAGCAAAGTGCATCTACCTGTACATTTTGCTGCAAAAAGTTAATTATAGAGCACGCAATGTGACACGAATTTATACTAAACCAAAAGTAATCAATTCTAGCCGGAAATGTATATTACTTTTTACTAGGGTTACAAAACTATGTGGGGAAAAATATATAGAGAAGGGGTCCCCTTAGGCGCAGCAATCTGACTGTTTTCTGCACAAAAGTATGTAAATGTCTTTAAGTATGTATACACTCAATATCATTAGCGTTACAACAATGGGAAGTAGTATATGCCACTATGAACATACAATTAGATGGCAATATATTTCACTGTGTGGAAATGATTCAACAAAAATGGAATTGTTATACAGTAACAATTTAGTTGTACGATATCAGATATAGCTGTATAGATATGATATAAAGAGATCCAAGGGTCCTGTGGCATTGTTCAACAAAGTAATTTCAGTGCAGATAGTGGGTTGCTGATGACCGGTCTATTGTAGCAACCGGATAGCACTGCAGAGTGAATAAAAAGCAGAGAGGAACATTGCGCAATACGCGGCGGCACAGGCCCCCTATCTTCCCCCTATGGGGTACTTACAGGAGTCAGAGCCCCTATCCCGGACTCTGTGGGTGTAGCGCTTTTGGGGTCCACATTTGGCCATTGCGTTGTCTCGGGATCGAATTCTTGCAGTGATAAAGGGAAAATGAAATCCCCTCAAAATGGGTACAATAAAATACATGAATTTATTAAATAAATAAATCCGGAAGGTAGCCGGGGCAGAAGGAACATCAATGGGAATGTTGAAGTCCCCAAGAATTTGGTATGGAAGGCTAGGAGACAGGAAGTGAGAAAGCCAGGTAGCTAAAATGGCATACTTTCTCCAAAAGAAAAGAAAATACAGTACTGGTTTACCATTTTTAACAAGCATAACCTATAGAATATATAACCGCAAAGGCTTGCATAATAAAATGATTGAAATTTTATTGAAAAGTCCCTTTTTTTTTTACTTTTTTTTTGTTGTAGCACTCTGGCAGGACATTGCATATACATATAATAGCGATATATTATGAATCTGTGGAGACTGCCATAAGAAAGGACATATAACCGTTCTGGGTTGTACTATAATAATACATGCTTTCAAATCACGTTTAAACATGATGAGCACAAACAGTAAAAATGAGCTCCGTACGCAGAAGCGAAGTGGCTTAGCAGTGAAGGGGTTAAACTTGTCAAACTGAACCACTGAAAATCGGGGCATTTCACTGACGTTTTGGTGCAGTTCGGTGATCTTTCAATAGGTGAATACATTAACAATCACTTCTCCATGGGACTATTTTGCTGCCGCTCAAGATCGCCTACCTCTGGCGAACTGCACCATATGTCGTGGTCAATTCGCCAGTACTAAGCAAATTGACAGCTTAGTGAATAGACAACCTGCCACAAAATTGCACCGTATGATGAAATTCA
This sequence comes from Leptobrachium leishanense, assembly GCA_009667805.1. Classification (NCBI taxonomy): domain Eukaryota; kingdom Metazoa; phylum Chordata; class Amphibia; order Anura; family Megophryidae; genus Leptobrachium; species Leptobrachium leishanense. The sequence goes on from CM019064.1 coordinate 372,800,554, forward strand.
CCGTTCGGTGGCACGTTTACCCTTTTCGTGTTAAAGGAAAAGAAAAAAAATTAAAAGAAAAGTTGATGTTGTAAACGGTCAACTGTCCCAACTTTTGTGGAGTGTGTTGCAGTTATCAGATTTGAAGTGAGAGTATATTTTAAAAAATATATTACACTCCCAAAGTAAAACATCAAATAATGTGTTAATAATGTATTTTCAATATGGTACAGGGTGAATTGGATTTTCAATTGACTTTCTTTTTTCTTTCATACTGTCCCAAGAGCACTCCAATCAGCACACTCAAAAACGAACAACCGCTTCATGCATGTGAACATAGTACCAGATTTTACCACATGTTGAAAAATTCTTAAATCTAAGCTTTGTTGAAAAAAATCGTGGAAATTTAGTTTGCAGTAAATGGCCATGAATTGCTTTAAGCCTGTCAACAACGTCAATGTAAACCACCTTCTGGCAGGTCCTACTCTGCTAACCTAATGACTGCCCTTCATGGGATAGACTCACTTACCGAGGACCAAGTCCAAGCGTGAAGGAAGGTGTTTTAAGATGTTTAAATTCACCCCCCTGCTGTGGCATCGTGAAGGCCGAATGTTCCCCACCCCTGGTGTAGGTGCTAGCGAGTGGAGGTCTTACCGTTGCGCCCTGCGACGTTCTCATCATTGGCGAGGATGGAGCGGTCGACTCACCACCATCTTCATGGAGACCAAGATAGTGTCAAACTCTGCCACTCTCTTGGGTCTCCACCAAGATGGCAGCGATTCGACCGTCATGTCCCGCCAATGATGAAGACATCGGCAGGCCGCAACGGCAAGACCTTAGCTTGCTGGCCCAGATTTTTCCATTCCCTCAAAGTCCCAGAAACCAGGACACTAAGGCGGCCCTGTGCTGCCTTACATTAGTGGCGGCCCTGCATATTACCACTATTGTGGTGATTTTAGCTTTCTTAATGAAAGCATGTCTATAATTAAAACCTTTCCTATGCAAAATAGTGATGTTGCCTCAGAATTGCAGATTATGTAATTAGGGGATAGGGTAAAAATATGTTTTTGTAAGGTTTATTTATTTTCATAGCTAACAAGCATAACCTGAAAAAATAATATACCCCAAAGACTAACGCCATCGATGTTATGTCAAGATTTGACTATCTTTCCGGCAATGTGTGTTGGAGGTTTGTTGGCCATGAAGCAATGGAGATGTCAAATTGTTCTCCCACACCCTGCCCCCTCAGGAATATACCCAGCTCTTCTGGTTATGGTGAACTGGAAACATCATCCCACCCTTAACTCCACAGACCAGGTAAGTATTGTACACAGATATCCTGACATCATTGTAGGGTGGCTATCCTCACAGCTGGGACTGACTTATGGAAAAGTCAATTTACTGTAGCAAAACGTGGTGATCAACAGCAGAATGGAGCAAGCTACGAAGGTTGGAGGATGTGTGTTACCTGGCAAGGAATCCTCAAAATGTGTTCCACGTATCCTAGGTGGCTACATGCATTGTGTGGAAAATGTGTGAGGTTTTTTTTTCTCGCTATGTAGAAGCTTGGATAGGCCTGCAAGCGCCCATGTTACTGCACATGTCTTCCCTCTCGTAATTTTGAAACTTACCTTATAATTTTAAAGCTTAAAGAACAAAGTCAGCGTGCTCAAGAGTCCAAAGAATCAATCCCACGGATTTATTAGGAGCAAAAAACAGGATAAAAATGCATTTTTATCCTGTTTTTTTGCTCTTAATAAATCCATGGGATTGATTCTTTGTACCCTTGTTCACGATGACTTCGTTCTTTATGCATTTTTGGAGGCCGGAGGACCTTCACAGCGTTTGTCTCGGGAAGTCCCGATTGCTGGAAATAGGGTTCTCCCTAAAGACGCTGTGCAATTGTGAGTCTTTTCTCGATAATTTTAAAGCTTGATATCTTGTTCCTCTTACATTGCTATATGAGCAAAAGAATATTTTTCAACTTAAATTTGACACAATATTTTTAACCTGTTCTGGCGGAGCTGGTAATAAGGAAGCTGCTAATGGACAAACTCAAAGCAAGTCGTTAAACATTGCAATTTACCTGTCCCCGGCCCAGTCACAATAAGGCAAAAACAGATTGAGCATGGGAATATTTTCCTAGTGTCCTATTTGTGAATAGATGAGGAAGCGGTTTGCGCTGTCCTTTGCACTGTGGGACCGGAGGTGAATATAGATTTTTGGTACAATTTTTATTTATTTTTTCTTCAAGTAATTTCGCAAATGCAACTTAACACCAGGTTCTGAGAGCCCTTTTTTTTTTTTCTTAATACAGACTCGAGATGAGAATAACGTGATCTTAGACTCGCTGGTTATTCTCTGGCTGCATGAAAATTTGTGTTTTCTGTAGAAAGCATAGGAAGCAGGGGTCAATGATTCTATGTTAAGACATATTTATTATTGTGCATTTTCCATAAAATTCTGCCTTTACCTAAACACATCAATATCAAATTAGAGTGTGGGTGGTGTGTTAAGCAAGAGATGTATTGATTAATTGGTGGGGAGAAATCTTGGAGTTCCCACACTTGTTATATTAGGACTTGGCTACTGATATGAAGCATTACTTTCAAGTAGGCAGCCATTAAATATAGCCGCCATTAAATATAACAGCCCAGCTCGTTAAGCATAACCGGTTAGATAGAATAGGGTACAACATTATAAAAATGTGAAGCCATAAAGTTTGAATTTGATGTATTTGATTACATGCTTATTCATTGTGCGGAGTACATTTGAAATGTACACAGAGACCAATACCTTATCCTTTGTGGTTTTAGTAACAGTATTCAAAACAGATGCACCATTATAGATTTAAAATATACATAAAAGATTAATTTTATTTCAAATTTATTGAAAGTCAGGTACAGATGTCATATACAGTTTGAATACTATTAATCTTTGTATAATAGTTCAAAGCAATTAATCCCTTTTTTTATAGTTTGAACAAGCATGTATTGGCCATTGGGGCTACTGGGAGATTCCCGGTGGGCTGATTTGTAATGCTGGTTCACCGCGCGGAAGGTGTGTGTGTGTGTGTGGTGTGTGTGTGTGTGTGTGTGTGTGTGTGTGTGTGGTGTGTGTGTGTGTGTGTGTGTGTGTGTGTGTGTGTGTGTGTGTGTGTGTGTGTGTGTGTGTGTGTGTGTGTGTGTGTCGCCATGCCATGGGGATTACCCACACATGAGTTTCCCCACAGCCTTGGGTGAGACCACTGCCAGTCTGGGGGGACTTCCTGGAGGTCAGACCACACCTTGGGACCTCCCAATGACGACATCACCAATGGGCGCAATGATGTCAGACAGGAACAACCCTAGCCGCGTAGGGAATTCTCTATGCAAGAGATACAGATTCCCTTAGACCCCTGTATCTCTGCAAGCATAGTGGCTAGAGGGTCATGCATGGTATCATTGGAAAGACCAGAGCATGATAAGGTTATGTTTAAATATAGAAAAAAAATTGATAAAAATTTCATTACTATTATACATTTTTCAATTATAATGTGAACAATGATTCTGCACTAACTCACATTCTCATTTTCAATGATGCCAGCAAGTGTGAAGACAATGGCACAATGTGTTATTATGCATAGGTTCATCGAAAACCTAAACTGGTGCGCTGCAACAAGGGCACAGTGGGCACTTTGCAACCCTGTATCTGAGTTTTACATTGCACAAGTTCACGTGAGATGTCATTGGAAAGTTTAGAGTCTGGCCTTTCCAACTATACCAAATAAGACCATGTAATGTGTAAAAATAGAAAAAATATTAAATGCTAAATTTACTTTTTCTCCTTTCTAAGGCAGTGGTATTATGTGATTTGCTTTAAAAAAAAAACAAACAAAAAACCAATGCCGCAGCCCTAACTCGCCTCATTTTCCATGCTGCGATCAAATGTGGAGGTGATGGCAGTGGCGTAGCGTGGGTTGTCAGCGCCCGGGGCCAGCCAAGAATTGTGACCCCCCCCAACCTGTGGACACGTTATCGATATTGCCCCAGCTCTCACATGGATATTGCCCCAGCTCTCACATGGATATTGCCCCAGCTCACACATGGATTTGCCCCAGCTCACACATGGATAATGCCCCAGCTCGCACATGGATATGCCCCAGCTCGCACATGGATATGCCCCAGCTCGCACATGGATATTGCCCCAGCTCACTCATGGATATGCCCCAGCTCACACATGGATTTGCCCCAGCTCACACATGGATTTGCCCCAGTTCATGGATTTTCCCCAGCTCACACATGGATTTGCCCCAGCTCTCACATGGATATTGCCCCAGCTCTCACATGGATATTGCCCCAGCTCACACATGGATATTGCCCCAGCTCACACATGGATATTGCCCCAGCTCACACATGGATATTGCCCCAGCTCACACATGGATTTGCCCCAGCTCACACATGGATATTGCCCCAGCTCAAACATGGATATTGCCCCAGCTCACTCATGGATATTGCCGCAGCTCATGGATATGCACCAGCTCACACATGGATATTGCCCCAGCTCATGGATATTGCCCCAGCTCATGGATATGCCCCAGCTCACACATGGATTTGCCCCAGCTCGCACATGGATTTGCCCCAGCTCGCACATGGATATGCCCCAGCTCGCACATGGATATGCCCCAGCTCACTCATGGATATGCCCCAGCTCACACATGAATTTGCCCCAGCTCACACATGGATTTGCCCCAGCTCACACATGGATTTGCCCCAGCTCACACATGGATGTTGCCCCAGCTCACACATGGATGTTGCCCCAGCTCACACATGGATGTTGCCCCAGCTCACACATGGATGTTGCCCCAGTTCACACATGGATATTGCCCCAGCTCATGGATATGCCACAGCTCACACATGGATTTGCCCCAGCTCACACATGGATTTGCCCCAGCTCACACATGGATATTGCCCCAGCTCACACATGGATATTGCCCCAGCTCACACATGGATATTGCCCCAGCTCACACATGGATATTGCCCCAGCTCACTCATGGATATTGCCGCAGCTCATGGATGTGCACCAGCTCACACATGGATTTGCCCCAGCTCACACATGGATATTGCCCCAGCTCATGGATATTGCCCCAGCTCATGGATATTGCCCCAGCTCATGGATATGCCCCAGCTCACACATGGATTTGCCCCAGCTCACACATGGATAATGCCCCAGCTCGCACATGGATTTGCCCCAGCTCGCACATGGATATGCCCCAGCTCGCACATGGATATGCCCCAGCTCACTCATGGATATGCCCCAGCTCACACATGGATTTGCCCCAGCTCACACATGGATTTGCCCCAGCTCACACATGGATTTGCCCCAGCTCATGGATTTGCCCCAGCTCACACATGGATTTGCCCCAGCTCTCACATGGATATTGCCCCAGCTCTCACATGGATATTGCCCCAGCTAACACATGGATATTGCCCCAGCTCACACATGGATATTGCCCCAGCTCACACATGGATATTGCCCCAGCTCACACATGGATATTGCCCCAGCTAACACATGGATATTGCCCCAGCTCACACATGGATATTGCCCCAGCTCATGGATATGCCCCAGCTCACACATGGATATTGCCCCAACTCACACATGGATGTTGCCCCAGCTCACACATGGATGTTGCCCCAGCTCACACATGGATGTTGCCCCAGCTCACACATGGATATTGCCCCAGCTCATGGATATGCCCCAGCTCACACATGGATTTGCCCCAGCTCACACATGGATTTGCCCCAGCTCACACATGGATATTGCCCCAGCTCATGGATTTGCCCCAGCTCACACATGGATTTGCCCCAGCTCACACATGGATTTGCCCCAGCTCGCACATGGATAATGCCCCAGCTCGCACATGGATTTGCCCCAGCTCGCACATGGATATGCCCCAGCTCGCACATGGATATGCCCCAGCTCGCACATGGATATGCCCTGAAAAATTCTATTATTCATTATAATTACCATAAACCTTTTCCAAGTTTCTTCTTATATATCAAAACCAAAGTAAGAGCTGCGCTACGCCATGGCGGAGACCCCCAAAAAGAATCAATCACAAAACTGTATTGGTCTTTCTCAGAAGTCTGGCTTTCCTCGTTAAGCCAGATCTATTTATTAAAATACACAGAATTTATAGCCAATCAGTGTACAGATACATTACAACATCAAAGTTTAGCCCCTCAGTTAAAGTACTACCATATATGGTTCACGAGACCCTTTTCCCATCTTCCCGCTTCTGCGCACATTTTCCTGCACTGAACATAACAGGAAATCGGCCACAGCTCATATCCTATAGAAGGAAGAACGATCTATTCAGTATTGACACTAACAAAAATGGAGGGGGGGAATTTCACAGCCCATTTATAAGAACCGGCTTTTTAAGACTAAATATTTATTATATTTACAGGAAATTAAAATCTAACAATTCTTTCCTTTGATCACATATCACCTGTGATCATCTAAAAGATAAACCAAACTTAGACAATTAAACCTGGGCTACAGTGTCCTTGCCTAAGACCTTTAGATCATTCTAGATGCTCAGATGGGAAGAAAAAAATTCTGGTATTTACTCCTAAAATACCTCAATACCTTTTATAATGTACAAAAGGGATTCCCCAAGGAGGCCCTTTATGAGCATAAAATACACTTATCTATCTAGATTCACTCTTCCAGCGAACCACTTGGAGCGTAGGCAAAAATACCTAATCTAGACCTTAAATAACTATTTATTCCCATTTCCCAAAATATAATTCACCGAACAAGAAAAGTATAATAACTTGAAAGTAAAAGTTCATTTATCTAATAAATCAACATGAGTCAGATCTATATCTGTGTGTTTTCCTATGTTCAGCTTCACTCCACAAAACGCATATACACCTGCATTCATACACACATTCAAGAAATACATTCTCATTTTCACAAATTAAATCCTTTCTCACACTTATCTAGGGGATTAAGTAAAAAAAAAAATATTCCATAATCTAATACCATAGTCCACAGTGCGAGATCAGGGTGTGGTCTTTTTTTTTTAACATCCCAGCTTGAGACGCATAATTATTGAATGTCATCAGAGCTCCCACCATAGGGACTCCTGAACAAGCTGTCTCTTTGCGCTGGTTGCTTATTACCTGTGACCTTTGACCTTGACACAAAATGTCCATGATTCGTTCCATATGCAGTCATTGTGACTGTCAGGTTTCTTGATGATGTGATATGGTTTTAGCAACAATAAAGAAAATAAAAAAGAAAAGAAAATATGGTATACCCCGCTAATCATATACATCCATTCATTCATTGTCACTCTCAAATGCACGAAAACAATAAAAATGTTAATTTACACAAGAAGAGACACAGATAATAAATTTCAAAATGTCCCCGCGAAGCCTGTCGGCCTCACGCAATAAAAAAATTATACTACTTCTGACTCATTGTTAGAGAAAAATATATATACGCAACTTTGGCTCAAAAGGGAAATAGCCGAAGTGCATATTCCACCCTTTTATTAAATATATATATATTTTTTATTTATTTTTAATCACTATCCTATTCAGTCTTGTTCGGTGTTGTGAAACAAACCTGGCGTTTATAAAACACACCAATCCTCAAATGAAATTAAAAAAAATAAAAACAGCATTAATTTTATCGAATTAAAACTTTCCATTTACCACTATATATGTCATGAAACGTATTTATGCAAATGCATTAAATTATATGTTCCTAAATACATTAATGAACTCTAATTTTAATTGGATGTGATCTTCAATAATCCTAAATGTATCAGGGAATTTTGAACAATATTGATTGTAACTAAACAAAAAAAAAATAACAAAATATAAAATAATAAAAGACACAAAATAATTATTACTTAGACGACATCAGAATATAAAAATACATTATCTTCTTTCTTTGTCTTCTGTCTTATTGGTTGAAAATAACAGTTTTGTAAAACTGACATGTCTTAAGTTGTATTTCCAAATCAATGATCTTCTACAAATAGCATGATTTATTGATGAGTTGTCGATAGATTATTTTATTGCCTGGTGTCTGATAATTCCTTATTATCCGGTTCATGTAACATTGCAATGTGAAATGATAATGTGTTTGGGTAAATTTCCTTCAATTCCAACATCTTTATCAATATTGGTATCGCATAATCTTCCATCTAGCTTGAGCAAAGTTGGCATGCATGGGTAATTTTCACCTAAAGTAAAAATTTGGAAAAAAAAATGTATTATTAACCTGTCAAAAACTTTAAAATTCATATGGTTAAAATACTTTTAAAATGGAGAAAAAAATGCAACACATTTTTGGACACAAAGAAAAGGAGTGGTCATGAGTGAGACAACACGGAGGAGAGGAGGGGTCATGAGTGAGACAACACGGAGGAGAGGAGGGGTCATGAGTGAGACAACACGGAGGAGAGGAGGGGTCATGAGTGAGACAACACGGAGGAGACTAGGAAAAGAATGTGAACTTCAATTCAAATAAAAAAAACACAACAAAAATATCATGAACTGGGAAAGAAAGTATAGAAGGGCATGTTTAAAACTTGACGCGTTAATTAGCACAAAGTTCTCAGAGGAAACTCCGAGAAAAAGATTCTTAATAAACATCAATAATCTTTATTAAGGATATTGGTTAAAAACAAACATTCAAACGTGAGGTGTTTGTGCAGCTATTTTACAACCTGTTTTATTCCCTCCAAGAATATTAAATGGAGGCAAAGTTATACGCTATTGCACTTCACACCCAAAAGACAAAAACATCAGACAGCAAAAAAATACTAGACATCTGGCTACCACTGCAGAAAAAGAAAACAAATCAAACAATACTCAGATACCAAACTACAACCTTCCATCTCCCTTAGTCAACTAAAATAAAACCAAAAAAAACACCTTCTTTTATTTGAAATCTGCCTAAATTCCTTTGTACAGCGCTACTAAACCTGTAGGCGCTTTCCTTTAAACTTTCACTCAAATCCTTCAGCTTTATATCACTTCATCCTCTTAGATTCCAAACAACTAAACATGAACCTACATATATATTCCATTATACAAGTTACAAAACTGTAAATGATCGCAGTCAGCCATTTTGGCAAAACCTATAACCTATATTAAGGTGCGGTCAATCCCTTAGTGCTGGACTCAAACAAAGACCAGAGGAAAATAACCGACCACGCCTCTCTTGGGAAAATGTACAACTTTGAGCCCATCACCTTGATACACTAATTTTTTATATATATATCATACATCAATTTATAATCCATTTACAGTAAATAAAGCTCCCATAATTACTTTCTTCTGTTCCACTACTGTACGCACGCCGAAGCACTCAAACCGCGCCCAATTCCACAACAGTTACAGTTTTATAAAGCACTAAAAGCTCCAGAATTCAACTGCTACTACAGTCTTTCAAGGCATTAGACACATGTCATTTTATATACTGTTCAATTATCCCAAATAGATACTCACAGAACAACAAAAATAACTACATATTCCATTATCCAACTTGCACTGCTAAAAGACTACTAGCATTCAAAGAAAAAAATCCTTATACAAATACATAATAACATTATACATTACAAATAAAGAGTTTTTTTTTAATTAAATAAAAAAAGAACAAAGAGAGAAAAAAATGAAGGTATGAGAAAGAGAAAAAAAGTTAGCAGGCGCTTTTGAAAGTCACTGTCTCCATTTCCTGTGCCTTTTTTTTTTTTTTTTTTTTTTTTACACGAGGCAAGGCAGTAAAGACACAGAAACAAAGAAACCTGGTTTACGAAAAGCAGTCCCTATACATAAATTACATATAAAAAACATAATATCAAAACTACGAAATACAAAACATCAAAGATAAACACATACATTAATAGTTAGTAAAGACAAACATTTAAATAAACAGACGCAATCAATGGCCAGAAACAAAATATAAAATAAAACAAAAACAAACATGCAATCTGAAAGAAAAAACAGTTAGCAAATCCTTTAGAATCAGCGCGCAAACACATGCAGCAAAAAAATAAAGAAAAAAAAATGGCAGCAGCGCTCAAGAAAATAAAAATAAAAAATTAAGAGGAAAAAAAACCTGTCTCTCAATGGGAGATTAAATCAGTTGATATACAAGAAGAAAATCTAATCAGTTAAAATAAAATTCTCACAATTACAAGATATGGATGACCCAGAAACACCAGAATTGAACTACAAGATAGACACAGAACGGAGACAAAACAACTAGAAACATCTCGTTTCTTTTTTATGAGTTCAATTTCCAGCAAATACAAATACTCAACACACCGGGCGAGTTCAAACACACGTGAGGTCCTCAAACGATTTTCCTTTACTACAATACATAAAATGACAAAAACAAATCAAGAGTCCAACCTTGCACCAAAAAAAAAAAAAAAATTAAAAAAAAATCAACAAGCTCTGAACCATAGCTTTAACTTCAAGGAAACCAAGCCTGGAGGCAAGTTCGTAAAATCTGAACAAGCAAATGTAAGAATACATTCAAATGTAAAGATACACTTAAATGTAAAAATACATCTGAATGGCAAATCCCACTTCACACAACAACTGAAAAATTCTATTATTCATTATAATTACCATAAACCTTTTCCAAGTTTCTTCTTATATATCAAAACCAAAGTAAGAGCTGCGCTACGCCATGGCGGAGACCCCCAAAAAGAATCAATCACAAAACTGTATTGGTCTTTCTCAGAAGTCTGGCTTTCCTCGTTAAGCCAGATCTATTTATTAAAATACACAGAATTTATAGCCAATCAGTGTACAGATACATTACAACATCAAAGTTTAGCCCCTCAGTTAAAGTACTACCATATATGGTTCACGAGACCCTTTTCCCATCTTCCCGCTTCTGCGCACATTTTCCTGCACTGAACATAACAGGAAATCGGCCACAGCTCATATCCTATAGAAGGAAGAACGATCTATTCAGTATTGACACTAACAAAAATGGAGGGGGGGAATTTCACAGCCCATTTATAAGAACCGGCTTTTTAAGACTAAATATTTATTATATTTACAGGAAATTAAAATCTAACATGCCCCAGCTCGCACATGGATATGCCCCAGCTCGCACATGGATATGCCCCAGCTCGCACATGGATATGCCTCAGCTCACTCATGGATATGCCCCAGCTCACACATGGATTTGCCCCAGCTCACACATGGATTTGCCCCAGCTCATGGATTTGCCCCAGCTCACACATGGATTTGCCCCAGCTCACACATGGATATGCCCCAGCTCACACATGGATTTTCCCCAGCTCACACATGGATTTGCCCCAGCTCACACATGGATATGCCCCAGCTCACACATGGATATGCCCCAGCTCACACATGGATATTGCCCCAGCTCATGGATTTGCCCCAGCTCACACATGGATTTGCCCCAGCTCATGGCTTTGCCCCAGCTCACACATGGATTTGCCCCAGCTCACACATGGATATGCCCCAGCTCACACATGGATATTCCCCAGCTCACACATGGATTTGCCCTAGCTCACACATGGATTTGCCCCAGCTCACACATGGATTTGCCCCAGCTCACACATGGATATTGCCCCAGCTCACACATGGATATGCCCCAGCTCACACATGGATATTGCCCCAGCTCACACATGGATTTGCCCCAGCTCACACATGGATATGCCCCAGCTCACACATGGATTTGCCCCAGCTCACACATGGATTTGCCCCAGCTCACACATGGATATTGCCCCAGCTCACACATGGATATTGCCCCAGCTCACACATGGATATTGCCCCAGCTCACACATGGATATTGCCCCAGCTCACACATGGATATTGCCCCAGCTCTCACCTGGATATTGCCCCAGCGGCAGCCAGCTCATACATGGATATTGCCCCAGCTCCGGATCCAGCAGGGGTTGAGGGGGCCCAGATGCCGGGCAGCGGTAGTGCCTGCCCGGACCTGAACAACGTGTGAGTCCGTCCGTGTTGAAGGGGAGGCGGCTGCGTGCGTGCGCAGGTAGACTCAGTACCACCTGATTAGCTGGACCACGTGACCTGTGCCTGCACGCAGCCGCTTCCCCTTCAACACGGGCGGACTCACTGTTCAGGACCGGGTAGGCACTCCCGCTGCCCGGCATCTGGGTCCCCTCAACCCGCGGGTCAATCCGGGCCTCAAGTTTTAGGGGCGCAAATTTCTTTTGAAATTATGCGCCCCTAAGAAAACTGCGCCCGGGGCTACGGCCCCCCCAACCCCCCCCCCCCCACGCTACGCCACTGGGTGATGGAGCAAAGTGTTGTTATGCATTTCCACTAAACATACAAACAAATGTATCTCATAGGGAACGCAATAAAATATGTACTAGTTGACAAATATATAAAGAATATATGTTTGTTATATTTGTCAACTAGTACATATTTTATTGCGCTCCCTATGAGATACATTTGTTTGTATGTTTTGTGGGAATTTTTTGAGGTGACGGGTACGCCTGACTAGGTGAGCGGCAAAAAACGATTACAACCTTTAACATAAAATAAATAGCGTCGAGCACCCTGAACGTTCTGTTTTTCCAATGTTATTATGCATTTGTGCAAAACCCAAGCAACCGCTCCGACGAGAGTGGGGGTCCTTTGGGCCACTGTTTTTTCATTCATTACACCCCACAAAGTCAGGATAGGTGTGATTTGATAGGTCAGAGTCTGGCCTTTCTAATGATACCAAAGAAGACCATGTAAAATGTCACGTAGAAGAAAAAAAAAACACAAACATAAAATATATTTTTTTTATTTATTTTTTGGTGCATTTTTGCATAATTAAAGTGGGTCTAGATGAAGTCAGGTCCAATTTTATCTTTCGGCCCAATCCAGCCCTGATCGTGAAGATTCAATGTACAAATAGAGCACAGACATTATCATTGAGAATTTTTTTTCTCAATTCTTTGTTTTCATAAGATGAACTTGGAAGGCTCCAGTATCTTTTTCTGAGGTTCAGCTTTTACTAGATGTATCTGGAAAACACAAAGTATGGTATTTTAAACACTTGAGCTGTAAATATAATTGTAGTACCTACTCAACCATGAGTCAAAGTGCTTGAAATTCCCATTCAAATATATTCTTATTTTATTACATTATCCTTGCATGTTTTCTTTTTGTATTATAAACTTGTATTTGCTCTGATTTTTGATAACGGTATGAAAATTATAGAACTACTTAACTGTGTGAGACGTCAATTTTCTCCATCTTGTGATGGTCTGGCCTCGCTGCCAGGTTTGAAAATGAAATCTTGTTACTACAATCAGAGCAAATACAGTGTATGATTTCAAATATGAAAAATGTCTAGCTCGTAGATTTGTCTTCATTCTGAGGTAGGGTGAATAATAAGTCGAAAGAGCAAGCTTAAATTTGTTTAAATTTGGTAAATTTGATATCCTAGATGTATTTTTTATTTTTATTTCACTAACAAATTGTGTTTGTCAAAGTGCGCCAGATATAATATATATGGGGACTGGTACACCTTGAATCCAAAATGACAACTTTTTCCTTGGCTTAATAACAAACTTGTACAACATCTAAAAGCTCAGATTGTTACTTGAAAATAATTAAATTTCTCAACCTCTATCTCATCCAACTCTGCTTGACCAGGGTCCTCTTTTCTTACAATTTCCATGTGTTAGTCTGTGTTCAGTTTTTTCCTACCCATTGTACAGCACTGCAAAATATGCGCTTTGTAAATAATTGTAACCTTAAAAACACATGACGGACAAATTTCCTTTGCATTTGCACTCGTCCAGCCTCTGTCCCTTATATCCGTTACCTGAGAAATGAAAATTCTGCCAAGTTATTTGCAATCTTTAAACCGCTGTCAAGGTGTCTTTTGCTGTAAAAAAAAAAAAGAAAATGATTACAACACATGTGTATGCACAAGTGCTTGGATAGACATGATGATGTCAGCATGCAAAGAAGGGGGAAAGGGGGGCCCTTTATGCAGCCTGATCACAATAATATGCTAAAGTGGTCAGGACTAGGCCAAAGGGAGGGATGGCAGCTCTGGCATAGAGAGAGGGATGCAGGGAGGATGGGGTGGTGGCGCAGGAGTCTAGCTCCAAGTAAGGATAGAACACCAGCAGTACAGCTTCAACCATCCAGTGGCAGAACCCTGGGGTCCGTGTTCTAGTTCTGCTACTGTTGTAAACCAAATATAAACAAATTATTGATGGCTAACATAACCCTAGAACAAAATCGTGCAAAGCATCCGGCAAATCTTCTCCATTCAGGTCCGAAGTAGTGTCTGAGGTTATTAACATTTAACTGTGTCTCTAAACAGTGTGTCATACACACACACCGATTAATCGATGATGAAAAAAGTTGTCAACTATTTTCATTATCGATTAGATATTGATTAGTTGTTTAAGCTCTACTGTATATTATACATAGGATGAGGAAATAGGTCCAGTTTTTGAGTTTTGATGCTCACCTGTAGCGTTTCTTATCCATAAGCCATTGTATAAAGTCTTTTGCTTTAATTTTATCCAAGTATCTTGTTAAATCACTAGAGAAAGTTCCTTCGGAGTGTCGTTTAATATTCGATATGAAACTCTGAGATTGATATTCTTGCCATCTGTAAGTAAGAATAGAACAAAATTCTATGACGAGAGATGTGAACTTTTCTTAAAGCTTTAATGTTGTGTTGTGACATGCATAAATATCAATATAATCCGTGTGATATTTTACTCGTACACTGACAATACAAGTTAAGTGTTCGAACCCGCTGGAGGAGCCCACACGCTGAATCCTCTTCCAGCCCTCACCTGCTGCCCATGAGTAAAGGGGTCTAGTTTGACATTAAACCAGTGATTATACCTCTCAACTGACAGCCCAGAGGATGAAGAGGAAGTAGAGGTGCTGCTCAAGTTTATTTTAATGTTTCATCTGTTGCCCGTAGTAATACCCCTTCCATACATTGGGTTGATTGCAACCTATAAGCATTGAAAAATTATATCATAAAGCTGGTGATCTGAATTTGTATCAAGTAATCCCATTTCAGTGGATGTGGCAATTATTACACCTTGTATTATCATTCTTAAAATTTTTGTCGGCCTCTATATGGTGCTATAACAGAATAAGGAAACAAAGAAAAATAATCCACCTTAATTTGAAACCGTTTCTTCAAATTTAAGTAGAAGCAGCTATGTGTAATTGATGAAAATGAGTATTTTTATACATTTATCAGTCTTTAAATATGTAAAGGTAACCGTAGTTATGATAGCACTCTAGATAAAATGAATACCTGAAGTATGTTTTCATTAATACTAGACATGTGCACAACAAAAAAATGTGTTTCGTTTTGGATCAATTTATGTTTTTTAATTTGTTTTGGTGCTTTCATTATGTACCATGATTCGTGTTTCGGATCGATTCATTATTTTTGCTGATTAGTAATTCGTATTGATTTATTATTTCGTATTGATTTATTATTTAGTTTTGATTCATTATTTGGTTTTGATTCATTGTTTAGGAATGGTGAAATGAATGAATTAATGTTTTATTTATTTATTTATTTTTAAAGGATTTTACCAGGAAGGATACATTGAGATTTCTCTTGTTTTCAAGTATGTCCTGAGTTCAAGAACATTGAAGTGTTACAGTTACAGAAATACAAAGTAATACAATGCAAGATATTAAAAAAAAACACAAATATACAGATTAACAGAAAATAAATATGTAGGAAATAGTCACTATGTTACATGTTTACAGGTGCATTCTGTATTGAGGTATGTTAGTAAGGAGCTCTTGAGTGACTTAAGATTGGGGGAAGATTTGATGGTGTCTGGGAGGTTATTCCATAATTGTGGTGCTCTGTAGGAAAATGAGGACCGAGCCACTGTCTTTTTGTATTGTGGTATTGCAAGTAAGGTGCTGGTCCCGGATCGGAGGTTATAGGATGAGGGAGCTGCTGGGGGAAGCAGTCTATTCAGATAGGGTGGCTGCTTCCCAGAAAAGCTCTTAAACACCAGGCTGGAAAGGTGAAGGGTGCGTTAGACTCTAGCGATGACCAGTTTAGCTCTTTTTACATGTCACAATGGTGGGTCATGTAGTTACATTTTAATGCAAAGCGGCAGAATGAGTTATACAATGTAGTAAGTTTCTGAAAATGTGTTAATGGGGCGACTGCGTACACTACATCTCTGTATTTAATAGCCAGCATAAGCGTTTGTTGTACAATCTGCTTTCTTACCACGGGGCTCAGGCAGGATTTGTTTCTGTACAGGGCACCTAGTTTGGGGTAAAGTTTAGATGAGAGTTTTTCGATGTGGGGGCCAAAGGATAGATCAGGGTCTAACCACATACCTAGTTATTTGAGAGAAGTGACTGTGGTCAGTGTGCCATTTGATTTTGTCCCAACACATAAGTAGGGATTTTGCAATTTGTGTAGTTTAGGTGCTGTTCCAAAGAGCATCGTTACAGTTTTGTCAGTATTTAAAAAAAGTTTGTGTTTGATCCACTTTTCTACCTCTGTGAATTGTTCTTGCAGCACGGCTTCCAGCTGCCGAAGATTTGGTTTGCTGGTATAGATTACGGTGTCGTCTGCATACATATGTACAGTTGAGGCTTTGCAGACGTTGGGCAGATCATTTATGAATATTGTGAATAGCAGGGGGCCTAGTATTGAGCCTTGGGGTACACCGCAAGTGACAGGGAGGGGGAGGGAGGAGCTGCCAGAAATTGACACCTATTGTGATCGGTCGGATACATATGATTGAAACCATGTTAGCATGCGATCACCAATGCCAGAGTTTTTAAGTTTTTCTAACAAGATGCCATGGTCTTCTGTGTCAAAGGCCTTGGCAAAAAATCAAGGAAGATGGCTCCAGTTAGGTTTCCTTGTTCCATCCCAGCTTGGATATCATTGCAGACTTTTAAAAGGGCAGTTGTAGTTGAGTGATTTGGACGAAAGCCGTATTGATCTCGGGTTAAGTAGTTCCAATATTGATAATAATCACGTAATTGTGTGTAGACGCATTTTTCTAAAATTTTGACATTACAGGGAGCAACGATATCGGACGGTAGTTCGATACCAAAGTACTGTCACCACTTTTATGGATAGGTACCACTCTCGCAGTCTACCATGTTGGATTAGTGTTAAAAAATTGAGGATTAAAAAATACGTAATCCCCCTGTCCGTGGTGCTGAAATATGTTTTGGCACCAAGGACAGCAGCACCATGGGGCTCCAGAGAAAAAGGTCCCCCTGTTCTTGGTGCTAAAATATGTTTCAGCACGAAGGACGGCACCCAAGGACAACACTGTATGTCGCTGTCCATTGCATGTGGTGCTGAATACACCAGTTCAGCACCACGGCCAATGGACAGGTGATACTAAGACTTGAAACCGTATAAAGAATCATTTCGTAGACAGGAAATCCATTTGTTTTATACCGTTTCATTTTCGTTTCGGACTAAATCTATTTGTTATTTCGGAAGTGCTTCCGATATACGAATTGGTATAATTTTGTCCAAATTGCGATTTGGAATGAAACGAAACGCACATATCTAATAAATACTACACATTGTTTGAGTTTTAGTATTCTAGTGCAAAGGTTACATATAAATGTGTCTATGGAGGTTAAGGTGATGAGGCAATAGAGGTCCCTAAAATAATTCAAATACATACCGTGTTTCAGCTGAAGAATCTTTTAACAATACCTGCACAGTCACCGGAGTCATTATCAGAATAATTGCTGCAGCAAGGTTAATCAGTTGTGTCTTTTTCATCTGTTAGGCTGGAAAGAAATTGATAAAAGTCAAAGCAAAAAAGCTAATTATTGGCATTTATGGTAATGAAGGACCTGTGCTAGCTGTCAATGCTGCAATTTTAGACCCATAATCCTGATTGTTTATTGCCCCTGTAAGAAGTGAAAATTTCAAGAAATAGTTTTGGAGTACAGGCATTAAATGTGTCCGTTTGAGGTCTCATTGTTTGAGTCGTAGAGGTGTAGCTGGTAATACTAGACTGGTGTAACACCTCTGACTCTATTCTTCACGCTATACCCTAACCTGACAGTACTATATTACTGGTGTTAAAATACCTCAAAGTCTGGGTCAGATAAGTATTGCTACACTTTTAGTTACTTCCCTAACTATATAAGGCATAAAGGTGACCACTTTCAAATAAACCATTACTTCCACTGCAAGCTGCAGAATGAGAAGGACACCTCCTCTTAAAGATTGTAATTTGAAACATCAGCTATCTCATTCAATGAAAACAACATTTGGAATGGACATCATCATGGAAGAGCTTCATTGCTTGCCCATCAACCAGTCCCTGCTAAAGTCCTAGGAAAATCACTGGAGGCTCAGATTGGCTTGTAGAGTGCACTGGTGCAAGTCACATTTATTCCTACTTGAGAGCAGTGTTTCTCAAACCTGTCCTTGGGACCTCCAACCAGGCCAGATTTTGCAGATCACCTTGGGGAAATGCAGACTGAATCTTGCAATCACTGAGCAGCAAATCATATCAGCTGTGCTGTGCTTCAGATATCTGGAAAACGGAAAACCTGGCCTGATTGGGGGTTCTGAAGCGAGGTTTGAGAAACACTGCTTTAGAGCATGAGATAACCATTTTAGGATTTTTCCTTTATCCATGTACAATGCACTAAGGCAGTGTTTCTCAACTCGTATCCTCAGGACCCACTAACAGGCCTGGTTTGTGGGATATCCAAAGCACAGCACAGGTGATCTAATTAGCTGCTCAGTGATTGCAGGATTCAGGCTGCATTTCCCCAAGGTGATCTGCAAAATCTGGCCTGTTAGTGGGTCCCGAGGACTGGAGTCGAGAAACCCTGCACTAAGGAGTGATCGGAGGTTTTCCCAAAGAGGTGTGCTGCTGGTGAGAATTACCTTGAAAGACCCCCAGGATGCTAGGATGCTACCTATCCAACATCTGTTTAAGGTGTAAAAGAGAATAAGCTGCCATTACAGAGGAAACAAGCATATCCATCTGATCCCATTCAAAACTGCAGTGAAAAAAAAATGATAGTCTCCTCTGCGACCCTGATGATCATTTTGTCCTTGGCAAAGAGTTGTACACAGGCCATATACTTAGATTGCGTACACGTAGAGCATTTATTGCTTATAATCTGTGAACTGTTATGATCAATTTTGATGCTCTATATCACAAATCATATAAGAAACATACAAAAAAGATAGATGGGGATAGAAAGGTGTAGAAGAAGCACCATTTCATCAATCTGTCATCTCTTCTGTACATGCCTGTCATTCTTAGATGCATCTAAGTACTAGTTAGGTGCAGTTAGCAAAAGATTCTATGGCTGGATTATCACGCAGTTTAGGAAGGTCCTAAATACATGCAAATAAGCTTTATCAATGTATGCAAATACTGAGAATTACAGCTTCAAAGTAACCCATTCACTGCTCCACCTGGACAACAGCTTGGAAGATATTGCTTACTCAACAGATCTCCTCTAAGGTTTCAAAGTGTTTTGGCTCATTTGCGCAATTACAATGGAAACCTATACCACACGGTATGAAACTTCAGTTGGATCCCATTCAAAACTACTATCAAAAACCAAAATGCTTGATGAGCCGCCTTTGCAACCCTCGATGTTCGTTTTGTCCTTGGAACAGCTCATATGGGAGTTTGCACACTGACGAATATATCATATACTTTGCACATGGCTATACATACACATAAGGTGTGCCTGGTGAACAAAAGGACAGATGGATCCAAATAGTCTTTTCTATGAGAAAATGCGAGGAGCCGTGTTTAAGTACTAATGGGTGATTTGAAAGAACACAGATTTCATCATACATTGTATATTAGCTGTGGGCTGGGTGTGATTCATCCTTCTTTTCTACGATCAACAAAAAAGTCAGATGGTGGATGATACCCCAAGTTCATTGTGCTGTCAACCCCTATACGGGTCCACGTCTCCCGCCCCGTATTGGTATTAAATCCTAACCATAATAATAATATCACAAAAAAGACAGAAAGGTGGGCCTAAACTAGAACATCCCTTCCAAATACAGGTAGGGAGATCTTACATACCACCCTTAATCCTTGACCCATAAATATAATACAATAAGCGTTATTAATAGACCATAAATAGAATTAAAATAATATTAAGTTATTCTATTAATAAAGCTTTTTGTATTACATTTATGGTTCAAGAGTTAGGGACAGGATAGTAATATCTCACTACCCGAAGATGGCTGTATGATCAAATAATTTATGGTGTTCCTAAGTATATGCAAAAGCTTTTTTTACAAAATGCATGCAAATACCTAAAACCATAGCATTGACATATCCCATTCACTATTTCTCCACTTGACAAACTTGGACTCATTCCAGCTATGAGTCTGCAAATCTATCTGTACGCTTGAAAACATGAGCTATTAGGTGTAGAGTAAAAAATACACTTGTATGGGTCCACAAGGGCCAGTAGAAATTCCAGTTTACATATATAGCAGAAGTACTGTTGCAACTTAAATTCATTATTTGCACTATGTCCATTAATTGATGCATTTTGTTTGTCGGCCCTATGACTATGTTTATATAGTTTGCTGATCCACGCCGTTAAGCTATGTAAGACAATTGGGTTGGAATTCCCACCATTATTTACTTATTTGCCAAATACTTTTTGAATTGATTGTATATGGTTACCCATTCGAGAGCATATCATCCACAGAGAGTTTCATTCTCCAAGTATATATATACGTGATTGTACATTTGTTGTAAGTCTTTTTATTTTAATTAATAGGCTACATTTTAAGATTGACACTGGAATTTCTGTTGGCACTTGCTGACCCATAGCTGTGTTTAATCACTGGGGTAAAGTCCCATTCAGGGTAACAATATTCCCACAATCTTTTCATTTTTTTGAGTAAAGAATATATGCTGGGAAAAGCACAAGAAATAGGGTTTGACGATGAAGTTGATGAACGTGGTATTCACACTGGATAGTAGTCAGCCAGAGTGGGAAGGGTCCTACTCTGTTGTGAGTGACTCTTAAGGGGTTATTCAATAAGAGACGAACTTGCCACCGAATTGCACTGAACGGTGAATTTCACCTTATGGTGCAATTTCGGGACAGTTAATCTATTCTCTAAACTACTGTTTCCCAAACCTGTCCTCAGGACCCACTGACATGCCAGGTTTGCCAGATATCTAAAGCTCAACACAGGTGATTTGATTTGCTGCTCAGTGTTGCAGGATTCAGTCTGCATATCCCCAAGGTAATCTGCAAAATCTGGCCCGGTTGATGGTCCGGAGGACAGGTTTGGGAAACACTGCTGTAAAATGTCAATTTGCCAAATATTATACATGCGAATTGATGGCAAAATACGGTGCCGTTTGGCGATCTTCAGTGACTGCGAAATTGTCCCATAGATCCTCTGCTGATGTTTTATATTTGACGATTTTTGGGACTTTTCGGCTGAAATTTCCGCTCTCACTCGCTTCCATACTGTGGGTACTTACCTGTGGTCCTGCAACTGGGAGATCCCTGCGACGTGCTATACCCTGGGCTGACCTGGGCCTACCTGGACCTGTGCGACCTAACCTCGGCGGCCATTTTCTTTGCCTGTGCGCCCCTCGTGCTGATTCCTCAAGTATTCTGCGGTGTTTGGTCCGGTGTGCCGGGCTCGTAGGTGAGGACGAGTTTGCGTGCCCTGGCCTTTGCAGGTGTCCCGAGGTGGCCTGAAATGCCTGATCATTCCGTGGGGTCCACTGTGGCTGCGCTCTCGTGCCTGGATGAGGAGCATGGGCCCCTTCTGGAGTCGGCTCCCTTTCCCCGCCAGAGGTCTGATGACACCTTACTCCCACTGACAAGGGGGGATCTGGCGGTCCTGCTTGCTGAGTTCCGGGAGGTATGGCGTGCTTCCCTTCGGGAAGCAGGATGGATGAGTGCTGCGGGGGACCATGAGGAGTGTGGCCGGGGATACGGAGACCCAAATGGAATCGCCCCGTCTGAGGCTACTCCTGCTGCCGTGGAGGATGTCTTGGCGCCTCTCCTGCTGTATCCCCCTGGATCAGGGGAGGTACTGGTGTGGCCTGGGACTGTCAGTGGCGCACTGAGACTTTCCCGGACCCCCAACTCGGTTAATGGGGCTGC
The DNA here is from genome assembly GCA_009667805.1 of Leptobrachium leishanense. Lineage (NCBI taxonomy): Eukaryota > Metazoa > Chordata > Amphibia > Anura > Megophryidae > Leptobrachium > Leptobrachium leishanense. The sequence goes on from CM019064.1 coordinate 372,822,690, forward strand.
TGGAGTTGCCCGGAGGCAGTTTGTTCGAGGTGCCCCCTGCGGTTTTGGAGACGCCACTAGTGCCCTTGGGAAGCGGATTGCCCTGTGTGCCCCCTGTGCAGTTGAGGAAGAGAAGTCGGAGGTGGCGACCTATGCTCTGGTGCCCGCGCACCTTGGCCTTGCCTGTGACTTCTTGTGGACAGTATGTTATCGGGCCGGGTGTCTTTTGTTCCTGGACACTGGCTGAGCTAAAGGAGACTGCTATCGACCTCCTGGCTGCCGACATCTTTCCTGTGACTCTGCTTTTCTAGTTTCCCTAGAAGCATTTTCTCCTGCTGACACCCCCACCACATACACATCTTGTTGAGGACTTTTGCTGATTTATTCCCCCCCCTCTGGACACTCTTTAGCGGACTCTGCTTCATCTGTCCAAGTTGTGGTTTGGCGTGACGGTCTGGGCATCTAGCCACCTTTTTTATTTTGTCTCCCTTTTTTCTTTTTTTTTTAACTTTTCTTTTTGGGTGCAGGACAATAGGTTGCCCTGGGCGAGCCATTGGAGCGGATACCATGGCTCTGACTGCTTCCTCTGGCCCCAGGACGCCTGGCCCTGTGGCCTCTTCCGTGGCCTCCAGCCTCCTTGTGGGGTTGCTGGAGTGAGCCAGGAATGCCACCTTTTCCTGGGCTGTCCTCCACCTTTCCCCTTTTATCCACCCCCCCCTTTTTATTTTTTTATTTTTTTTTATGTGGTTGCCCCATGTCTGATTGACGAGACCACCTCCCTGGTTACTTATGTCGAGTGCCCTCCATTCCCCCCCTTATTGTTGACTTTGAGGACCCTTGCTGTCTATTGCTGTTATTTTTATTTACGTTGATTTTCCTGATGACTAGTCTGTGGCCCTGCGTGGCCTTTTTCTATTTGCTGTACCGCTGACATTGTTTCAAAATAAAATTTTGAATACAAAAAAAAAAAAAAGAAATTGTCCCATAGAGAAGAAATGTTTAATGTATTCAGAGAACACCGAACTGCACCGGCGTATCGGCGAAATGCACTGATTTTTGGTGTTTCAGTTCGGCAGGTTTAAACCGGTGAATCCCATAGGATTCAATATTAAAAAGTATCATTTTTAATTCTTATTTTAAAAAAAGTTTATTTTCATTTTCAGCAAAAAAAAGCCTTTATATTTACTTATTTTTTAGAACATCTTTTTGTATTTAGATGAAATTTTTGATTCCCAATTTTTTTAAAAGGCTTTTTTTTATTAATTAGACACTTTTTAGCGATTTTGTATTGGTTTAGACACCTATTATGGGAATTCTGCTTTTATTTTTCTGCAGTTCGGCGGTCTTCGGCAGCCAGTTCGGAGGTGTTCGGGGATTCCATCTTTGTTGCATTGCAGTGGCCCTGTGGTGAATAATGAACGATTGGCTAAGAGGAATCTCCAAAATGCACCGAATTGCAAAGCACTGACATTTCACTGTAATTTCAGTGCTTTGTGAATAATCCCTTTAGAGTTGAATGCAATATCCTCAATTCTGAATCAAGGTGGTGAAAATCCTGTCACTGCAAAACCGTTTAGTTAGAGGCTGGCCAATCATGGTCTAAAACAGCATCAAATCAAACCTGATGATATCACAGTTAGCAAAAGATAAAGTTTGGGTATATTTTTGGAACTATGTGATGGTTTACTTTTATATACGTAGCAATACTGGATATTAATATGATTGATGTGCATAGTTCTATGTGCGTTTTGACATATACCATAATTGATTACACCAAGCTCAACTGCAATTATAATGATGTGTTTCCATCTGACATCACAGCCCTCTACTGCACTGTTTTTTTCTCTCAAGTTTATCCTTGGAAACAAGCCAGTATTGCATTATTGCACATGTTTGTTGGCTTTGAACACATGTACTGTATTTCTGAATGATAGCGGCTCAGATAACAAGGACCTGTTTAACAAATATAAAGAGTAAGTAGGATTTATGGTATAATGGTAATTGGTGATGTGATAGAAAATGACAAACAGGAACTTTCCACTCCACCAAAATCTCCTATCTCCCAAAGATGAGTCATGACCTGCCATCATCTATTCTTATCGGAGATCTGACCTGCTATAACCCTTCAGGGTAGGGAAACCTGCATATCCCAGGAATCCTTTCCATGTTGACACTGCGTATTAATGACTGGCGTCCCAATATAGGGCTGTTCTCTCATACCTGTTACTTTAGGCTGTGAGAACACAGGCATTTTTCAGAGCGGAAAGAAAGTCTGTGAGAGTGGATGTTCCTTCCACTCTGATGCCCATGTGGCCAGCTCGCTGAGTGCAGTTAGTGCGCTCAGAGCCACAAAGCAATCCTCCTATGGAGGATCAAGCTTTGTAGCCCCATCAGCAACCTTTGTAGCTTTTTGACGTCTGGTGGTAGCGCAAGCAATTCCTGTGCGCACTACCCCGTGTGGCCCTCCCCATCGCTCCGTCTCAAAGCTGCGATGGACGCGGGGAAGTGCAGTCACACAGACACCCTCAGTGCGCTCGTGTGACCGCAGCCTTTGTCAGCTGACTGTAAATGCATCCTCAGATTATCGACAGGCTAGCTTTGTCAATGACTGAAAAACTAAGTTTTGAATTAAGCATTAATCTTATTGCATAGACCAGTGGTTCCCAACCGCGGTCCTCAAGTACCCCAATAGGTCAGGTTTTCCAGATAGCTGAAGCACAGCACAGGTGATATGATTTACTGCTCAGTGATTGCAGGACTCAGTCTGCTTTTCCAAAAGGCAATCCTTAAAACCTGGCCTGTTAGGGGTACTTGAGGACCACGGTTGGGACCCACTGGCATAGACTATAGCTGGGGAGCAGTGGTCGGCAAACCTGGCCCTCTAGGGATTATATTACAAAGTCGGAGCTAATTTAACTAGAGCTGTTGTAAACTTACCAGAACCATTATATTCTATGGAGTTGTTAAGTTTACAACAGCTCTGGTTAAGTTAGCACCAACTTTATAATATTGCCCTATATATTTTGCAAGTACATCTCCCATGATGCATAGTCTCTCATTAGGTTGGTGGAGACCTAAGGGAAATGTAGTTCTAACATAACTGGAGGGCCACGGTTGGTTACCTCAGGACTTCAGTAACAGCATGTATAGGGGTGCAGGACTCTATGAAAAACGCATTTGCAGAATGTGGGTATCCAAAAAGAGACGCTACCATTCTCAAAATCCTCTTGTAGCAAATCTACCCCTTTGTTTGTTTATTCCTACATTAAATTAGTTTGGTATTGAGTGCATAGCTATTTAATTGTTATAAGAATGATAGAAGTAACTTTAACACTATAACTTATATAGCTTTGTGCTTTATTTAAATTAAAGATGTTTTACAATTTTACTTTATGACTTGCGCTTTTGCAATATCTGATTATTGATAATCATGTGAAGGGCTTTAATCTTATTCTTAAATCACATTATGCATTAAATTAGATTTACTTAACCATCAAGTAACATATTTTAAAAGTATGTTACAGTTAACATATAACATGGCTTGGTCTTATCTATATACACACACATTTTGATGATACAAAAATGTGTTAACCATATTAAAGTAGCTTTTTTTTATCAAAAATTGTTTTTGGATTTAAAATTTGAATTTATATTTAAGCATATAACTACAGCTAATCTCCTGGACTTGAGCACTCTACAGAACCAACCACACGCGGTTCTTAAATTAGGAAAATCGATAGATATTCAATGATTGGAACAGTATTTGTGTTTTGATTCTAATATCTTGCATTTATTACATTGTATTTCTGTAACGACTGTAAAATTTCAATGTTCTTGAACCCAGGACATACTTGAAAACGAGAGAAATCTCAATGTATCCTTCCTGGTAAAATACTTTGCAAACAAACAACCTTCGAAGCCTCAAAGTTTTCTTCTCCCATATTGAGTCCGTGTCAACGTTTCAATTAATACATAACTTTCACCAGGACATGCCAGAAGAAGACCTCATTTTTGAAAACAATAAAGCATCAAATTGGTTTTATAAAAATGACATTAAACATCTAAGTTACAAATAAACATCTTAAATCAGCCCCCATGCAAATTAAATGTATTGTTAAGCTCATAAAAGCAAGACATTTAAAGCATGTGAATATCTATCTAGCCGTCTTAGGTGATAATATCAACTTCAAAGATTTTATTCTAAAATGTAAACTACAATATGTATGTATATTTATTACTGTGCACTAAACTAAAGCTAAGCTTGAATAACCCGACAGCGCGATGCTGAAGAACTTGGTAAATGTATCATTAATGTAGACTTACCCTTTTGCAGTAGAGTTTTTCCGTATCTTGTGTTGACTGGTCTCGGTGAAACTGCTCTCTGTGTGTATTTTGCTTTTATGCATTTACTGGATGCAGTAGATGACAGGTAGGTCAGAGGTGTCCTCTGTATTAGTCTTTTATGTCATTATGATTCAAGTTCCATTTTACTTTTAGAGGGTTATTAATGATAACCTTTTGAAATGTTTTCTTCCTTGTGGTCCTTTGTATTTTTTGAACAGACAGAATATATTTTAATCATGTTAACGATCTATTTCTGCCAAAGAAAATGCAAGTTCTTATCAATGGGACTTGTCACATTGCGTAGTAGACCTGACACTGATGGTAGGGTTAGTTTGAGAGGTTGAGGACCTGTGCTGCATGAACCAATTGAACAGGCTTACTCAATTGTCTGGCAGACATTTATGGTTAACGGATGTTTCTATAAATATTATCTGTCATATGCAGAGAAGAGAAGTTAAAGTGAATTCCCCTTTTTATTAAGCATTTCTCCCTCACTTCTGGAATATTTTTTATAGGGCTTTATTGTCTCTATGGGGAAGTATAGCGCAAACATTTATTCAAATTCTCGACGGTAAAAGTGAAATGTATATTGATAGAGAGGTGGATTCATAGACATATTTACACGCTATTTATATTTAATATACTGTATCAGGGTTATCCAAAGAGATTCGAAAAGTCACCGCACGTTCGGTGACTTTTCGTTCTCTTCAATTCGGTTCCTTTTGCCGATCCCATTTCGGTGACCCTGTGGTGTATTCAGCAAGCACCACAGGGTCCCCGAATTGCAGGGAAAAGCTGCCGCAAACCTGACGAAAACTCACCGAATGCACGCTGAAAACAAGCAAAAACATCTGGATTAACCTTCGAAAAAGCCGAACAGGAGCCGAAAAGGAGCCGAATCACACAGAGCCGAAGCAGCTGTGACGTAGAGGAGGCAGTGAATAAATTAGAAAAAACATTTGTATGAATCTGGGAAAATGAAACGCTGTTTGCAAAGAAACTACTGAGCGAAAATGTCTGAAATTTTCACAGGAGGTCCAGGGAATGATAATAAAGAGGGCTGTTACAAAAAAAATAAGCAAACTGAAAAAAAATCAAAAAAAAATCGGACTTTTAATTTTTTTTTAAAAAATTCAGAAAAATGCTTAAAGTATCCTAAAAAATCTATAAATAAAGAGACTTTTTGCTGCAGAATTTTATAATGAACGGTTTATTAGATATTGAATTAAAACGGGAATATTTTTAACATTGAAGCCTATGAGATTCTCCTAAATAAATTTGCCGAATTAAACCACCGAATGGCAGGGCATTTCGGGAACCTTTCACTGCTGGTTTGTGTTCTCTGAATAGCCGAAGCAGTGATTTTTCATGGGGATTTCACTGCCCTCGAACAGGCACCGAACAGGCACCGTATGCGCAGGCAATTCGCCAGGATTTGGCGAATTGCCTGCTCTCTGGATAGCCGAATGGCCAGGAAAGGTAACCGAACGCTGATTTTCAGCGTTCGGTTACCTTTCTCAAGCAATTCGGATCTCTTTGGATAACCCTGTATATAAAAAAAGGACCATAACAAATAGATCTCATGTAACATGCCAGTAGTGCAAGACTTAACCCCATAGTGACCAGGCAGTTTTGCCATTGTCAGTCCGAAAGTACCCACTGCTGTTTTTACATTTCTGCGCTGTTTGTGTTTAGCTCTAATTTTCCTCTTACTCTTTAATGGAACCCACACATATATCATTTTTTATCGCCATTAAAGGGACTTTCTAATGATACCATTTTCATCATGTTGTATAATTTACTAAAGAAAAAAATTATGATGGAAAAAACTCAGTTTTTCGAACTTTGACTGTCAAAATCTACAACCGCCAAAAAAGACCCTGACTAAATAGTTTCAAAATTTTGTCCTGAGTTTAGAAATACCCAATATTTACTTGTTTTTGATTTTTAACCCTTTCACTGCTGAGCTCATTTTGACCGTTTTGTGCTCATGTTTTAACGTGATTTGAAGGCCTGTTTTATTATATGACCCAGACAAAACGTTTTTTTAAAAAAGTTTTTATTTAATTATTTATTTATTTTTACACCAAACCATGCGAGGATCTTTCCAATGATACCAAACATGACCCTCTAGCTGCCACCGATTGGGAGATATGGGTCCACTCCACTTGGCAGCTAGGAGGTTAACTGTACAACTGACATCATCGTGCATATGGCGATGACATGAGTGGGCAGGGAGATGCCCTGAAGACTTGGCTGACATCCAAAATGTCAGCCACCTCCAGGACAAGTCCGCGAAACAGCGCCGTAGTGGACTGGCATGTAAGGGGTTAAAGAGAGGCATCACTAGAAAGGTCACACTTTTCCAGTGGTGCCTCTCTCGTTTTTTAATTCACTGCTATTTGGGAGAGAGAAAATGGTCCAAAGACCCCCCTCTTTCAGGCATTCTCCCGACTGTGTCTGGGGGGCACCTGAAACTGACGTCATCGTGCCCAGCCGTCGAACTGACGTCATTGTGTCTGGCGATGATGTCAGTGCGACGGCTGGGGTCCTTTAAAACCGGAGGGCTGACTTCAAGGAAGTCAGACCACCACAGGACACCAGCCAGAGAGGTAAGTATAGGGAGGGATGGGGGTTAGAGGACCATGACATACAGGGTATGTCCTTGTCCTTAAGTGGATTTTTCTCTCTGGATATACCTTGTACGTCATTGGTCCTTATTAGGTTAACTATAAAGGAGTTGGATTAGAAATTGGGCTGGAGTTAAAGGTTTAGAGATGGTGTAATGTTGGTGTTAGAAGTAATTTCATGTTTGTTAGTTTTAGGTTTATACTTGGATTTTCTTCTAAAGTTATTTGGCTTTTTTTAGTTTAGTGTTTGCACAGGTGCCGCATTGCAAGACCTTTACCTGCAAATAGATCCAGGGGGATGTAGGTCCTGAGTAAGTGGATTTGTTAGGGGAACTGAGCATCATATGCGGGTGTGAGCCCAATATGCAGTGAGCCATATTAAAGAAGCAGGTTGCAGGGCTAATCAAGGAGTTTATTAGTAACTGAATAAAACAGAGCAGATGTAAAATAAATAGGAGATCCGAACTAAACAGAAAGGGGGCAAGGTAGGCAATGAATTGAATCAGAGTGAAGAGATAGAGAAAAGGACTGAATCCATAGAGGGATGGCTGAAAGTGATGAGATTGGGAGTTAGGGTGAGAAACCAGATATTAGAGGGAGCTACTGATAGATGAAGGGATTGAGGAACACAATATAAATAAGAAACAGAACTGAATATACACAGAGGACTAATAGGGCAGACAATAACACTAGCAGAGAAATTATACAGTATAGTAAAGCACTAATAATGTCCGTGGCAAGGTATCCAGATAGGGCGGCAGACAATCTCTTAGTCAAGTCCAGGTAAAAGGGTCAGATATCCAGATAATCCAGCAGATATAGAAGGGTGGGGGTTTACCGGTGAGGCAGAAGGAGTCCAGATAGGTATTCCAGCTATAGTCCAGATGGGTAGCGGATCAGGAGGTGTAGCGGATCAGGATGTGTAGCAGATCAGGAATAGGGATGGGCTGCAAGTTCGAAACAAACATTATGGGATGTTCTCGGTCTGTTCGACCGCGGACATTCCATAATAAAAAATGAATGCAAAATGTGTTCACAGTTCTCCTAAATGTACCAGCAGCTGCCGGTACATTTAGGAGACCTGTGGCTGCAGCCCCCCGGCCCCTGTGCCTTCGGCACTCCTGTTCCATCTGCTCCTCCGTCTGGCCGCAGCTCCTCTGCCCAACGCCTCATCTTCATGCTGAGCTGATTGGGCAAAGTCCTGCACCTGACCTGGACTTCGCCAAATCAGGGCTCAATATTGAATTAGAGCCCTGATTGGGCAAAGTCCAGGTCAGGTGCAGGACTTTGACCAATCAGGGCTCAGTATTGAATTAGAGCCATGATTGGGCAAAGTCCAGGTCAGGCGCAGGACTTTGCCCAATCAGAGCTCAGCATGAAGGCGAGGCGTGGGGCAGAGGAGCCGCGGCCAGACGTAGGAGCAGATGGACCGGAGGAACAGGAGGCCGGGACAGCAGCTGGACAGGTGAGGTACGGGGGCCTGCAGCCACAGGTTTCCTAAATGTACCGGCAGCTGCCGGTACATTTAGGAGAACTGTGAACACATTTTGCATGTTCGACCCCCATTGGTTTACATTGTGTTCGAGTGTTCGGTCCATCACTAATCAGGAACAGGGAGCTTAGCACGTCACAAGTCAAGCTTGACAGCCCAGTTCTGACAATTAAGAACAAGCATCTAAGGAAGGGTGGAACTCCCTTATAAAGGAGGGCTTGTTAACAGGAGATCTGATGAACCTGTGGTCTCTTGAAAGAATTGTAGGTTTCATGCAAGTCCACAGGAACCTGTAATTAGCAAAATAGGGACTACCAGGGTTTAGGACATGTGGTTCCTGACAGGATTAGTCTTATAAGAGCAGCCGTTAAATAAGGCCAGAATAGCACCTGCCACGATAGCATTGATTGATTTTGTAACATTCTTATGCAATGTACGATTATATTTTTAACCAAATCCCCATAATTTATTCCTAAATTTTAAAATATTTAAAACTATGTTAAAGTAGACAGCTCTGAATATGTTAAGGAAAGAGATTGTCAGCCTTGAAAATACAATTTAAATGAAGATGCAGATGGTTACTTCTCATTTATTCTTTCGCGCTCCAAACTTGCTTTGATATTTTTTTGTTATTGAAAGGTGATATTATATTTCACAGTATTTCCCATTTTCTATGTGTTAATGGACTAGGTCATTTTGGCAATTTTTCTCTTTGTTTCACCTTAATTATCTGCTTGCATGTTAAGTGAACTCCTACAATGTATACACTTGAATGTCTTTTAGCAAACAGGTCTGTATTGTAATAAACATCAAGTGCATATGAAGGAAGAAGTTAATATTTTAAAAAAATGAAAAATATAAATTTTACTTTATTTGCAATTTTCTTTTGTATTGTAATATATATATATTTTTTATAGAACTCCTGCACCTGCTGAAATTTACCTTAAAATACTTACCTCGTCCTGATTTTAGAATATTCTATTTGTCTAGGATTCCAAAAAATCGTACTGGATTTCAGAACCTTTCCCACATGTCTGTGATTCCAAGAAATGTATAGAAAGTACAAACCAAATATTAAAATAATTAAATTATTGGCTTAAAGCTATAGGTTTTATAAAATATGCTAGGAACCATACAAAAGTGGCTATTTGTTATCAAATCTCAAATATAGGTATCATTTCAGTTGTATTAACATCCTTTGTCAATCCTAAACCTTGACAAAGGCTGGAAATACAGCCGAAACGTTGCCCACATTTCAGATGTCTTAATAAATGACTACATTTGGATAGAAGTGCCTGGTTTTCTGTAACCTCTTTTTGGTTTAGATAACAACAAACCGGTCTGCTCCATTCCGTCAATATAAAATATATCACTCAATTCAACTGAATACTTTAATAGTTTGCTGTATAACATTTGACGGTTGTGCAATAGATTACAATTCTGATTTGGATACTATTTTCTATGTTCTTATTCATCGTATGAATTTATATATTTTTTTCTTCACAGGCTATAAACGTTTACATTGTAAAGTGCAACTCTGATTACTTCAAATGTTAACACATTATTCACTGTAGTATGTTATCTTTTATTTTGTTTCCATCTTCTCAAAATTATGTTTCCTTCAATGCTAAAATGGGAAAACTACTGAAATCGCTACGGTTGAAGAATGACTAATTAATTGGAAATATCATGACAATGAATGCAGAACTTTGGAGTTCACTTAAAGCACGTGGATGGTCACGCAGGTGAACTAATTGTTGAAGAAAATGGAAAAATAACATCTTATGACAAATAATTATATTGGTGATGTCATTTTACACACCAGTGTCTTTATTTATCTCTTTTCTAGTGCCCAGGCCATTCAGCAATAAAGGCTAAGCCAATTAGTAAGACTGACAAATGTATTGCTGAGCTCATTATCACAAAGTTTGTGAAAGACTTATTTTAATTACAGGGATAAATGTCATGTGAAATATAGTCATTATGCTAGCCTATTTTTTTAACATATCACATGAACGTAAGAGTTTTATGTTTCCATTTTAAGAACAACTCGTCATGTTTTTGAAAGTCTCTTATTTTCCAAACAAAAGTGTTATAGCAATACAGATATGCAAAGTGTTGCTTGTTTAGAGTACAGGGATAGCACATACGTTTTTTTTTTCTTTTTAAACTGTAGCAGGCTGTACTGAAATGGTGTTTTAAAAAAAATCTGTGTGAAATTCTACTCATTAGTCCATTATTAATTTCTCATAGATTGTAATCGTGAACCTTTTACAGCGGGCCCTGTTTATTCACGTTTAACCCCATGTTTAGCTCTGTTGTGCACTTTAGCCTTTTTCATTATGTGACCCCCTTGATTTTGCACCCTAATACCCATTTTGCCACATTGCCTGGTGCCTTGGCCCCTGTACCAGCCCAGTCTCTGACCCTCTAGGGACCAACGCTATGTTTCCAGCCACATACGCTTGACCAGACAAACCTTTGATCCTTATGGAACTTTGTCTTGGCTTGGAAATCCGCTGTGATCCAGGCTTATAACCGTGTGGCGACCCAACACCATTCATGCCACTTGGGCACTTTTTGGATAGGAGATCACCAAATTGCCAACCCATCCAAGGATGCGATGAGTTTGAAGGTAACTCCAATAAGAGGGGAGTGGTCACTTGACTTTCATAACAACCACATGCTCACCATGAGGGGAAAGCTGGAGGATAGTGCCCCACCAGAGTGTTCTGATAGAGTTCCGGTCCTTCCTTGGCGAGTGAATGTACATTTGTTTTCTGTGTAAAGGTTTGTGTTTTCAGTAAAAGGTTCCACTTGTTTTACTCTAGTGTCATGTCTTGTCTCATGTTTCATAAATACTCCTGTAATCACTTTCTTCATCTGGACATCTGACTTTTCCAAGGAAGACACTTTTGGCAAGGAGACCCTACATGATTCCAGGAGCTATGCCACAGAACAAACATGCTTGACCTTTACTGAACTTACCCATGATCATAGCTCTCAGCTAGCAAGCATATAATACCTTTGGAACTAAACAGGAGAAGATGGTAATAATCCTGATGAAATAAATACACAGGTTTTAGAACCTAATATTTAGAGGCTTAACATTAGAAATATCAAACTCTATCAGGGTAATTCAAAGAGATTCGAAAAGTCACCGCAGGTTCGGTGACTTTTCGTTCTCTTCAATTCGGTTCCTTTTGCCGATCCCATTTCGGTGACCCTGCGGTGTATTCAACATGCACCACAGGGCCCCCCGAATTGCAGGGAAAGGCTGCCGCAAACCCGACGAAAAGTAACCGCAAAACCCGGCGAATTTACATGGAAAACCCACAAAAACATCTGGATTAACCTGCCGAAAACCACGGAAAAACCCGAGCAGGAGCCGATCACACGCAGCGCAGCCGCCAGAAAAAGCCGACACCGCAGAAGAGGCAGTGACTAAATTAGAAAAACAGTTTGCATGAATGTTTGAAAAGTGAAACGCTGTTTGCAAAGAAACTACGGAGCAAAAATGTCTGAAATTTACATATGAGGTCCAGGGAATGATAATAAAAAGGGCTGTTACAGAAAAAATAAGTAAGCTTAAAAAAAAAAAATTCCAGAAAAATGCTTAAAATATCTTAAAAATCTATAAATAAAGAGACTCTTTACTGCAGAATTTTATAATGAACGGTTTATTAGATATTGAATTAAAACGGGAATATTTTTAACATTGAAGCCTATGGGATTCTCCTGAATAAACTTGCCGAATTAAACCAGCAGGGCATTTCAGAAACCTTTCACTGCTGGTTTGTGTTCTCTGAATAGCCGAAGCAGTGCTTTTTCATTGGGATTTCACTGCCCTCGAACAGGTACCGAACAGGCACCGTATGTGCAGGCAATTCGCCAGGATTTGGCGAATTGCCTGCTCTCTGGATAGCCGAATGTCCAAGAAAGGTAACAGAACACTGATTTTCAGCGTTCAGTTAACTTTCTCAAGCAATTCGGATAGCTTTGAATTACCCTGTATAATATCAGGAACACAAAGTCAGTGTTTCAGGGATCACAGCTGGTAACTGGGAATCATCAGGAATTGCTCAGAGCAATCAACTAAATTTGATGTGTTGGGTTCCAAAATTGTCAGAAGGAACACTCTATAGATCATGCTGGGTCTCTTAGGAATTCACTGAAATGTAAAATAATAACATCAATCAGAGCTGGTTGTCATTTCTAAAGATGTGACCATATGATTTGGAACCTTTGATTAATTCACGGATCTGATATATGCAACGCCCTGTGGAATATCAAGCTTGTAAAAGACTTCGGGCACTATCCTGTGCCTCTCACTAAAATGGGGATGCTAACGCATCTCTGTAGCCTTGGAGGACTGGATGCCATTGGTTTTCGCATGATGGACTCTAAGGCTAATGTCAGATGAGCGCATTCTGAGTGCACTGTGCATCCGTGCACAACGGACATACGTTCTGACGGAAGACGTGGTACATGCCACACGGTCAGTTTTTATTTCTAAGGATCCATGGCTGTGGCGGTTGTAGCCACCAGCGTAGTGTGGTTCAGGCACAGCACCAGGAGACATGGATGGGTGTTGAGGCTGGGCATGGCTGTGGCGGTAGTAGCCACTACGGATGAGCTGTTCGGTTCGATCAGTTCTGAATTCGAACTGAACTTTGGTCGTTCGAAAGTTCGCGAACTTCGAACTTTATGGGTGTGTTCGGTTCGAGCTCGCAAAAAAAAGAAATTTTGAAAAAAGTATAGAAAATGCTTAAAAAATACAAAAAAATCTAGAAATAAAGAGACTTTTTACTGCAGAATACTCTAAGCAATGGTTTATTAGATATTTAATTAAAAACTAATGTGTACGTGCAAAGATTCTCAACTCTAAATGACCTGTGTTTTTCAAACGGCATAACAGGTGTTTTTAGTCTGGTCTAATCAATTTTATACATTGTATATTTGAGATTTGAGAAGTGTTAATTTCCCTCCTAAAACTTCTAATATGCTGTATTTCACCGCTTTGTGCTCAGCTCATTTTTACCGCATTCGCTCATCATGTTTAAACGCGATTTTGAAGCCACAGTTGTTAAATGACCGACATGTTAGATATCGTTCTTTCCGGCAGACTCGGCAGATTCATAATATATCATTTTTATATGTATACGTCCTGTCCTGGCTGTATATTATGAAAAAAATGCAATACAAATTTAATTTTTAATCATCTGCAGTGTGTAAAGTGTTGTTTTTTTCACATTTTAGCACCTGAGCATTTGCGGTTATGTTTTCTATGGGGTGCGCTTGTACAAAAATTAGAAATGGGGACTTGTTACATTTTGTGGGGGGAATTACTAACGCACCCCATAGAAAAAAATCATTAGTGCATCATCGTTCACATTATAATTGCAATGTGAACAAAATTGCTACATTAATAAAAATAACACACAAAAAAAATACGTTTTTTTTTTTTTTTTTTACTTTATACCTGGTCATGTTGGGTATCATTCGAAAGGCCATAGAAACATAGAAAAATGTCGGCAGATAAGAACCTTTCGGCCCATATAGTCTGCCTAATTACATGGATACTTTACCTGGATTTATCTTTTGTTTAGGATAGCCTTATGCCTATCCCATGCCTGCTTAAATTCAATTACTGTTTTGGCCTCTACCACTTCTACTGGAAGACTGTTCCATGCATCCACCACCCTCTCATTAAAATAATGCTTCCTGATGTTACTTTTAAACCTTTGCCCCTCTAATCTAAGACTATGTCCTCTTGTTTTGCTATTTTGTTTCCTTCTAAATATACTCCCTTCCTCTACCTTGTGGATTCCCTTTACGTATTTAAATGTTTCTATCATATCTCCTCTGTCTCGTCTTTTTTCCAAGCTGTACATGTTAAGATCATTAAGCCTTTCCTGGTAACTTTTCTCCTTCAAGCCGTACACCATTTTAGTAGCCCTTCTCTGAACTCTCTCTAAGATGTCTATATCCTTCTGGAGATACGGTCTCCAGTACTGCACACAGTACTCCAAGTGAGGTCTCACCAGTGCTCTGCCATGCTCAGGCCTTTCGATTGACACCCTCCATGACCCACTAGATGCCTGGATTCATTTGAACCCCGATATCTCCACCAGGGGATTGGCCTGGGCAATATATATATGCATGATGTGAGCTGGCCTGGGCAATATATATATATACGCATGATGAAAATTTACAAAGGATAAGGCACGCAAAGTGAAATTTTGATGTGTCTGAAATTTAAACTTACGTGACAACTCTTATTTTTTTTTCGTTAATTTATATTTGTTCAATAATACAGTTAATTTTAATTTGTTTAATAGAGTTAATTTAAAATGGTTTAATACAGTTTATTTATATTTATTTTACCTTTACTATTGGTGCTTTTCAAACTTTATTCTTAAGTAAAAAGAAATTTAGCAGTTTCATGTTGTGTCGTTTTTTTTTTCGGGGGGTGCAAGTAGCTGGTCTTGCCTAGGGCGCAAAATAGTCTAGCACCGGCCCTGACCGCATAGTCCACCCCTGCACTCTTCCACAATACCACAGAGGGGTTACTGTATGATGGCACTTGCTGGCCTGGCACCAAAGGCACAATATTTGGCTGCACTGCCACTGACGCCTGTATCGGATTCATATCCTCAGAGGGGTGAGACTGTGTGACAGCACTGTTGCCGACGCTAAAGGCCCAATTTTAGGCTAAGATCAAACGAACGCATTTTTCGCAGCGAACGTCAAAAGGTGCGTCCGAACGCATTGAGGTGTTTTTTCACGGAAAGCGCTTAAACGGTCATACGATGCGCATTTTTGTGCGTGATTTTTTATGGATCCAAACCAGGAAACTTTGGGTGTCTGGACGTTATGTTGGCCGGACATGAGCAGTGTCTGACGTCTCCTAATCACGCACACACGCCGCTATGCGGACGCAGCGCACTCTGTACGTCAGTACTAGCGGTTCAGCGTTCTCGAAAAAATGCGTTCTTTTTCCACTTGCGCTGCGCGGCCGGACTTTCGTGCGGCCGTACTTCGTATATTGGCCGTCATTGCGTGTCATTTGCTGCTAGTGCGGCCAAGATTAAGTGCGCCTAAACGCACGTTAAAAGTGCGCTAGTCTGACCCCAGCCTTAAAGCACCTATTGTTACTTTCATCCAAAGCCTGCATAAGTTTCACAATAATTTAGCCAAAAAAATCACTAAACCTTTTTCTGCGTGTCCGAAAATGTCTCCTCTTTTCATACAGGCTGCCGCCCCAAGCAGTTGTTTATGAATAGATTAAAGGAAAAGCATTTACCGTCATTTGAAACGTAATATTTTTGGGTTTTTAAGTGTTTCTATACATCCTAGAAATCCGCCACTTCACGGGCAGGTTATGGGGACCTCCTAGGCACGATATTTGAAGGAATTTTACGTTTTTATTTTTAACCCTTATTTCATGGAAAACTCACTGTCCCTTTTAAAAACGTTTTTTTAAAAACATTTTGTCCTTGTTTCCTGTCCCCCAGGGCACTACCCGGACCCCCATACACCTTTTATGGCAAATATCTAGCATATATGCCCTCTTGGAGGGCACTCTAAAAACCGAATTTTCAGCCCGATTGACTTGTATTGAGTTCGAGTTCGGATTCGAACATTTGCAAAGTTCGGGTACGAACCCGAACTCGGGCGTGTTCGGCTCATCCCTAGTAGACTAGCCACCAGTATAGTGTGGTTCAGGCACAGCACTACGGGACATGGGTGGGTGTTGAGGCTGGGCCAAGATGCTGCATATCTTGTCGATACAGTACCGATGGAACTCCAGCTTCTGGTCATGGCTCGTCCTCTGCAGCATCGGCAAGCAGGAATTGAAGAATGACATGTCGTCACTTTCAGCATGCATCGTGGAGGTGGTGGTGATGGTGGCTGTGCGCCTCCATAAAGCTGAGCATGGCCTGCTCAAAATTTCTACCTGCTGCCCACTTCCGTCTGGACGCCGGCCCGGTTTTCTCAGCTATTGTTACTGGCACCTGTCCAGCAGTATCCTCCTCCTCCAGCTGTGACTCTGCCCTGCATTGCTACACATCCATGGAGCAGCTGGCTGAAGCACTTGGCAACATGGGTTGGTGCTCCTGCGACCCCGATGTGCATGGATCCATGCTGCTGATGGTGGTTCTAGGCTCCAGGGTCCTTTTGTAGAAATGAAAGTTGCTCCGCATATATGTAGCTGCGGGTTTTTTTGCTCCCGATCCAGACCGCGGAGATTCCTAATTTTTCTTTCAATTACAGACTTAATTGTCCCGGACTGTCAATGGCTTTGGCAATGGCTTCTTGTGCTGCAAAACATGACAAGAATTGACATAGGTTAGGTTCGTTGAATGTGATCATAACACACACTTTGTCCTTTTTTCTAGGTATCTTGCTAGTGGATGCAGTCTGCAGGACCTGCATTACAATTTTCACATTTGGCAGATCGACAGCTGACGAGATTGTACGCAAGGTGTGCCAGACAATTTGGGACACAATGATGGAGGAGCGTATACCCAAACCAACAGAGGACGCATGGGCAGGAATTTCTGCTGGATTTCGGGATAGAGCAAATTTCCCTAACTGCCTGGGAGCCGTGGATGGAAAACACATCCGTATAGTGAAGCCACTGCAGAGTGGGTCACTGTACCAAATTTACAAACATTATTTTTTCTATAGGCCTACTGGCAGTGGCAGAGGCCAACTATAGCTTTGTCTATGTGGCTGTGGGATCCTATGGCAAAGACTCTGACTCCACATTGTTCCAGAACTCAACACTCTGGAATCAGATTGAGAGCGGGACCCTGAACATCCCAGACCCACACCTTTGCCTGGCAGTGACATGACAGTCCCATATGCCTTTGTGGGGGACGAGGCATTTGGGCTGTCAACACATTTGCTGTGCCCAACGGTCAAGAAACGTGTGTTCAACTATCACCTGTTGCGGGCGAGACGCTACGTAGAATGCACATTCGACATCCTGAGCAACAAATGGAGAATATTCCATAGGCCACTGGATGTATATGTGGCATTTTGTGTTGATATTGTTCGTGGAAGGGATGGTTTTAATTTTGATGATTCCTTGACAGTTTTGGGTTTGGAGGAATATGAAAATGATAACATTATGCCTGTTAATAGACACAGCAACAGGTTTCGTGATGCATTGGTGACTTATTTTACTAGTGGGCTGGGTCAAGTGCCCTGGCAGCTAGGGAGCATTTGAAATCTGACGATTATCATTTTGTTTGCCATACACATAATTTTATGTTCGTTATGCTTTTGATTATGAATAAAATAATTGTATACTCCCTTTGCAGCTTCTGCTCATGATCTGACCATGTATTGTACGCAGGGAACACCACTCTGGCCACTTCAGCCCATGCGCTCGCCTTCTTCACGTTGTCCTTCTAGAGGTCACAGGCTGCGTCCCACAATTCGGGGTGCTCTCGAACTGCTGTGATGTCGTTCCACATCCATGACACCAGCAGCAGGTAGACAGGTATAGTCAGCCACACCAGGAAACATCTGGAGTCTGGACGTGATGTAGGCCGCAAACACACTGCGTCTGACGTCCTCTCCTCACGCACACAGGCCGCTACACGGACGTGGCGCACTCTGTGTGCCCATTCTAGCGGTTTTACGTTCTTGACTAAATTGTATCCAGTGCCACGTGTATTGTGCGTGCGCAGTTCAATGCGGACGCACTTAGTGTGTGCGTCTCTATTGCTCATGATTCTATGCTACGACGGACATTAAACTGTGCGGCAACACGGACGTGATCACTGCGTTTGTCTGACACAGGCCTAAGGGTTTATGGTCACTTTCCATGATGATATGGCGACTATAGATATATTGATGGAAATGTTTGCAGTCAAATAGTATGGCAAAAAGCTCTTTTTCGATTTGCACATACTTAATTTCACTTTCTGTGAGTGATGTTGATGCATATGTGATAGGTCTTCCATCTTGGAGCAGTACCACTCCGAGTCCATACTTGGAAGCATCAACCTGTAGCTTTAGTTCTTTGTGAGGGTCAATGTATGCTAAAACTGGTCCTGGTTCACATGTGAGCAGCTCTTCTATTTTCATGAAAGCTTCATCTTGCTGTGCGTCCCACAAAAATTCACTTGATTGCTTCAGAAGTGGTCACAACGGGGCAGTGACATCAGAGAGGTTGGGTGCAAATTTTGAGAGGTAGTTGATCATGCCTAGCACTGCCCCAAGTTCACCTTTGTCTTTCGGTGGTTTCATGTCTCTCACAGCATCACAGCAGTAATTTTTGCAGGAACAGGCTTTACGCCATCAGTCGTGAGGAGATGCCCGAAATAACTGACTTCTGTGGAACAAATAATAGTTTTCTCTGGGTTAATCTTGAAACCCCTTTCTCTTGAACGCTGTAACATAGCGGAAAGATTTTGATTGTGCTCTACCTTGGTTTTCCATAGTTGGGGATGCCATCAACGGCTGTTACACCTTTTAAACCTTCATAAGTTTCATCTATTTTCCGCTGGAATTAATGTTGGGCTGAAATTATTCCGAAAGGAAGACGTTTGAACCTGTATCGCCCGAAGTCTGAGTTAAAAGTAGTGCGTTTGGAGGATTCTTCTGTGAGCTTAATAGCCCAATAGCTAGATCTAGCATCTAGGACGCTAAAGTACTGAGCACCTGCTAGCTTGGGAGTGATGTCTTCTAGAGTAGGTAAACGATAATGAGGTCACTTGATCGCCATATTGAGATTTCTTGGGTCTAGACATATCTGTAATTTTCCGGTACATGGCTTTTCTGCAATAACCATGGAGCTAACCCAATCAGTAGGCTCTGTAACTTTAATGATTATACCCTGTCTCTCCATGTTCTTGAGTTCTTCTTTAAGGTAACTATGTAATGTGAGAGGGATTCTTCTTGGTGGGTGCACTACTGGGGTTGCCTTTGGGTTTAAGTGTATGGTACACTCACCAGGGAATAAGCCAATTCCTTTAAAGATGTCTGCAAATTCCTCCACGGTTGATACTTCACTCTAACTGCTTGCGATGGATAGTACCAGTTTGATGAGTCCAAAATCTATGCTGCAATTTAAGCCTATGACCGGAGGTGCCCTCGTGTCGGCGATGTAAAAGGTCAGGAACATTTGAGTGTCTTCGTGTTGGCATTTCCATGTTCTTGAACCCAGGACATACTTGAAAACGAGAGAAATCTCAATGTATCCTTCCTGGTAAAATCCTTTATAAATAAATAAAATAAATAAATTTCAGGTAGCACTTCCCTATAACTGCCAGGCGTTCTCCACCGTAGCCATACAGGTGGCAAGGTACCTGTCGCAGAGTACACTGGGTCTTCAGTTTATTGTATTCGTACAGGGGAATGGTGTTAGCAGAGGATCCAGTGTCTGTCTTGAATCTTATTCCAATTAGTTTTGGACCACCTTGGAGACTGGTAAAAGCTTGCTCCATGTCTGGTTGGTGACTGTCAACTCAAGACTTAATTTTTTTCCAGAGATCTGGACTCTTTCAAAATTGAACACGGGCCTCAATTTAATTCAGCCCAAAAACTGAAATTGGCACCTTTTTTGGCTGCACTGTGGCCATTGTATGGTTTGATAGATTCATACTTAAGTTTACTGGCATCTCAATTCCCTATAAAGATAGGGATCAAATAACGGCTCTCGCAGCCATACCTTAGTGATTCAACTTGAGTTTCTCGGTTTGCCGATTTTCTGAGAAAATATCCGAAGCTGAAAAGTGTTGATAAATGGCTCTTCGGACGCTTGTACCACCGTTTCTTGTATTGTTCCGGCTCTTGCTGTACGGAGATTGAGCGTTGTAATCTCAAATCCCGGACATGCTTGTTTTCAGTGTAAGAGTGGAAATATTAAATTATGGAGTTGTGGGTTGTAAATATTACCATGGATTCTTAAAGTAGGGACTTGTGGATTTTAAAAATAACATGTTACCATATGGACTTGTGCATTTAACATAAATATAACAGTAAAAAATTAATTCAGGGACTTGCGATTTATGACAGTGTAAATGTTAACGAAAGGGCTTGCACGTTTTAAATCCACAGTACAGTGGTTGTGGTATTTTACTGTAAATGCAGATCCAAATTAACAAAGGGATCAAGTTCAAGAAAGATCCCCAAATGGATAAAAGCTTTGTGATGTGTTTTTTTCAAGTTTTTTGTGTACATTTATATGCGCCTGATATACAGACCATGACGAAGACAAGGTTATTTCAATATAAGACAGCTATGCTTCCACCTTTCTTTTCCTCTAGAAATGTTTCCATATTACCTGAAACAGAGGATGTTTCCTTTTAAATTTCCTTACTATCTATTATATGTAAGGGTTAGACTACTCAAAAAGTAAAAAGCCTAATATCCAGGGCCAGCGCTCCCACTAGGTGAGCTAGACAGTCACCTAGAGTGCACGGCTGCCTAGGGGCACAGCTGGTCCCGACCAGGCAGTGGTGGCTCTCTGGTGGCTGCTTCTCAGGCCCGGTAACCGTCCGCCGGCCGGAAAATCTAACATGACAGCTGGCGTCCCCCTTTGATGACATCAGAGAGGGTGCGCCGCATGTCTGCTGTGCCCCCGCTGATGACATCAGAGAGGGCGCACTGGACATCTGCCACCCACCTACATCATGATTCTCAGGCATGCGCATCTGCTTGCCTGTCATTTACCACCAGCACCACCTCACTCTGCTCACACTGGGCTCTGATGTCTGGGTAAGTATACATGCATCTGAGGGTCTGTGTCTGGGTATACAGTTGTGTTCAAAATTATTCAACCCCCACTGAAATTGAGTGTTTTGGCCAGTTTGACATTGATTTTGATCATTCAGTCATCTTGCTTACAATTAAATCATAGAGGCACGTGTAGGTCAGACAAATATAACATAACATTTATAATGAAATAACCACAAATGTATTTTCTGTGCTCACATCATTATCAGTTTTATTCAACCCCCAAGTGACATTCAATCTTAGTACTTAGTACAACATCCTTTTACAGTTATAACAGCTTTTAAACGTGAAGCATAGCTTGACACAAGTGTCTTGCAGCGATCTACGGGTATCTTCGCCCATTCGTCATGGGCAAAAGCCTCCAGTTCAGTCACATTCTTAGGCTTGCGCACTGCAACTGCTTTCTTTAAGTCCCACCAGAGGTTCTCAATCGGATTTAAGTCAGGTGACTGCGATGGCCACTCCAAAATGTTCCAGCCTTTAATCTGCAACCATGCTCTAGTGGACTTGGATGTATGCTTGGGATCATTGTCCTGTTGAAAGGTCCAACGTCTCCCAAGCCTCAGGTTTGTGACGGACTGCATCACATTGTCATCCAATATCTCCTGGTACTGAAGAGAATTCATGGTACCTTGCACATGCTGAAGCTTCCCTGTACCTGCAGAAGCAAAACAGCCCCAAAGCATGATTGACCCCCCCGCCATGCTTCACAGTAGGCAAGGTGTTCTCTTCTTCATAGGCCTTGTTCTTCCTCCTCCAAAAATAGCGTTGATCCATGGGCCCAAACAGTTCTAATTTTGTTTCATCAGTCCACAGAACACTATCCCAAAACTTCTGTGGTTTGTCCACATGACTTTTGGCATACTGCAGTCGACTCTTCTTATTCTTTGGAGACAGCAAGGGGGTGCGCCTAGGAGTTCTGGCATGGAGGCCTTCATTACGCAGTGTGCGCCATATTGTCTGAGCTGAAACTTCAGTACCCACATCTGACAAATCTTTTCTCAGTTCCTCAGCAGTAACATGGGGACTTTTCTCCACTCTACGCTTCAGGTAGCGCACAGCAGTCGAAGTCAGCATCTTCTTTCTGCCATGACCAGGTAGCGTTTCAACCGTGCCCTTTGCCTTGAATTTGCGAATGATGCTTCCTATGGTCTCTCTTGGTATGTTTAACATCTTTGCAATCTTCTTATAGCCATTGCCCTTCCTGTGAAGAGTAATCGCCTCTTCTCTTGTCTTCCTGGACCATTCTCTTGACTTCACCATGTTTGTAACCACACCAGTAAATGTCTAGAAGGAGCTGAGTATCACGGTCATTTTAAAGCTGCCTAATTGGTGCTTATTATGCTTTATTGCTGCTCCGTGACATCCACAGGTGTTTTCAATACCTGATTGAAAACACTTGAATGAACCTCTGTTATTCAGAGTAGTAGTCTTTAAGAGGTTGAATAATTGTGTCAATGAAGAATTCACAAAATAAACATTTACTACTGTATTACAAAACCAATTGATGTCATTTTAGTTGCATATGGTTCTTTAAAAAGTCCTTGTAGGATTTCATTCTGAATACAATTACAAATGTACACTAAATTTCCTAAAACCCTTTACAGCATTGGGGTTGAATAATTTTGAACACAACTGTACATGTATCTGGGGGTCTTTGTCTGTGTATACATGTATTGGGTGGGGTCTGGGTATACATGTATCATTCGCAAAATACAGTTAAAAACAACAACAAAGAGGCATAGCTTGACGCGTTTCGCCCGTCTGGGCTTAGTCTGAAGCTTCAGACTAAGCCCAGACGGGCGAAACGTGTCAAGCTATGCCACTTTGTTGTTGTTTTTAACTGTATTTTGGTTGGTGAGGGTAGTTGTTTGGGTTTGCTATATGCTGTCTGGTACTCCTTATTACATTACTGGTTATGTAGGTGGCTTGAACCGCCGAGGTATAGACCCCTTTACCCTTTCATTGTGCAATTTTGCTTATTGATTGGTGGTCCTTGTCCCACCCTCCACACCCTCTACCACCAACCTTGCAATTTTTCATTCATTGTCTGTTTATGTGTATTATTAAAATTAACCTACTCCTGGTACTCTAGTTGCACTTTGTGCAAATTGATTTGTTTTTCATGTTGTTTGGGTTATGCCCTTTTGTTGAGTACCTGGTGCCCCTTTCGTTGTGCTTTTTTTCCTGTACATTAACATCTGTGCCTGTGGCCTTGTCGCAGCCTGGCGTTGCCCCCTAGGATGGTATTCAGGGCCGATGCAACACCCAAGGCGACTTAGGCATCAGCCTAAGGGCGCCATTTGCGACAGGGCGGCATTTCAGTGCCCTAATTAGCCGGCGATATACTCCGCTGTCTTTAATGTCCATAAAATAGTGTGTCCAACACACAAGTCACAGGCAGCAGGGGTCCGACACCTTGGAGATTGTTTACACAGAGACAGAAAAAGTAATCGGGCAAGAAAAGCCATAAAAAGTACAAATTGAACAAAATCCAGAGACTCTGTTTGCTGTCTTCTCGAATAATGATCATGGTAGAAAAAAAACAAATGTATTATTTCATCCGGAGAACACTGAGGCCTGGCATAGAGCTTTCTGCAAATACTACAATAATAATATTGCAAAAGGAGGCATCTGCAAGGGCCGCCAGATCAAGGTCAGGGATGAGGAAAATCAAGAGTGTACTGTACTCAGCCTGAACATTTACCACAATGGCACCATCATGGTACAAGGCACTGAGACCAATTTAGAGGAATTTGAGCAATTCTTCCCTCAAATTAAAGAACATTTCAAGGACCTAGAAAGTCCAGCTAGACCTGTGAGGAACACATTCCAGCAAAGAAATCCCCCAGAGACATGTCTGCATCATGCCCCAGTCAAGATCTCCCCTCACCTGAGATCCTCAGAGACTGCTTATCCCAATTAGAAAGAGACTTCATTCAATTCAAGGAACAGCTTCAAAGAGAACTAGGTGACAGAAATGCAGATCACCAACTCAGAGAAGAAATAAACACCCTGAAATCTGAAAACAGGTCTGCCCTACAGGAAATGCAACTGAAGATCCAACAACTTCAAGAGGAAAATATGCAGCTGAGAGAGGAGATGACAAAACTTAAAACACAAACACAGCCTATCAACCCGCAGAGAGAATCAAAAAGGATTAATATAGACAAAGTGCCCGACAACGAACATGAGACAAATAAAACTCCATACATCACAGAGATCAGTGACAGCCAAAACCACTCACAAAATCCTGAACCCAGAACCAGCCGGCCAACAAATCCCAGACAACAAACTTCTGAAATTGTAATAATAATGGATTTGAATGGGAAGTATTTAAACACAAGAAGGCTCTTCCCAGGAAAGAAAGTCACCAAAATCCATTGTGCTACCATTGAAGAGACAATGGAAGTCCTCACCAATCCATACTTCACGAACCCCAAACAAATCATCATACACACAGGTACAAACAACATCCAGACACAACAGAAAGGCATTGCAGACAAACTATCACAACTAACAGACACTGCACAGCAAAAGTTCCCCCACTTCAAAATAATTCTATCCTGCCTACTTCCAAGGAAGGACATATCAAACCACATCATCCAGAACATCAACACAGAACTGGCAGCTAAAACTAGCTCAAAGCCCAACATTCATCTGGCCCAACACCCTTCCATAACCCCTGAACACCTCAAAGATAACAAACACCTCAACAAACAAGGGGTGAGTAACCTGGCAAGAGAATTTAAAGACATTGTACTGAACAGAATCCATATCCCCGAACCCGGCACAAACCAAACCCAAACTAACACAACAACAACCATCACAAGACGACCTCAAACCGCACCCATAAACCAAGACAAGAACACCACATTTAACTCAAGAACAGGACAACAGATGGCAGGAATGGCGAAACCACCCGCTCCAAGATGGACATCAAGACCTCCACAGAACAGAGACTTGGAGGAGATACGGACTCTCCTCGGCACACTATGCAACACATTAATGTGAATTGATCTCATAATATATTACAATGACAACCATCCACAACCTGGTTGTCCCATGTAATTTTGCTCATTACAAGGTGTAACGGCATAAAATGACATCACTAACAATCAGTAGCTGAAACATTCAGGGTCTGAATGCTTCAGCCTTTGGATCTAAAGTAAACGATCCAGATTTCAAACATAGACTGCAGAACGCAGACATACAAATCCTGCTGGAAACATGGAGCTGGGCACAGGACTCACACCTATTGGCTACAGAGAATTTTCCGTGCCCGCCCAGAAGGATAAAAGCATCAAACAGGGTCGCCATTCAGGAGGAATATTAATCTGGCATAAGGAGGAGCTACACGAGAACATCAAAGCAATCAAGAAACAAGAAGGCCACATCTGGATAAAAATAAGTAGCTCCATCCTCACCTCTCAGTCAGACATCTTCCTCTGTGCAGCTTACATTGCACCACCAGAGTCTCCATACTCCAAAACAGACACCTATGAGGTTCTACAGAGTAAGGCCATCCACTTCCAGTCCCTAGGACACGTGCTTCTCTATGGAGACCTCAACGCCAGGACAGGAAGAGGAAAGGACTATGTGACCTCAGATGGGAACACATACATTTTGGGAGCCGCAAACTACTGTCAGGAGTCAATACAGACGCAAAGAAACAGCTATGACAATACAACCAACAAGAGTGGAAGAAAATTGCTGAATTTGTTTCGGAGTGGGGGGGTGCGGCCCACACCAGGTGACACCCGCCCTTAGGGTGACACCGTCACCCTAAGGGTGGGTCATGTCACCCTGTGACCCAGTGAGGGAATGTGTGATCTCGGGAATGGCAGAGGAGGCGTCATTAGCCGCCTCGTCCATCTTTCATCAGGGATTAAAGCATATACATGGGGAGTCCTACCCCGGACATGTGCATGGCCGCCATGTTTGGACTCCCCCTGCTCGACCTCATACACAAGTGGCGCACTACACCACGTACACGTGTCTCAGACGCGGCTTTCCCGCCTCTCGTCCTGGTCACATGATGGGCGCAGGGGCGGACTGACCAATCGGGCACTCAGGCACTGCCCGAGGGCCCGTGGGTCAGTGGGGGCCCGGTTTTGTAAGGGACCACGGCGGCACACTAACAAACCGCCTTGTCGGCGGCACTCCAGCATGCCTTCCTGGGCCCCACGTGCACCCTGCATTGACACTGCCCCCATGTGATGCGCATCACGTGGGGGGCGGCATCAATGCAGGGTGCACGTGGGGCCCAGGAAGGCATGCTGGAGCGCCACCGACAAGGCGGTTTGTTAGTGCGCCGCCGTGGTCAGAAGTTGGGACGTCCCTTACAAAACCGAGCTGCTGGGGTCAGTATATATCCATGTGTGAGCTGGGCACTATACATCCATGTGTGAGCTCGGCACTATACATCCATGTGTGAGCTGGGCACTATACATCCCTGTGTGAGCTGGGAACTATACATCCACGTGTGAGCTGGTCTGGTGCAATATATCCACGTATGAGCTGGTCTGGTGCAATATATCCATGTATGAGCTGGTCTGGGGCAATATATCCATTTGTGAGCTTGTCTGGGGCAATATATCCATGTGTGAGCTAGTCTGAGGCAATATATCCATGAGTGAGCTGGGGCACTATATATCCATGTGTGAGCTGGGGCACTATATATCCATATGTGAGCTGGGGGCAATATATATCAATGTGTGCCTTCACTTTTACTGCCTTCAAACAGGCACCGTACTTGCTGGCAGTTGGCAAACATTTGTGTATGAGCATAGGAGAGAGCTCCACAGCAATAAACCTCACAGTAATGTGCGCTGTGTGTATGAGCATTCAGTGTTATAAGGGAGTACTGATTTATGAGTAAGAGTAGTTTAAAAAAATCCTTAAAACTCAGGGGGGGGGTTGACACCATAAGTTACCGCACCGGGTGACACCAACCCTAGTGACGCCACTGGGTATACATTAAGCTCCCATGTAGGTAACAGTGTGGTGGACTACAGATACAGTATGAACTCCTGAAAACTGTTCAATAGCATTCTGAACAAAAGAATCCTCAGCTTCCTGACACAGCATAACATCCTCAACAGAAGCGAAGCGGGGTTCATGCCAAACCATCGCACTACAGATCACATCTACACCCTGCACAGTCTTACCAAGAACCATGTCCACTATACAAAACATGGGAAAATATTTGCCCTCTTTATGGACTTTAAGAAGGCTTTTGACTCAAACTACTGGAGAGTGGAAAAGGAGGGAAAACCGATGATGTTATCAAGAGTTCATATAATGAGATCTTCTGCAGCATAAAGGTAAATGGGAAGAGAAAAGAGTACTTCTGGCAGGCTCGTGGAGCCAGACAAGGCTGCCATTTAAGTCCAACCCTCTTTAACATCTACATCAATGGACTGGCTGAAGCTCTAGAATCCTCCTCAGCACCAGGACACCGAGGTGAAGTTCCTGTTGTATGCAGATGACCTCCTATTACTGTCACCAACAGAGAGAGGTCTACAAGACAGCCTGAAAGTGCTGGAAAAATACAGTGCGGCATGGGCACTACCCATCAACCAAAAGAAAACAAAGGTCATGGTTTTCCAAAGGAAGAACGCAAAAACTATGAGTTCCTCTTTCACACCTAATGACTGCACTCTTGATGAAGCCAACAGCTACACATACCTCGGCCTAGAAACAAACTGATCGGGAAGTTTCAAACCAGCCATAGAGGCCCTAAGAGACAAGGCGTGTAGAACATTCTATGCCATCAGGAGAAAACTCTACAAGCTAAAACCGCCTGTAAGAGTCTGGCTTAAAATCTTTGATAGCGTCATCACTCCAATCCTCCTTTATGGCAGTGAACTATGGGGCCCCATCACCTACCCAGACCAACCCAAATGGAACACCAGCCCAACAGAAATATTCCAAGTCCATCGGAGCACATATAACAATGTTTGCCCGGGTGAGCTGGGCAGACTCCCCTTAAGAGGGCACTATCATACTGGGAGGGACCACCTAAACATCAGCAGCCTCAACTCATACCACCATAAAGCCCTACTGGCCAACCACCCCAAACCATGTGGGCTGCAACAAGTCATATCCACCCGGTTCATCCAAAGCCCCCATGAATGCAACCTGACAAAATATCAAATAAAGGCCCTAATTAATCATTCCAGGGAAAACTATATCAGAGAATGGAGACATGATATAGCAAACTCCCAGAAACTCACCATTTACCAATCCTTACAGAGGGAATACAAACTGGCCCTATACCTGGAAGAACTACAAGACCCCAAAGACAGATAAACCCTGAGCCGGTACAAACTGAGCGCCCGCGGCCTGGAAATCGAATCAGGGCGGCATAGACAGACCTACAAGCCCAGGAAGAGTAGACTGTGCCAGCATTGTGACCAGGGGGCCCTGGAAGATGAGGTCCACTTCCTCCTGCAGTGCCCCAAGTACTCAGCACTGAGGGACACTCACTTCCAGAGACTCTCCACTCTCATCCCGGACTTCACCTCTGTAGAAGAGACGAGGAAACTCCACATCGTGCTGGGAGAAGAGGAGCCGACGGTGAAAATATCTGCACAATACATCACAGAATGTCACAGGCTGAGAGGAACATGAGAGATCCTGGACTTATAAATCCCCAACACGGACTCACCCCCATCTGACCTCACATTATCCCTTACCCCTGATAATGTCCATGAACTTGCCCATTCCCCCCATATATGTCCCAGTACCCCCCCCCCTCCATCCCATATAACATCCCCATATGCTTTGGCAATGCTAAAATGTATTTGGTCCTGCCAATAAAGCTTATTTGAATTGAATTGAGAGGAGACACACAGAGCAAGAGGAAACACAGGGAGAGAGAGAGGAGACCTGCAGAGGAGACACACAGAGGAGACACACAGAGGAGACACACAGAGGAGACACAGAGAGAGAGAGGAGACATGCAGATGAGACACACACACACAGAGAAGACAGAGAGGAGACACAGAGAAGAGACACACAGAGGAGACACAGAGAGAGGACATAGGGAGAGGGGACACAGAGAGAGGAGGGGCACAGAGAGAAAGGAGCACAGTGTGTGGGGGCACAGAAAGAGGACCACCTAGTGAGGGACACAGAGTGTGGGGACACAGAAATAGGAGCTCCTCAAGATGGGACACAGAGTGTGGGGACACAGGAGCACCTACAGAGGGGACACAGAGTGGGGGGGACCTCTTGCACTGGCCCTGGTCTCACACACTCTCTTTACTGCCAGGTAGCTCAAACACACTCCTATGCCACAGGCAACTCCACAGGCTGTAAAAAGAATGTGTGCACTGCACGAAGAGTTCGGGGCCGACGGCAGGGGGAGCGCAGAGCAGGTGAGTTTATTTTCTTTTCTTTTATTATATCTATTAATGGCAGATGCCTACCTGTCTGCCCTGACGGCACATCCCTGCTCCACACTCAGTACCATCTTGCACACTACCACACACATGTAGTTCTGCACACAGTCATATGCATATATGTTTGTGACAAATGTTATATATAATATCTTATTGGGAGAGAGGGCAGCACCCTAAAATCCTTGCACCGGCCCTGATGGTATTGCACCTAGAATCGCCAAGCACAATATCTGCTGCCTGCACTCCAAAAAAATAAGAATGTCAGCATCGTGAGGTATAGGTAGGAGACTAGTGGTGCGGGGCAGCAAGAGGTTAAAAGGGCGCTCTACTTAAATTTTACCTCCTTTTTTCCTTTTAACCTCTTTGCTGCTGACGACGTGCTGGGCGCTTCCTCTGGTTTCATGTTTGTGTTCAGAGGATGTACTCAGCACATCGTTGAAGTCCTTCAGCTCAGTGCCATTTCTTTCTTGGCGTGATTGGGGCCGCCCGCCCGCCCGCACCAATGATGTCAATCACTGCTGTCATGCGGGAAGGAGGAGTCGAGTCACGAGGCAGTAGAGACCCCACATCACGCTCCACAGACAGCTTGTCCCCTGAGCCACATGTACCTCTTTCTGGTGACCAGAATCTGATCAGGCTGTACAGGGTGAACTGGGGGTGCATAGCCAGGGTGCCAGCCGCTGGGTCTTGCGGTCCGGAGGGAGAGAAGCAGCTGACACAGCCATTCATCTCAAACTGCAGAACCCAGAGGCGTCCCCCTGGGTGCCGATCAGGAAGTTTTTTCATTTGTGTTGCTTTCATTTCTTTTTTTTTTTTGGAGGGGGGACACAAGTAGCATCTC
This sequence comes from Leptobrachium leishanense, assembly GCA_009667805.1. Taxonomy (NCBI): domain Eukaryota; kingdom Metazoa; phylum Chordata; class Amphibia; order Anura; family Megophryidae; genus Leptobrachium; species Leptobrachium leishanense. Next base: position 372,853,140 of record CM019064.1, read on the forward strand.
TGTTACAGATTGCATACCTATTTTACATTACATAGTGGGGCAGACAGGCAATAAAAAGGTATAATAAAGGGTGTCTTTTTTTCCTTTCTCCATCAGGTCGTAATTGTTTTAAAACTTTTTCTGGGAGACTTTCTTTGTATGATTTTTTTAAATTAAATTAATTTATGAAATAGATGTGAAAATTGTTGGAGCAATGCCAAGGTCTTATCAAATACTAACAGAGCTAAGCTTCAGATCACCGTGGGATATAAATAATTTGCTATGGCAAATTATGTGAGGATGGAATATACGGCAGCTTTATACCAGTATTTACAATGTCTTGATTTAATAATTCATTTTATTTATGTCTATTAAAGGATATTCTGTTATGTCTTTAAAATGCAATGCCCTTTTCAGGATAGGCATTGTATATAATTGGATCATATTTTTATTTGAAATATGTAGCAGCACTCATGCACATTGTTTCCGGATAGTGCCTCAGGACCTATAAGCACACTCCAAATTGGCCACTAGATGGCAAGGTTGTCATTATTTCTTTGCTTAGGACAGTCTTCAGATGTTTTATATAGATTATTAACTATGTGCCTGAGCAATGGATTGGAGAACCTTTACATTCACATATTAATATATTTATTAAGTGTATGCAGATGACACCGTAAGCTATACCAGCAAACCAGATCTCCGGCAGCTGGAGGCCGTGCTGCAAGAACAATTCACAGAGGTAGAAAAGTGGATCACAGATAACAAACTTTTTCTAAATACTGACAAAACTGTAACAATGCTCTTTGGAACAGCACCTAAACTACATAAACTGCAAAATCCCCATCTACATGTCAGGACAAAATCAAATGACACGCTGACCACAGTCACTTCTCACAAATATCTAGGTATGTGGTTGGACCCTAATCTATCCTTTGGCCCCCACATAGAAAAACTCTCATCCAAACTTTACCCCAACTAGGTGCCCTGTACAGAAACAAATCCTGCCTGAGTCCCGCGGTAAGAAAGCAGATTGTACAGCAAATGCTTATGCCGGCTATTGGTTACGGAGATGTAGTGTATGTAGCCGCCCCACAAACACACCTTCAGAAACTTACTACATTGTATAACTCATTCTGCCGCTTTGTGCTACAATGTAACTACATGACCCACCATTGTGACATGTTAAAAGAACTAAACTGGCCGTCGCTGGAATCTAGATGCACCCTTCACCTTTCCAACCTGGTGTTTAAGAGCTTCTCTGGGAAGCTGCCACCCTACCTGAATAGACTGCTTCCCCCAGCAGCTCCCTCATCCTATAACCTCCGATCCAGGACCAGCACCTTACTTGCAATACCACAATACAAAAAGAAAGTGGCTCGATCCTCATTTTCCTACAGAGCACCACATTTATGGAATAACCTTCCAGACACCATCAAAACTTCCCCCAGTCTTAAGTCACTCAAGAGCTCCTTACTAGCATACCTCGGTACAGAATGCACCTGTAAACATGTAACATAGTGACTATATACAGAATGCACCTGTAAACATGTAACATAGTAACTATATTACTTACATATTTATTTTCCGTGTTAATCTGTAGATTTGTGTTTTGGTTTTAATATCTTGCATTTATTACTTTGTATTTCTGTAACAACTGTAAAATTTCAATGCTCTTGAACCCAGGACATACTTTAAAACGAGAGAAATCTCAATGTATCCTTCCTGGTAAAATCCTTTATAAATAAATAAATAAATTAAGTATCATTACTTGAAATTCTGATACAACTCTACCATACATCTTCTGATATATATATCATATATATTGCATTGTATTTCACAGATAACCTAAAAGGATAGGGTTTAATCTTAGGTGGTAATGTAATTCTTAAGAGGTTATTCATAGAGCACCGAAATGTCACTGACAGTTTGGTGCTCTCTCGTTGCCCGCACTTCGGGAATCAAATTCCCCGACCCTGCGGTGAATTCAGCATTCACCGCAGGGTCACCGGAGTGCAGGGAACTGACCTGGAAAATCTGCTGCAAAACCGCCGATATGTTATGAAATTTTGGATCGATCCGATAACCGCTGATCAAATCCCGAATGCACCCGACAAACCGCCACCAACACGCCGGACAGCAACCGCAAACCCACTGGATAGCCGCCAAATGCAGCCGACGAGCCACCGAACACAGTGCCAACCAGTTTCAGAAAAAAGCCGCCTAGCTGCCAGATGGTTTAAAAAAAGCATTGAAAGTGCTGAATTTAAAACACTGCAAAAAAACTAGTGGATGAAAATGTCTGGAATGAACATATAAGGTCCTATGAATAATAATAAAACGATCTGTTACAGAAAAAAGAAAAAACACAATTAAAATAAAATCACAAAACATTTTTTGCAGGAAAATGCCTAAAAAAAATCATAACAAAATAAATAGACTTTTTGCTGCAGAGTGAAAGAATACACAGTGAGAGAAAGGGGGGGGGTGTGAGGATCCTGAGGACGAGCAACAGCACTAGTGGCTTGCTCTACGATGGGCCCGCTCAGGTCTCACAAGGTTTTAGCTTGCTTGTGCCATTGTGCCAATCCCTGCACGAGAGATGCAGCAACCGCCGACAATCGTTTCGGCCTTGTTAGGCCTCGTAAGGAGGGTATAGCTGACACCCCTCTAGGCACATCAAGCAAGGGGTCCACGTCTGGATGACCCTGTAAACTTATAGTGAGAGAAGGGGGTGTGTGAGGATCCTGAGGACGTGCAACAGCACTAGTGGCCTGCTCTACGATGGGTGCCCGCTCAGGTCTCACAAGGTTTTAGCTTGCTTGTGCCATTACAGGGATGAATGCTCCATATGCAAATCAGTCTGCTCTCACCCAATGAGGGTGGCCAGTACTGACTGCCAAGGACGTCATCCCTGCCGGAGAGATGCAAGCCCCGACGATCAACGAATAAACAGTTTAACAGATATTGAATAAAAACGGGAATATTTTTAGCATTGAAACCTATGGGATTCGCCTGATTAAACCTGCCGAATGAAAGCACTGAACATTAGGGCATTTCATTGACATTTCTCTGCTGTTTGTTGTTCTCCGAAAAGGTTAACATTGGTTCTGTATGGGGACTTTCATTGCCTTCGAACAGGCATTGTATTTTGCTGGCAATTCGCCACAATTTGGCGAACTGCCTGCTTTGTGAATTGCCGGATGGCCACGAAATTGCACTGTATGGGGAAATTCCCTGTTCAGTGCCATTTTTGTTCTCTCTGAAAAACCCTGATAGTCAACAAACATATTACATGGAATTATGTAGTTTAAGGCCGGGGTCAGACGAACGCAGTGCGAACGCGCGTGCAGCCGCACTTTATCACGGCCGTAGCAGCAGCAAATGATGCCCAATGAAGGGCAATGTACGAAGTACGGCCGCGCAACGCAAACGGCACACAAACGCATTTTTTTCGAGAACGTGATACCACTAGTACTGACGTACAGAGTGCGCTGCGTCTGCTAGTGTCATGTGTGTGTGATTAGGAGACGTCAGACGCTGCTAAGGGTCCGACCAACATAACGTCCAGACGTAAAAAGGGTTTTATTGAAGATCCGTACAAAATCACGGGCGCAAATGCGCATCGTATGACCGTTTTCGCGCATTCCGTGAAAAAATACGGCAATGCGTTCAGACGCACTTTTTGACGGTCGCTGCGCAAAATGCGTTAGTCTGACCCTAGCCTTAGGTGTCACAGCGCTCAAAAGTCTGTGGTTGCCTCTGTAGCATTGAAGCAAGCATGTCTGAGAATGAATGGGGTGTGTGGCTTAGTGGGGTGGGTGTGATTTAGGGGTGTATGGGTCAATGATTGTCAGAGTGGGATGGGAGTGTTTGTGTGTGGTTGCCTCCCTTAAATCCTAAATAGTGTTAGTAGTGCCCTAAGCATATCTGAACGTTCGTAAGAATTTTCCCGGAGCCACACTCGGGCTGGATACATTACCTTTACCTGCGGTCCCTCGCCTACCTCCTGCAATTGCTTTCTCCTCCGTGCGATCGCGGCGTCCTGCATCCTGGTCCCTTCTTGCGAGTGCAGGGCCAGGTATGTATCCAGCCCCGAGTGTGGCTCGGGGTTACCACTTTCAGAAATGAATTTAACCCCGAGCCACACTCAGGAAAACGCTATGGGGATAAAACAAAATTCCGATTCTGACACATAAAATATGTCAGAATCGAAACGCCAGGGAGGTTAAATCTATAGCTGCAATACAACAACAAAGAGGTAGAGGTCAGTATGTTACTAAGCAGATAAACTATTCAAACCGTGCCAAGATCTACTACATAACCGATTCTTAGATGTTTTTTCCAAACATAAATCAAATAATAAAGGATGCATTATACAAGTAAGCGATTAACATTAATGGAGAAAATACACAAATGAACAAGAAAAGAACTTATCTATTCTAGCTGAAAATGATAGTCGAGCTGGAATGATTACAAGAACTTATATTTGACACTAGTCTAACAATTAAGTTGAAGTTTTGGCGATTTGTCCCAATAACTAACAAACAAAATGGCATTCATGTGGCATTAATTTGCGGCTCGCCAGTGCTTGCTAGCCAGCATAAATTGTACACAGTAAAAAATAAAAAGTATATAAAATGACCCTCATAATACCCAATGTCCCCATTGCAATAATAAAACATATCAGCTAAATGGTGAGCAGCTATAGTGTAGCAGAATAGTGTAGGAGAGAGAGGCAACAAAACCAACTAAACAGTGCTTCCTGATTGTGTTCTGCGTGGCATTCCAGGCAGAACAGGAGAACCAACTTGCCAGAGGACTTTATGCCAGGCATGGGAAGGACTTTGGCGTCCCTATCTTAAATAGCTATTCTGCATGAGGACCTCCATTGACAAAGCTGGATTATATTTTTAGCGTTAGGCTTATTTTTGTCTTTTTAAAGTCATGTTGGTTTGTTCTAGAGGTTCTTATGACCTCATGGAGGGGGGTGGGAGACTGGCATGTACTCCCTTAACAGACGCACACTTTTATAGTAGACCCTACACACAGCAGTGTATGGTTGGGAATGGGAAGTGGACATGTGCATATCATTTTTATTGGCTGCTTTACAGTCACTTGAATATCCAGTCATTTATTACAGATTAAATATATTATTCGTCAAATTCTTGCAGTCTTGTCGTTAAACGGGTCTAAAAGTCCACATCGCCCTTTTGTTCCTCATCGAAAGTAGGCTTGTGCACCGATTTGTTTTTTTTCGGTTCGATTCGATTCGATTTTTCGGATTTTTAAACTTTTCGGCTCGTTTCGACCAATTTCTGTTTCGATTCGGTTCGGCTCGACTCGTTTTTCGTGTACATTTTTTTTTTGGAATATCGACCATTTTTCGTATTTTCGTGTCACTTAGCTCTTTTTTTGTATCGACTTTTCGTAATTTCGGAAATTTTCGTTTTTTCGGAACGTCTGTTCTCCTCGTTTCAAAGCAATAAATTTCGATTTGACACATTTCAAGTCCATTCGAAAATTCCGAAAATATTTCGTTTCGGCTCGGAAAACTTTTCGGATCTGCCATTTTCGGATCTAAAAATTTTCAGAAAATCGGCCGCATCCGAAAACACGAATCGGGAAATTTCGTGAAAATGCCGAAATTCCGAAACCCGAAACGCACATCCCTAATCGAAAGCGCAAATCTCTGTCTCTGTCACACACATTGACTCCTTTTACATTTTTACTTCAATCCAGAGGGTTATTGACGCTTGGTGCTGCCCCATTATAAATTCTGCTGTCTACCGCTGCCCCTACACGGTAACAAATGCAGTATGTTTATCAGTAGGAAAGATTTGGTAAGCCGTGGTAGTCCAGATGCCAAATAACCAGAGTATAGCAGTAGGTAAATGCAATATGAAAGAGAAACATAAATACAAATATTCACCACCAATTCATTAATTTATGTAAATAAGAATGTAATTTAGACCACAGGGAAATATCTTATTTACAGCCTGCTGCCCCAGGCCCAAGTCTAGATGGTTTGTACCAGACTACATCTCTGCCTCAACCTTTAGCTGTTTGAGCTTAGTGGTGACATCTGTACCATTTCTTCCCCCTCCGAGTATGGTGGCTTGTGGCGCAAGTTTTATTCCACAGAATAAAAAAATGTTCCAACCGAGTATTATTTATCCATAAATATGAAAATCTGCTATCTGAGATCATTATCTTTCAAGCTGAAAACCTGAAATGTGGCACTCGCAACAGGTTTTGTATCAAAAAAGGTATTCAGCTCATGTGTGAGTTTTAAGAGTTTTTATTAGGGATGCCCAATCGTGGCCTTTCCAGGCACTGGAAATCTTCATTGACTCACAATGTCTTCCCAGCCTGCTCCTGCATCATGGAGGAGGCAAGGAAGACGCAGCAAATATAAGCTGAGGCCCCGGTATTCCTTTTGGTGTAGCAGGCATGGGTAGTGCTGTAGCATATTTGGACTTTGTATCTGCTGATCCCAAATACTGCACAACTCAGATTGGATTGGTGGCCCAAAAATGGCTATCGTGCATCCCTAGTTTTCATCGTGTCGAGTATTTCCTAAATTGGTGGGTAAAGGTGACCATGCGTGACAAGCTAAAGGATCATGAGGTGTACTTGGATGTTCTGCTTCATGAGTCACAAGGTCTTCAAAAGTGTAAGCATTGATATACAACTTATCTACCAGAAATGACTTTGTCATTGACATTCTGGTTTTGGATATTTCAGCCCTTCATCAGAAAGTGAATTGACTGTGAAATAATTGTTCTCCTGTAGGAGCTGGGCTTCATTGATTACATTCCTATCATTTCTACTTCCTTTGAAGGTGAATGATGAAATCCAAACTTTGAAGCAGGGAATACGATTCATCTATATATTTAGATCTCTACGTGAGTGTTTGTTTATTTATGCAACAGGAATCCTGTGAAAGCCAATTAATCCAGGATTGGAGAACTAAGGAGAATTATTTCTCACAACATATATTTTGGTCATGACTTTCATAGATCATTTTAGTTAATGTTTTTTATAGTAACACACTTTGGGCTCTTACATTCTCCGCGCAAATTCGTACTCGCAGCACAATGTTTTTTGCGTGCAGCGTTAAATGTTAATGCGCATAAATTAACGCTGGTATTACGATCCGAGCGCATTTTTTCATCCGTCCGAAAATATCGCGCGTAAAAAAGACGCGCAGAAATCGGTGGGCAATCAGAATTAAGAACCACAATTGTCTCCCGTTCAGTTTTTGCAGCTGCCAAAATCAATCTGAGTATATATGCTGCAGCAATAATAAAAACACACACAACTTCTCAATTTTTTTGTTTGGGTAAGTGTAGAATGTGTAACTATACTGTGCTGTATTTTTTTTTTTGTGCTGGTTTATTTCGTTTTGGCCAGAACGTCCAGATTTGCAGTTACCACCAGCTTTTCAAAGACGTTAAAATTATGCGCGCAAACGTCGTTCGTAAAAAGTTGCGCATTGATTGTACCAGCGCACGAACGCATTTGCGCTCAGAATGTTAAGTACGGGATGCGGGCATGAACTTTTGCTCGCGCAGGGTAACTTGCGTTAGACGTTAACGCGCATCGTATGCGCAAATGTCGTAATTTGACAGCGCAAAGGGTTTTTCCCCTCGCGTTAATGCGTTTTTGCGCACGCGCACATTTTTGCGCGAACAATGTAATAGAGCCCTTTGTTTTTTATTTTTTACTTTTTATAAATCTATATGGATCTAGTTTACCAAATAACATTCAAATTTAAATAAAATGAAATGTAGATTCCTCCGGGGTCATGACCATTTTGCACTTAAAGGTCACGTATTAAGTGTGTCTTTAAGGGACTCCGGAGCAGGTCTTCACTTTTAAATTACTTGGTTTGCCCAGTGTCAAGTAGCGACAGTGATCCTTATTTCAAAAATGGTACTTAAGGGTGTGTTACTGTGTTTTATGGGTACACAGTATCTACAGCCATAACTGAGGTTTCACGAGCAGTTTGTAATCTCATCACAACCAGTTATGTATCCACTGAATTGGGGCGTTTTGACTCTGGCTTTACTTGACAACTGAATCACTATGCATTCTGAAACATAAGTAAAATAAACTCAGGAGGTTTTAACGTTTTCATGCCATCATGATGTGTCATTTAAAGAGCTCCTGTGTCATAAAAAAAGCATTTTCAGCCTCTGATGTCACTTTAGAATTAAATTTCAACAATAATTATTTTCAATCTATGCATTGAACTAGCCAAAACACAAGGGGCTCTATTACATTGTACGCGCAAAAAAGCACGCGTAATGCGTGATTTTTTTGCGCGAACCGTTAAACATTAACGCACGAAAAATAAGGCTGGTATTACAATCCGCGTGCATTTTTTCATCTGTCAAAAAATAACGCACGTAAAAAAGACACGCGCATTAACATTGCGCGCAGAAATCGGTGGGCAGACTATTTTTTCACGCAAATTCAGCCAGTCAGAATTAAGAACCACAATTGTCTTCCTTTAAGTTTTTGCGCCTGCCAAAATAAATCTGAGTATATATGCAGCAGCAATAATAAAAACACGCACAACTTCTCCATTTTATTGTTTGGGTATGTGTAGAATGTGTAACTATACTTTGCTGATTTTTTTTTTTCGTGCTGGTGTATTTGGTTTCGGGCAGGACGTTCAGATTTGCCATTAACACCAGCTTTTCAAAGACGTTAAAATTATGCACGCAAACGCTGTCCGTTAAATTTTGCGCATAGATCGTAATACCATCCGCGTACCAGCGCACAAACGCATTTGCGCTCACAATGTTAAGTATAGGACGCGTAACGTACATTACTCCTGCGCAGCGTTTGCGCAGGTTCACCCACGGTAGATGTTAACACGCATTTTTTGCGCAGACATTGTAATACGACGTTCAGCACAAAGGGTTTTGCCCCTCGCGTTAATGCACTTTTGCGCACGCGTTAACGTTTGCGCGAAGAATGTAATAGAGCCCAAGATAATTTATAAATAATAGTAACAGTGTTTGGATAAACAGCCCCAACATTGTAACGACTATCCAAGCAAATCAACAGCATCCTGAATCTCCACCGCGCATGCTCATTGTTTTAGGTGGCTATTCTTGGTTCGCAATGAGCAATATTCAACATTTGTTGTCAATTCAGTTTCTTTTACTTGAGTCACAAAACTCGATAAAAACACTCTTTGTTGTGACAATTTATTTCCTCATCTTAAGTTAAGTGCTGGTTTTCTAAAATCTCTATGTAGCACGCGACAATAAAATTCTACTGGTGTCACATGAAAGGCGTTTAACAGATTTTTTTCTGGCTGCAGAAACGTTAAATAAATAAAAATAAATAAATAGCAACACAATCCCTGTCTATTCCTACCTGCCAAGCCCGCTGCTTTGTCTGACAGATCGCCAGAGCGCTGCTTGTTCAAGTATGAAGCAGTCATTGTTTCTGATGAATTAAAAGAGTGCTTAAACAACACACTATAAGGCAAAAGGATTATGACTCGCGGCATCCTGGAGGCTTTCACTGAGCCTTGCTTTGAGTGGCTTTAATAATTGCTTTGATGCTAGATGTTGATGTTAATACAGTTTACTGGTATTACTGCATTATTTGTAAAACACGTTATTGATTGGAGACCACTGTGCTTCGTAGAAATGTAATTCTTCTGCAGAGGAAAAAAAAACAATGGTTATTATTTGAAAATAATGAATAGACATTTAATAAAGATAATCAAAGTAAACCATAAAAATGTAAAACATATCAGCGAATCAAATATATGTTTTTGTTTGGACATTAAGAGGATCAACCCTTACAATAATTTGTGCTGTGCATAAAATAAATATGCCAGCCTTTTCACTTATTAAAAAATGAGGAATATTAATTTAATCCTTTGTGTAGCTCAAGGTGAAATTACAAAGTATCGCTCACCGTGTGGTGCTTAAATAGATGGGTACAGCAATTAATCAGCGTCAGAAGGACGATCTGTACAGAAAGAGATCTGTATTAACCTGTATTGCTCATTCTGTGACACACTGAAAGTATTAATGCAAGATGTATCTACTGACAAACAATAATGAACAATAAACGGCTGGGTGGAGTAAAGGTAACATCACTGCTCTGCGTGGAGAGAGCCTGTGGAGTCATGGGTTCGATCCCAGCAAGAGCACCTCTCCAGTAAGTGTCCTTGGGCAAGACACCCAACGGTATATACTCGCCACCCAGGACATACTTGAAAACGAGAGAAATCTCAATGTATCATTCCTGGTAAAATACTTTCTCAAAAAAAAAAACTTACCAACTGCAACTTATCCTTTTTTTCCATATATTTTTAAAGCCCTTATTCCTATTACCATAATTCATGACTAGAATCCAGAATAAGGCTAATGTCAGACGAATGCAGTCTGAGCGCACTCTGCGTGCGTGCACAACGGTCAGACGTACTGACGGAAGATACTGTAGACACCCCACAGGCCATTTTTGTTGACGGACGTAGAAAAAAAGGGAATTATGGGAAACAAAATTAATATGAAAAATGATAATAATTTGAAAAGGATATGAAAAGCCATTTTGTGCGTCAAGGTGCTGGATGTCGAAAATGCGCTGCATCTGACATTTCCTCATCCCTCACACAGAACGCTACGCGGATGTGGCAACTCTGCGCGTCCATCTAGTGGTTTTACATTCTTGCCTAACTTGCGTCCTTTTGCCACGTGCGTTATGCGTGTGCAGTTCGGTGCGCACGTACTTCATGTGTGGGTCTCTATTGATCATGATTCTATGCTACGACGGACGTTAAACTGTGCGCCGACACGGACGTGATCACTGCGTTCGTCTGACACGGGCCTAATCCACTTCAAGAAAGTAGTTAAAGGACCCTTCTTTTTTCTTTCTGTTTAACCTTACACCAGTCTAATACACCTTTTCTTAAACCTGTCATTAGTAGGAAGAGTACATAAATAATGTATACTTTGCTGGACACATATGTAAATATAGCAAAAGCTTGTTACATGGAATTAAAAAATATCTACCTAACAAAATATGTTGCTACACCAGCAAATATTTGTTCTGATAAAATAAAATTGAAGTATTTACAAATAGTTTAAGTTACATGAATTTTATTGTGTCACTGTATAATTTAATAAAACATGTGTGGTGCAAGATAATATAAATATTAATAAAATTGTGCAATATCTGTATATTTTTCTTATCACTTTTATCTGAGGGGAAGAATAAATGGATTTTTTATTTAGAAACTTTAAAGCCTGCGCGTCTGAATGTGGATATTGATTTTAGTTTTTTTTTTTATAATTCAATAATCATTTTTTATCTCATTTCTTTTTAAATTTTTTATATAAGAGAAGGAATCCAGGAAGTATGAGGTCACGATCACCGGAGACTGCAGAGATCAGCGAGGGAGCGCAGGGAGAGGTGATGTATACAGCCCGAGTGTGTCTCGGGGTTACTGCTCTCAGCGGTGAAATTTAACCCCGAGACACACTCGGGAACACTGCCAGGGAGGTTAACATCTGTTTTCTGTGTACAGGAATAGGAGGGTTTATGTATGGTTCTCTATGGACTTTTTATATGGACTCATAATACGGACTTGCGTCGATGGAAACTCTGCCAGGACTATATGGATGTTTTTTCCCTTACGATGGAGGATTGAGAACGGGCACCATTGCGATACGACACTTTCAGTTATTAGTTACAATTATTTATAAAGCGCTAACAAGTTCCGTAGCGCTGTACAATGGGTGAGACAGAATAACAAATATACATACACGTTAGACACACAGAACAGTAGGAGAGAGCTTACAATCAAAGAGGAGAGGGATGACACACTAGGTGAGGATAAATAGAGAACCTGAAATAGCGGTGTGCATGTGGGTTGGGTGGGAAGATGGAGCAAGAAATGTACCGCGGTGGGAATCATGAAGTGAGCTGATAGGCTTCTCTAAAGTAATGTGTTTTCAGAGACTTCTTGAAGGACTGAAACTGGCAGTCGAATGTTGCAAGGGATGGGGCAGCTAGGGAGAAGTCTTGAAGGCGGGAGTTGGGGGTGCAGGTATGTGGAGCTGATAGCATTAGATCATTGGCAGAGCAACAAAGGGGCGAGGTGCAAGAGGTGTGTGAGACGAGTTGGATGAGTCTGGCACAGGTATTCATAGCAGACTGCAGAGGGAGAATCTGGGACCTCTTAAGGCCAGAGAGAAGGAGGTTACGGTAGTCAAGGCGGGAGATAATACAAGCTTGGATGAGCATTTGTCAATGCGGACTGCACGTGGCACGGATGAGGCATGATCGTCATTTTTGGTGCACCTGGAGAGGAGGCGTTATGTCATTTCCTTTGTGCCTCAGGATCCTCCTGTGCTACATAGACAACATGGCAAGAGGGCGTAACTATAAAATGGGGGTCATTGGAGTATATAGATTACAGTTCTTGAGACAGTCGCTATTTCCAACTTGACCAAATGCGTCAACCTTATTGATCCACTTATCCTCATATCCGGTACCAACGGTCCAGGTCATCTTAAGTTGGAAGGTCGGGCGCTTTAGTGCTTCCCTCTGAAGACAAAAAAGACACCAGGACCCCGCATGCTGTCTTTTGGTGAACGCTGACAATTTTAACATATGCTCTCCTGCACTTACATTTTCTATGTAGTGTCACTTCATTTGCGAGTGGTACCTATTGTTTTATGTGATACATTAAATGTTTATGGTTTTACGCTATGTGTTGCTTTGCTATCTGTGTTTTCTAGGAATGAATTGATTACTGTCCGATTTATTCACTGAGCGGTCTGGATTGAATAGGACCTGCAGTGGTACAGTGGCAAGAAAAAGTATATGAACACTTTGGGATTACGTGGAGTTTTGCATGAATTGGTCATAAAATGTGCTCTGATCTTCATCTAAGTCACAACAATTTGAAAAACAACGTCTGCTTAAAATAATACAACACAAACATTATATGTTTTCTTGTGTTTATTGAATATAACATGTAAACATTCACAGTGCAGGGTGGAAAAAGTATGTGAACCCCTAGCCTAATGACTTCTCCAAGAGCTAATTGGAGCCAGGAGTGAGCCAACCTTGAGCCCAATCAGTGTGATATTATTGGATGTGTTGCTGAAAGCTGTCCTGCCCTTTAAAACCACACACCAGTTTTGGGTTTACTGGTTTCAAGAAGCACTGCCTGATGTGAACCATGCCTCGCAGAAAAGAGCTCTCAGAAGACCTACGATCAAGAATTGTTGACTTGCATGAAGCTGGAAAGGGTTACAAAAGTATCTCCAAAAGCCTTGATGTTCATGTGTCCACAGTAAGACAGACTGTCTACAAATGGAGAAAGTTCAGCACTGTTGCTACTCTCCCTAGGCGTGGTCGTCCTGTAAAGATGACTGCAAGAGCACAGCGCAGAATGCTTAATGAGGTAAAGAAGAATCCTAGAGTGTCAGCTAAAGACTTACAGAAATCTCTGGCACATGCTAACATTTTTGTTGACACATCTACAATAAGGAAAACATTAAACAAGAATGGAGTACATGGGAGGACACCACGGAGGAAGCCATTGCTGTCCAAAAAGAATATTGCAGCACGTTGAAGTTTGCAAAAATGCACCTGGATGTTCCACAGCACTACTGGCAAAATATTCTGTGGACAGATGAAACCAAAATTGAGTTGTTTGGAAAAAACACACAACACTATGTGTGGAGAAAAAAAGGCACAGCGCACCAACATCAAAACCTCATCCCCACTGTAAAACATGACGGAGGGAGCATCATGTATTGTGGCTGCTTTGCAGCCTCAGGGCCTGGACGGATTGTTGTCATTGATGGAAAAATGAATTCCAGAGTCTATCAAGACATTTTGAAGGAAAACATAAGACCATCTGTCCGCCAACTGAAGCTCTGCAGAGGATGGGTGATGCAACAGGACAATGACCCAAAGTATACAAGTAATTCAACAAAAAAATGGCTTCAACAAAACAAAATACGCCTTCTGGAGTGGCCCAGTCAGAGTCCTGACCTCAACCCGATTGAAATGCTGTGGCATGACCTTAAGAGATCGATTCACACCAGACATCCCAAGAATATTGCTACACTGAAACAGTTTTGTGAAGAGGAGTGGTCCAAAATGACTCCAGATCGTTGTGCAGGTCTGATCCGCAACTACAGGAAATGTTTGGTTGAGGTTATTGCTGCCAAAGGAGGGTCAACCAGTTATTAAGTCCAAAGGTTCACATACTTTTTCCACCCTGCACTGTGAATTTACATGTTCTGTTCAATAAAAACATGAAAACATATAATGTTTGTGTTGTATTATTTTAAGCAGACGGTGTTTTTCAAATTGTTGTGACTTAGATGAAGATCAGAGCACATTTTATGACCAATTCATGCAAAACTCCACATAATCCCAAAGGGTTCACATACTTTTTCTTGCCACTGTATCTATATGCCCATTGGTCTGTATATGCTCATACATTTTGTTTATTTATTTTCTAATCAATTTTCACTGGAATTTCAAAGATATACATTGGTTATATATGAATCATAAGCAAATATATATTATATATTAATGTTTGAAGTTATCTGTGAGAATGTTTTGTTGAATAATGTATTTTAAAATATAAAAAGCATACAATTGTAAGATATAATTGTGTTGATTGTATTGATTAAAAAAAAGACTCTTCAAGCATTATAACAGCTTGTTTCTTACATTGATTATTGTGTACGAGAGGTCTCCACTCCATGTCTCACTGTACAATGTGAGAAATGTCCAGCCATGAGTCATCTCCTCGGAGATATCAGGGGAGGATGTTTACTCTTCTTTTTTTTTACTCTTTTAAATCATCCTACCATTCTCAGGGTTACAGATGTTGGTCTGTAAGGAAATATGTATTAATAAGAATATACCTGTACCATATAATTTTATCAATATAATCTAAATAACTGCCATTAGAAATTAGAGACAAAACAATTACGTAGAAGGTTTTGTTGGTTAAACAATTATGCTACTTACAAGGCAAACTTCATCATACAAAAATCATTTAGGGCCATATTACATAGTTGGTGCTAACTTAACCCGAGCAGTTGTAAACTTACCAGAGCCATTATAGCCTATGGAGGTTTTAAGTTTACAACAGCTCGGGTTAAGTTAGTACCAACTATGTAATATGGCCCTTAGTGGGGTAACTCTGCTGTTCTCCTTTGACGTTGCCCGGTGAATACCGGCTGGGTGGAGTAGAGTTAACATCACTGCTCTGCGTGGAGAAAGCCTGTGGAGTTATGGGTTCGATCCTGGCAAGAGCACCTCTCCAGTAAGTGTCCTTGGGCAAGACACCTAACGGTACACACTCGCCACCCAGGACATACTTGAAAACGAGAGAAATCTCAATGTATCCTTCCTGGTAAAATCCTTTCTCCAAAAAAAAAAGAATACTGAGAAGATTAATTTTAATAATGAAGTGTACCTGGTGTCTATCAGGCAAAGTAATGCTAGTAATAATATAAACAAATATTAAAGCCCTGTCATTATCAACTCGTTTGGAATGACACAACTCTATAATTCAGGCAGAGGTCCAAACGAAGCTGGAAATCTACAAAGAGCCATGGGAAAGTGAAACACAAGACGACCTGTTTATTCATGGTAGAGTTCAACTCCTAGTTAAAGCTATGCTTAGAATTAAATGAGAAATGACAGGGAATCAATTAATAAAGCAACAAATAATCCCAGAGAACAACTTGGCAAGCTCCTGAAGGGAGGACCTTTCTCATCTTTGGACACAAGTGATCTTTCAAATCATATTACTTCACCAATGATGTCCTAACGTAAAGGGATTCTTAGTACTTAAGGTTATTGAGATTTTTTTTAAAAATGTCAATCATACTGAAATAACCACTGTACTGCATGTTCTGTCAGCTGTGAAAGTTGATAGAAATAAAAACAAAGGTTGTATAGTGTAATTCCTAAAAAGTAGATATTGTTTATCTATTCCATTTATTCCGAATAATACTTTTCTTCCTCCAAGCTACTGACGAAGGACTTCAAAGAGCTACGTATAGCAATGCAATGTATAACAAGCAATTTACAGGAATATACGGCTATAGAGAGTCTTGTGTATAACCTTTCAGAGAACTCTTATTTTCTGTTTTACCCGAGGGGAAGCACAACACACAAACTGTCATATTATTCGTAGCCATTATTCCTATTTTCCTTATTCATATAGAAATTGCTTTCCTAGATTGTTAAAGACAGCTTTGAGGAATGTACTAAAGGGTAAATCTATGTGACCTTTCAACCATTACTAATTGCAATTTTGCCAGGTGTGATACTGCTAAAAGGACATTCTACTTGGCTGTTGTTTTACCGTTTTATACAAGTCTCATGTTAATCCAGAATTTCCTAGATAACGTATTAAATATAAGCAAATGATATAAATAGATCTGTATATGCAGTAACCAGATCATTTTACTTGATGTCTCCTCGTCTCTAAATGAAGCAGTGCTGCCTCGTCCACAAATATATAAAACAAGAAAAAAGCAAACTCCAACAAACTTTTTACAGCATACAAATTTGCATAATAGACATTTTCAGACTTTTTTAAGTTACAACAACAAATGTGACAAAAAGACAATGTGCTATAAATAGAAAAACAATTAGTGATATACAGGGCATGTAAGGGAGAAGTGGACCTGACAGCACACAGGTGATCTGTGCAGCTAGGTATGGGCTGACCTTTGACCTGTAACGTAAACAACATATGTGAAGAAGTGAGACTGGATTCTGTGACTCAGGAGTCCCAACTAAAATTTCAATACAAATTCATATGTGTAGCAGTTATGTTGCCTTGCTGTAGATTGCATGCCCATCTGGCCTTTTACATAAAACATCTGCAGTTGCAAAAAGAACGAATATGGCACTCACAAAAAAGGGGGAGGGTTGACTAAACGGGTGGATGATCTTCAAATGACAAACCAAAAAGCACGAAAATGTAGGAACCATAAAGGTTCCTCTTCATCTGAGGGGGGGTGGGAGAGGGCTGTATAAATAGAACACTGACAAAGGAATACACAAAAAATGAAATAATTACATACAAAATAAATCAATACTTTATTATGGAAATTAATCAAATAAACCTGAAGGATAAGGAGTTAGAAATGGAGATATTACCAGACTATGTGAAGATTACCCTTAGTCCACCAGTATAGTCAATAGGGCACCCTAATGTTAGCCCATAATAAATCAAAATGATCAACACGCGTTTCACTTCTTAACTCCTTGGATGCGGACGACGTGTGGGGAACATCATGGGGAATCCTCACTATATGTGGAGGACATTCCCTACACATCATCCAGAAAGAGTGGTATTCTTAGGAATACTCACCTCTCTCTCTCTGGGGTCCCACGGTGGCCTGAGTTCCTTGAAGTCAGACCCTGCTTTTATACCCCCTCCCGGCGCACCAACATCATTGCAATAGCATGATAGTGTCAGTTTCAGGTGCCCCGCCAGCAAAGACGGAAGAGCCCCTGAAAGGCGGGACTTTTTTGGACCCCTCTCCCTCCCGTTCAGGAGGAGATCAAGGTTCAAGAGAGGCATCTGACCTGTCCAGTGATTCCTTTCTTTAACCACTTAGATGCCAGTCCACGATCCGGCGCTAATCGGATCATGGAATTCTCCCGGAGGTGAAAAAAAAGCTGTTTTTTTTATTTCTTTATTAATGCATCACTATTGTTCACATTTTAAATATAATGTGAACAGTGATGCTGCACTAATGATTTATTTTTTTCAGTTTTAGCTAAAATCATGAAATTTCTCAGACAAATAAAGTAATGAGTTCTCATTTCAAATTTCAATGAAATTTCAATTCAAATGAACAAAAAATTCTAACGCCCCCTCCCCCATAATAGTTATACCTAATATTAAAATATTATTTCACATTAGTAATAATCTCAAAGGAAAAATTAAAACACTATCAAATATATTAAAAATTTGTTTATTATGAATTTGAAAATGAATATAAAAATCAATAGGTAATAAAAAAATTAATGAGATGGTTGAGGCTGGAGGAGTTTTATCAATTTGTTAATGTTGGGTTCCAATTTTGTCAACAACAGTCGCAAATCACCACGCAAATGAGCCCCCCCCCCCTCAACTCCTACCAAAGGCTCGAAGAAATACATTACAGTAGGCAGGGATTTCATTTATTTTTATATTTACATATTTCTGTAATCCTACTTTACTCAAACCTGCATCAGGTGCCAGCTTTTCCTCTCCAGGCCCCTGCACAGGGGGTTAATAGAATAGGGACTATAACGGTCATATCCATTTAAGGTTTTTTTTGACTAGTGGAAAAAAGTAAAGTCCCCTCATTAATAAATTTACTGAACAGATTACTGTTCAAATACTTGCTTGTTTGATATACTGTATTATATTTGCTTGTTTGAAATAAAAAAAGAAAACCACTATCCTCCCAACCTGTGCCCATCTGTCTTCTCTGTATTCACCCCAGCCTATGCCCATCTCTTCCCAGTATCCCCCCAGCCTGTGCCCATCTCTTCCCTGAAAAAGTAAATAAAAATATATATTTTCACTTTTATAACTATAAAAAGTAACCCCTTTGACGCTAGGGACAGACGAGCGTGTTTTCTACGGACTGTGCGCCCGTGCAGTACGGACACACTTTTTGACGGAAGACGCAGTAGTGGCCACACAGTCCGTTTTTGTGACTGACGTTATTTTTGACAGATGTAGGAGGGAAAATAAATTACAATGAAAAAACATTTTGTCCGTCAAAAATGCTGGACGTATAAATGCAGTCTGTCTCACCACGTTCCATCACTCACAAACAAAGCTATGCGGATGTTGCAGACGTGGTGCACTCCGCAACGTCCGTTCTAGCAGTATTACGGTCTTGCCCAACCTGTGTCCGTTTGCCGCATCCGCACTTCTGTGCGGACGTACTTCGTGTGTGGGGCTCCATTAACCACAATTGTATGCTATCATGGACGTACTTATGTGTGGCAACACGGACGTGAACACTGCGCTCGTCTGACACGAGCCTGAGCAATTATCTACAGCTGAGCTGCAAAATTTGTCTTACACCCAAAGGGGTTAATTTTTTTATTAACTCCCTGATGTCTGGTTACATACAAAATTCACCGCTGTCACTAAGGTGACTGTGATTGCACATTGTTGTATGTTACCTAGACTCTAAATACAGCATTTGCCAAATCATTAGATTTCAGTATTGGGTCCAGAATTGGCAAAATATTACAATATTTCTTAAAGAGTGAATAACAGAATATTATGAACAGTGATTGTCCATTTTTTTTAGAATTCCTACCCACAAACTGTTGTGTTAGTGTAAAATTTTAGTCTGAAGTGTATATTTGCAACACTCAGTTTGTGGTTTTTATCTTAACTATCCAAAAAAATGATATTGATTTTTTTTTAATTTTTGTCCGATTAATTGAAAAAATAATCGGCCAACTAATCAATTATGAAAATAATCGTTAGTTGCAGCCCTACTTCATTCACTTATCACTCACAAATAAGGATTATTGGCAAAGCACACAAAAAATAATTAGACTTATTCCTAGATCCCTGCTTTTTATAGATTTGAAATCGTGCACGCATTGACTTGTATGCCTTCGCTTGTTTGTGATGCCGCCTGTCACGACTTAGCTACGCACGCTGCTGCGCAAGGACGCCGGGTTAAGCCGCGCACTATCTGTCTATACTAGACCCAGATAATTACGCGCACTTCTCTACCCGTCCTGGCCACACTACCTCTCACAACAGGCACGTAGAGCGCGATATACTGATCCCAGGATTGCAACACAGCGCCAGTCTTCTCCTGAAGCGCAAAATAACTCCGTCTCCCACAATCCTGGAACTCACTTTCTTATTCTATTAGTAACGCTGCCACCAGTCCTCACGGACACAATGCGCGTCGCAACAGGAGACGCAGGACTTAGCAGCCGCACTATCCTAGACTCGGACAGTGACTACAATTCCCTGCCGTTTCCTGACGACCGCAACACGCAATTTCTTATATGTAACCGAGCTTAAGGCAAATAGCAATTCTCCCAATCTCTTAGTTAGCGTGGATTTCATCAGCCAGAGTCAAAACTTAAATACTTTTTGTTTATTTAGGATAGAAAAATCAGTGCTTAGCTACATAAAAAATCATAACTAGAATAAATCAATTACTTATACAATACACAGCAGAATATAAAGAAAAAGGTTTAACCATAGAGCGTTACTTACGAAGAGCTATTCCTCTATGGCCTCCTGGAGTCTAGAGATATAGCATGGACAGATCAGTCCTCTTTAGAAGGAACCCCAAGTGATCAGCCAAAGCACATGGCCAGTGTTCCGAATTTATAAACTTCCTGATCTTTCCAGCCCCCACCCATAAGTGGCCCAGTGTCCTGGACTTCATTTCCCAGCGTGCAATTCTCTGTCACGCTCAGTAAGCTTGTCAATTAATCTTTAATTGCCTAAAAGGTGTCCCTCTTGCCTCCAGACCCCCCTTCGAGATCAAGGATTTTGTTTCCTGTCTTTGAAGATTGGGTCCAGGCTCTGGGTGCCGATCTGTCTGTTAAGGTGTGATTTGCTATGGCAGTGTACAAAAGAAATTCCCTTTTTACAGCTACGTGTTACATCCTCCCCCCAAGGGAGAAAGCTAAACTTTCTGATTACATGTCAGCTGTGAACCCAGGAATAAACTTACCAAATGGTCAGACACAAATATGAACATAACTCTATATGGAGGAGATAAACACATATATACAGGCAGACCTTTATATAGAGATAGAAATATAGATCTATTCTGCCACAAATAATCGTTAGTTGCAGCCCTACTTCATTCACTTATCACTCACAAATAAGGATTATTGGCAAAGCACACAAAAAATAATTAGACTTATTCCTAGATCCCTGCTTTTTATAGATTTGAAATCGTGCACGCATTGACTTGTATGCCTTCGCTTGTTTGTGATGCCGCCGGTGCACTCGCTCTGTAAACAAGTCATTACAAGCTCTCATATTCTTGTCAAAACATGCTTGATTGCGTGAATTGCGTAATATTTGTCTTTACTTATCAAATTGCAAAGACTTGTCGCGGATAAGACTAAAACAAATTATAATGCTAAATTATAAATTAAATTTTTAAATGCTTCTTTATGCGATAACAATAAGATGAAAAATGTCAAGCCTAGAAATTAATAATAAATATTATTAAATTCTTTAATAAGCTGCCCCCCCTTGACCGCCTTAATGCCCCTTATTTGCCTCTGGACCAGCTATCGCCCCTTTGGAAGGCTTCAGCGCCCACTGGGGGGCATTACCGCCCCCATTGGGAAACATTTCTTTAACCCCTTTGGAAGCCAGAATTAAAAAAAAAATAAGAAAAGAAAGAGAGAGAAAAGTCTGCATTAAGTAAAAGAAGTATCCATTACCCCTTCCCGCCATTGGAGCGTGCTATACCTTCCTAACAATGGGTGGGTCAAAATGCAGCGGACCAGCATAGCACGCCCCACTCACTTCCTATGGAGGCCTTCACCCAGCCTCCCCTGCGCGCAAGCCGAGCGCATCATTGGCTGTCACTAGATTGCCTGAACTCATGTGGTCCCATAGCAGCCAATGACACACTCGGCCCGCCGGGAAAGGAGGTTGACTGAAGGAGGGCTTCAGAGCCTGTGGGGTGTGCTATGCCACCACACAGCGTTTAGGCACATCTTGCTGATGGGAGGTCCCCGACGGTAAGGTGTTAAAATGTATCTCATGAAAAGAAAAAGGAAGCAAAAATAATATGTAGAACAGCCAAAAAAAAGGTAATACCTCAAAAGCAACTGTTGAGATGCCAAAATGAATGTGAATGGAAAATCTAGAATTCGTAAAAGTGAACCTTATTATATAAGCTGCTAAAAACAGCATATTGAATGTCATTCACAAACTTATTCAGTGAGGCAGAGGTGCCACTATGAAAAGTATACTTAGTGAGAGGCTTGTGGCATATGGTATGACAGATCCAATTATAGCAAACCCCAGGCGAATGAGAAAATAACTACCACATTGAAAACTGCATTACATTTAATGTAAATGGATAATAAGAATGTGAGACACTAACAAGTAAAGCTCTTTAAATATCAATCACAATGGAACAGAGAGAAGACATAACTGATCCCGTGCGGAGGGCTTCATCGACAGCAATTTGCATGCTGGATTGACTCTTGGATTAGACATAGAAATGCAGTAAAAAATATTAAGTATTCTGAAAGATCAACGTGTTTCCACGTGGATAAATGCTTAGATTATTCTTATTTGCCAAACAAGGGGAACAGCAAAACAGTGACCTGCTATTACATGCTTTGAGTGATCAAAACATGGCCCTATGAAAAAATATATGTATCATAACTTTACACACATTGCTGGCATGGCATGATGGCATAGACAACATCACAAGTTGTCCTGAATTTAATAAACTGATCAGCAACAAAGGATTTCTTATTTTTAACTCCCATGCCATTTAATTTTTTTAAATTTTTTGTTCCAAAGCAATGGCATTATCCATTTTTCTTCTATAAAATAAGCAATACCACTGCCGTTACTTACCTTCTCACTTCCCATGCAGTGAGCAAGATCAATCTTTTATACAAAGTCATATTATTCATAAAACACAATGCGCCAAAATACAAGCGAAAAAGTTTTAGTTAAAATCACTTATTTTCTCAGACAAATACAGTAACAGCTTGACATTTCTATAGCAGCTGCCGGTATATTTAGGAGAACTGTGAACACAATTTGCATGTTCGACCCCCATTGATTAGCATTGTGTTCGAGTTCGTATTTGAACATTTCGGCTGTTCGAATGTTCGAATACGAGCCGAACACAGGGGTGTTCGGCCCATCACTAATGATGAGCAGAAAACGGTCAAAATGAGCTCAGCACACAGGGGTTAAATGCCTCAGCAGGGAAGGGGTTACAAAAGAATAAAAAGGTCTATCACAAAAAGTCTTAATAAAAAATAAGAAAACCAAAATATCATCCAAAAAATTCAAAAACTACAAAAAGGTGTTCTAATAAATATAAAAATTAAAACGGTTTGTAAAAAATGTGAAAAGAATTGTAAACATATTCCACTTACTGCTTCGAAACCTATGGGATTTGTCTGTTTAAACTTGTCGAATTGAAACACTGAATATATATTACACCATGTCACTGGAATTTTGGTGCAATTTGGCATTCTGTGTATAGAAGACATGATAGTCTTCTATGGGGCAATTTTGTGCCACCAAATTGTACCATATTTTGCTGTCAATTTGCCAGTATTTGGCGAAATGACAGCTTACTGAATAGACAAATTGACCCGCAATTCCACCAAACCAGTGAAATTCACCATCCGGTGCAATTTGGAGGTTAGTGAATACTTACACATGTGTACACGTGTGTGAATGTATAATAAATGTGCAAATACCCAATTTTTACATGTTTTTGCTTTTTAACCCCTTCACTGCTAAGCCAGTTCACCTATGTGCGCTGCACTCATTCTGACCATTTTGTGCTAATTATTTTGAGATGACAGCCTAGGTCCTATTTAACTAAACCCCCCCCAGACAAAAAAAACTAAAATAAAATATATTTTTTTTATTGTTATTTTTTTATTATTTATTTATTTTAATTTTATTTTTATACCAAACCTGGTCATGTTTGGGAAGGTCATTGGGAGGGTCATGACCAGGCCTTTCCAATGATGTCAAATATGACCATCTAGCTGCCACGGAACGGGAGATAGGGGGATCCTTAGGATCCCCTTATCTCTACATGGCAGCTAGAGGGTTAACTGGCCCACTGACATCCTCACACATATGGTGAGGTTGTCAGTGGGTGGGGGGGACCTGGAGGCTTGGCTGACATCCAAGATGTCAGCCCCCCTCCAGGTTCGAATCGCGTTTTGGCGCCAATTAACGCCGAAACGCGATCCGGCAGCAAAATGGTTAATGCTATAGATCTCCCTAGCATCAATGGTTGGGGAGATAGAGGTCTCTGAAGGAGCCCCCCCTCCCCTCCATTGATTTCAATGGGGGCGCCTGCTGGTGATGACGTCACCACGCAGCGTGGTGACGTCATTGAGCTCGCCGGCCCATGCAAATCAGGAGGGAAGTCTTCCTCCCTGCCAGATCTGCGAGGGATCCAGCGAGGGAGGTAAGTATTGGGCGGGAGGGGGGTAGGCGCCGCTGACGTACCACGGGTCAGCGGTCCTTAAGGGGTTAACCTGATACATAAATTCAATATTTTATTTGCTGCAATTTGGCAGGTTTTGCCGACATCCGATAACTGCTTCAACGCCTCCAATTTATCGCAAATTACAGTGACCATTTGCTAAATAGGGAATTCACCATATTCATTGCACAAATTGTGACAAAAAGCAAAGGATCTAAAGATGAATACACCCTTTAGATTCTAACTTCCATAATAACCCCTAAAATGACATTTAAGTGGGTAAATACGATAAAAATAATAAACAGTGTGGCATGTAGCCAACCCATTAACCCCTAAAATGCCATTAATCAAAGGAAAACATGAAGTTAATACACTGTGATGCATGTAGCCTACCCATTAACCCCAAAAATGCCATTAATCAATGGAAAACATGAAGTTAATACACTGTGATGCATGTAGCCTACCCATTAACCCCAAAAATGCCATTAATCAAAGGAAAACATGAAGTTAATACACTGTGATGCATGTAGCCTACCCATTAACCCCAAAAATGCCATTAATCAATGGAAAACATGAAGTTAATACACTGTGATGCATGTAGCCTACCCATTAACCCCTAAAATGTCATTAATCAAGGGGAAACCCATTACTTTAGGGAAGCCTATCGGCTCACTCCCTAATCCCCCATTGTTCATTTCTTGCTCCTTCTTCCCACACAGCCCACACGCACCTCATTACTTCTTGTACTCTATTCACCCTCACCTAGTGTGTCACCCCTCTCCTCTTAGATTGTGAGCTCTCGAGCAGGGTCTTCTCTTCTACTGTTTGGTGTGTGTAATGTGTATGTATATTTGTTATTCTGTCTCTCCCATTGTCCATCACTATTGTCACGTTCGCTGTCCTGCTCACCCCTCACAACCGTGGTGGGAATCCTATTGGATAGACTTCTAGACCCTCCAATTCTTAAATGGTCAGGACCGCTAACCCTATCACTCCCAGCCAGGGAGAACAGCCAGACCAACAATAAGGAGTACAACCTAGTAACAGTAGGTTTCGAGACCAAGTTTCTACTGAGCCACAAAGGGTTAACTTTACCGACAAGTGGGAAACAGGCCGAGAAAGCTTTAGCAGTGTATTCATACACTAGGGGTTAACATCAGCATTGTCATATAAACGATCTGAGTTGGCAACAGAGAGAGTTTTCATACAGGCTGGTTCGGTAACACACAAGGTTCTCATACACTCCGAGTAGGCAACAGGACAGATCAAGGGATTAACTGAGTCAGCGTTATGCAGGATTGACATACACTCTGAGTCAGTGTTATGCAGGATCGATATACACTCTGAGTCAGCATGGGGTAAGATCAGCATGAACTCTGAGTCTGCTCTGGGCATAACATACATACAAGCTTGGTCAGGAAGGCAGTCCGAGTCAGCAACAATCAAGGTCCTCATACAATCCAGTTCAGTAACAGAGCAAAATAATCAAAAGGATCAGTGAATCGAAATACGAATACACCAGGTGATGCGGGAACTAACTCCACGTGAGGGCGATGAGCCGACTCATGCGCCCTGCATTTAAGGCCGGCGGCTCCGTTCATCATGCCGCACCCCGCCCATCCAGGCGCACAAGCGTCCGGAACCTCTGGCAACTGGCCAGCCAGCGATGCCGTCGGGTGCCCAGACCCTGACTGAAGGCCTGCAGGTGCCGAGGATGTGTCAGCTATGGAACCTGTTGGCACTTTATAAATGCTTGCAACTGTAACTGTACCTGAAAACATTGAATTAATAGACTGTGGACCATGTAGCCTATCCATTAACTCCTAAAATGCCATTAATCAAGAGAAAATGTGAAATATATACACTGTGAGGCATGTAGCCTGTAAAAATGTCAATGTTCTTGAACCCAGGACATACTTGAAAACAAGAGAAATCTCAGTGTATCCCTCCTGGTAAAATAATTTGCAAATAAATTAATTAACTCCTAAAATGCCATTAATAAAAGGAAAAAATTAAATCTATACTGTAAGGGATGAAGCCTGCTCATTAACCCTTAATATACAACGAAACCAAGACAAAAATGAAAGTAATACACAGGGGGTTATTCATAGAGCACCAAAATGTCACCGACATTTCGGTGCTCTCTCGTTTCCTGCACTTTGGGGAATCAAATTCAGCATTCACTGTCGGGTCCCCGGAGCGCAGGGAATAGACTCGAAATTCCGCCGCAAAACCGTCAAAAAACCATGGGAAAAATGCATCCGATATGATCTGAAGTATCGGATTACTTGAAACCCGCTGCAAAAAACACTCTGAACATGTCCAGAAAAAAGCAATGAGCAGCCGAACACCACGCTGACCAGCCGCCAGAAAAAGCCGACAAGCCGACGACAAGGGGGAAAAAAAAAAAAAAGGTTTGAAAGTATCAAAATTTAAACGCTGTTTGCAAAAAAAATACTCAACGAAAATGCCTGGAATTTACATATAAGGTCCTATGAATGATAATAAAAAGGTCTGTTACAGAAAAAAGAAAAACCGCTATAGAAAAGAAACGGAAATACATTTTTGCTGAAAAAATCCCGGAAAGTGCCTAAAAGAATCAATAAAGAGACTTTTTACTGCAGATTAAAGGAATAAACAATTTATTAGATATTGAATAAAAATGGGAATATTTTTAACATTGAAGCCTATGGAGTTCATCTGAATAAACCTGACGAATGAAGCCACCGAACAGCAGGGCATTTCAGAAACTTTTCACTGCTGTTCGGTGTTCTCTGAATAGATTAACCATTGCTTCTCTATGGGGATTTCACTGCCGTCAAACAGGCATTGTACTTGCTGGCAGTTCGCCAAAATTTGGAGAACTGCTTGCTCTCTGAATAGCCGAATGGCCACGAAATGGAACCATACGGGGAAATTCACTGTTCGGTGCCATTTCGGCTCTTTCTGAATAATCCCTACCCTGTAATATATAGTCTGACCATTAAGCCTGTCACTGTTGAGCCATTTCCACCGTGTGAAAAAAAAATATTTTAATTTTATTATTTATGAATTTGTCTTTACACGGACTATGGTCATGTTGGGTATCATTGGACAGGCCAGACTTTCCAATGACTCAATCGATCACGTTCAACACACGGGGCCGGATATACAGCGGTCCGAAAATGTGGGGGAAGCTGGATGCTGATCCCTGGCAGGGGGGCTAGGAATAATTTAGGGGGGGCAATTGCACCCCCTGCTCCCCTAGAGATGCCTATGATAAGGGATACCCTAGGTTTATAACATAAGGAGGAACTGAGAGGTTCTAACTTTATCCCTTCCAGATACTCCCAAACCCTCCTCCACAACCCTAGAGTGAATAAAATACTCACTTTTAATCCCCTCAACAGGCTTCCTGGGCACTGGTTCAGATTTAATCAAGCTGAAGTTTCAATGGAAGCAACTGCTGTCCCATGTTTGGGAGTAGGCTGGATGCTTAAGCAAGTCTCCAGCCAATCTACTGTGCCAGCACGGTGAGAGTGATTGGCTAGTAGAGAACGTGTTTATGTATTTTCCATGCCGTTTGTTAGGAAGTATCAGCAAAATAAAAAATCTGTTTTCCTGGCAGGGGGTATGCTCCCCACTTGCCTGAATGGCTGAAACAGCCCATCGAGACCCTCTTGTTGTGAAAGGGGCATGACAGTGTCATGAATGTCCTTTTAGGCTAATGTCAGACGAACGCATTCTGAGCACACTGTCCGTCCGTGCAAAAATGACGTACTTTCTGACTGATGATACTGTAGACACCACACGGTCCATTCTTTTTGACTGATGGTTTTTTTGACTGATGTAGATGGGAAATAAAATAAATATGTAAAATGAAAAAAATTGATACATGATATGAAAACTATTTTGTCCGTCAAAAATGCAGTCCATCTGACTACGTTCCATCACTCACACACAAAGCTACACGGACGTGGCGCACTCTGTGCGTCCATCCTAGCGGTTTGACATTCTTGCCTAAATTGCGTCCGGTGCCTCGTGCGTTGTGCAGACGTACTTCGTGTGTGGGTCTCTATTGATCATAATTTTATGCTACGACGGACGTTAAAATGTGTGGCAACACGGACGTGATCACTGCTTTCCTCTGACACGGGCCTTAATTCTCATGTCTATGTAAAGGTTCCCAGATTAAGGTTGTACAAATATTATGTTCTAATATAACTATGTAAATTCTTTTCACACATGACTCAGAGTTGTGAGCGCACTCTCTTCGTCTTAACCAAATTTGCAGATGGTTTATTGGTATTTGTAAGTGTGAGATCAATATATTCGGGTGTATAAAAGAAAGAAAAATTGCAGTCTATTTTTTATGAGTCTTCTACAAGTTCACACAAGGTTTTGTTTGGCAATTATGTTTCTCAGCAATCCAGACTTGTTGCATGCACTGTGTTTTCTGAAATAAATAAAAGATAATAAACCTTTGTACCCTGTGCTTGCTGCGAATTACAGCTTAAATATATTTCTCAGACAAATATTGTTTCAGATTTAGTTTGCTAGATTTTTAAATGAGGTTGTTCACCCCATTCCCGGCTAATATATGTGCCTCGAGTCTATGGCATGTGTTAAATGCAAATCATGTTTCGACACATACAAAAACAAGCCCTTATCTCTTGTCTCATACAGACAATGCTCTGGTTTATTGATTGCCTTTTGAAGTCCACAGCTAGGGCTTTTGGAGGAATTTCTGGAATTTAAAGAACTGCTATCCTAGACTTGTGATCACCTCTCCTTGTTATTTATGCAATATCATTATTATAATTGGATTGTGGTTTTGGTTGCTGATTTACAGCAACCTACAATCATTTCAGTGTGTATGTATATTTTGATGTGTCTCCAGCCAGGTCATCCTTGCCACTGTCCCATTCCGCTTTATTGTTTTTAATCCCAAAGTGGCATTTTTCTGGGGAAGGTATAAATGAAAACCCACCAGTCTTCCTCATGACTGAGAAGCAGCATGGGTGTATGTGGCTTGCTTAGAAAGCAGCTTTTGGCTCCATTAGGTAGGACTCAATTTACCAGAGGAGCCTTGGCACAGCAGGCGAGCTTACACTTTGGTGGCCATTCAAGCTTATATCAGAGATTTAATTAATTTTTTGTTTACACACATAGAAATTAAAAAGCTAACACTTCGGTGGCCATTCAAGTAAACCAAAACCTCTAATTCTGTTTTGTTTCACAAGGTGTTAAAGGGATAAGCGCATATGACACTTTTTTTCTTATGTTTTATACATGTTACTGGGCTGGATACATCTGGCAGTTGCAGCCGCACTGGTAGGGAATAGGCACAACCCAGTTTTTTCTATGTGGACCTACAATCGATTAGCTACCTTCAGTCAATGAACCCGCTCATGTACTTGCAGTACCAAAATGGTAAACTAAAACCTTAATTGCTTTTTTCAATTAACATCTTTATACTACATTAGAGAGCTTATATTAGAGATTTACAGTTCTGTTCAAAATTATTCAACCCCCAATGCTGTAAAGGGTTTTAGGGAATTTAGTGTACATTTGTAATTGTATTCAGAATGAAATCCTACAAGGACTTTTTAAAGAACCATATGCAACTAAAATGACATCAATTGGTTTTGTAATACAGTAGTAAATGTTTCTTTTGTGAATTCTTCATTGACACAATTATTCAACCCCTTAAAGACTACCACTCTGAAGAACAGAGGTTCATTCAAGTGTTTTCAATCAGGTATTGAAAACACCTGTGGATGTCACGGAGCAGCAATAAAGCATAATAAGCACCAATTAGGCAGCTTTAAAATGACCGTGATACTCAGCTCCTTCTAGACATTTACTGGTGTGGTTACAAACATGGTGAAGTCAAGAGAATGGTCCAGGAAGACAAGAGAAGAGGTGATTACTCTTCACAGGAAGGGCAATGGCTATAAGAAGAATACAAAGATGTTAAACATACCAAGAGAGACCATAGGAAGCATCATTCGCAAATTCAAGGCAAAGGGCACTGTTGAAACGCTACCTGGTCGTGTCAGAAAAAAGATGCTGACTTCGACTGCTGTGCGCTACCTGAAGCTTAGAGTGGAGAAAAGTCCCCGTGTGACTGCTGAGGAACTGAGAAAAGATTTGTCAGATGTGGGTACTGAAGTTTCAGCTCAGACAATACGGCACACACTGCGTAATGAAGGCCTCCATGCCAGAACTCCCAGGCGCACCCCCTTGCTGTCTCCAAAGAATAAGAAGAGTCGACTGCAGTATGCCAAAAGTCATGTGGACAAACCACAGAAGTTTTGGGATAGTGTTCTGTGGACTGATGAAACAAAATTAGAACTGTTTGGGCCCATGGATCAACGCTATGTTTGGAGGAAGAAGAACAAGGCCTATGAAGAAAAGAACACCTTGCCTACTGTGAAGCATGGCGGGGGGTCAATCATGCTTTGGGGCTGTTTTGCTTCTGCAGGTACAGGGAAGCTTCAGCGTGTGCAAGGTACCATGAATTCTCTTCAGTACCAGGAGATATTGGATGACAATGTGATGCAGTCCGTCACAAACCTGAGGCTTGGGAGACGTTGGACCTTTCAACAGGACAATGATCCCAAGCATACCTCCAAGTCCACTAGAGCATTGTTGCAGATTAAAGGCTGGAACATTTTGGAGTGGCCATCGCAGTCACCTGACTTAAATCCGATTGAGAACCTCTGGTGGGACTTAAAGAAAGCAGTTGCAGTGCGCAAGCCTAAGAATGTGACTGAACTGGAGGCTTTTGCCCATGACGAATGGGCGAAGATACCCGTAGATCGCTGCAAGACACTTGTGTCAAGCTATGCTTCACGCTTAAAAGCTGTTATAACTGTAAAAGGATGTTGTACTAAGTACTAAGATTGAATGTCACTTGGGGTTGAATAAAACTGATAATGATGTGAGCACAGAAAAGACATTTGTGGTTATTTCATTATAAATGTTATGTTATATTTGTCTGACTTACACGTGCCTCTTTGATTTAATTGTAAGCAAGACGACTGAATGATCAAAATCAATGTCAAACTGGCCAAAACACTCAATTTCAGTGGGGGTTGAATAATTTTGAACACAACTGTAATTCATTTTTTGTTTACACACATAGAAATTAAAACCACCAAGGAAGAAATCTCAAGTATGTTTGTAGGTGTTTGATGAATAACATGTTGAAAGTGAAGTGAAAGAGAAGTGAATTTAAATCCTAGCTTGCTCTACATACTCTTAGTCAAGGGAAAAAAAACTAATTAAATGATGGATTGTATAAAAATACTCGACTGGATTATTACTTTCTGTGCCACAAGTGACATAAAACAGGGATTAATGTGTGAAACTGTTGACGATCCTAAGCACATTTACAATTCCAGTGCACCTCTCTGAGGTTATGATGTATGAAGCTCTGTCACCATTTTCTCAGTTCCATTTGTTGCCATTAACTGTAGAAATTTGTTGACGTAATAACCCTCAACACCCCTGCATCGTATTTAATGACTTCACTGACAAAGGAGACTCCTTACATCAAAACCCCAGGAAGGAGTAAAGAAATATTAC
This sequence comes from Leptobrachium leishanense, assembly GCA_009667805.1. Classification (NCBI taxonomy): domain Eukaryota; kingdom Metazoa; phylum Chordata; class Amphibia; order Anura; family Megophryidae; genus Leptobrachium; species Leptobrachium leishanense. Next base: position 372,884,939 of record CM019064.1, read on the forward strand.
TTGAAGGCAGCATGATTGAAGAGAAGTGGTGGAATTTGTTGATAATGAGAAGACGAATGACCGAGGGAGAAAACAGAGGTAGAAAATAGTCGATATGTAGGAAGAGTATAGATAGAAACCTTTTAAGATAAATACACTAGGACAAGATAAAACGTGTACAGACACCTAAACACATGCGTATACACTTAAACAAGTCAAATTCTGGAACTCGTTTAAAATGGATAAAGAAAGAAACAATAACAATGGAACGTGTGATGTCAAATACATAATTAAAAAAATTCACTTGTCGTTATGTCCACCCTTGTCCACCCTTATTTCCCACAAGTTTTTTTTACATGTCTTGTTAAAATCTAACGTTGAAGCTGGTTTACTCAGAGAATCAATGTGAGATTTGCCTGTCAGCTTCCAAAATACGAGTAACAACACAGTAAAGGAATTCTGTACTGGAAACCACTTGTGGTTATAATGCAAGGACCCTATCCCTGCAATATCTTTCTTCAAAATGGTTTAGTTTTCATGAAAAAAAGGCTTTAATGCTGAGACTGCCCAGAAACCTGTCAATCAGACCCAGGGAATTACACCACATGGATCACATACCAGCTCAACCCAAACATCATAACATAAGTAGTCCAACTCACATATCTGTATTATAAAGTTTTTTTTCTAAATTCTCAATGTTTAAAAGTCGGCCAGAACGTTACGATTTGCCAATACCACCAGCTTTTCAAAGACGTTAAAATTATGCGCGCAAACGTCGTTCGTAAAAAGATGCGCATCGATTGTAATACCATCCACGTACCAGCGCACAAACGAATTTGCGCTCACAATGTTAAGTATAGGACGCGTACAGTTCATCACGCTCGCGCAGGTCCATCCGCCTTAAACGATAACGCGCATTATTTGCGCACGCAAAACCAAATGCGCGAGGAATGTAATAGGGGCCATAGTATGATACAATAAAGAGCATTATATTAAATATTTCTATTGTCTTCACAAATTCATGATACTGCACATGTTTCTTTCCGCTTGTACCTACTCTTGCTCCTTTTTCCCTTTCTGATATATACAGAGTTTGATTAATTGGTGCAGGAACCTGGCATTAAATACATTTGTATATTTAATTGTGCCAACATCATTCTGACCAGTAGTTACAGTTACATCAGTGGTGTATTTAGGTTTTGTGCTGCCCTAGGCCTGACTAAACTCGTGCACCCCTAATTTAAATTTGATACACCCCTTCCTGTCAAGGGCACACCTCTTCCTGGTTAATCCCCACCCTTCCTCTTTAAGCTCCACCTTTTCCTCTTAGAGCTCCGCCTTTTCCTCTCTTTATATTAAAAGTGGATACCAAGTGCCTACTTGTATATTTTTTATACCATTTCAAATGTATCTATTGAGATAAAGAAAATTATGAAATGTTTAAATTCAAGTATTTTTACAAAGAACAGCCACGCATGTCAAGTAAACGGGATCACAGCTGCTCTAATTGGTGGAACAATAAAATCCACAGAAACGTGCACTGCATATGAGTGTATCACAGAGCTGCATAGCAATAAAACCCACAGAAATGGGCACTGTGTATGAGCATATCAGAGCTGCACAGCAATAAAACCCACAGAAATGTGCAGTGTGTATGAGCATATCACAGAACTGCACAGCAATAAAACTCACAGTAATGTGCAGTGTGTATGAGCGTATCCCAGAGCTCCAGGGCAATAAAACTCACAGTGATATGCAGTGTGTATCACAGAATCGACAGCAATAAAACTCCCAGCAATGCAATGTGCGGTGTGTATGAGTGCATCAGAATTCACAGCAATAAAACTCACAGCAATGCAATGTGTGGTGTGTGTCAGCGTATCAGAATCCACAGCAATAAAACTCCCAGCAATGCAATGTGCGGTGTGTATGAGTGCATCAGAATCCACTGCAATAAAACTCCCAGCAATGGAATGTGTGGTGTGTGTCAGCGTATCAGAATCCACAGCAATAAAACTCCCAGCAATGCAATGTGCGGTGGTGTGTATGAGTGCATCAGAATCCACTGCAATAAAACTCCCAGCAATGCAATGTGTGGTGTGTATGAGTGCATCAGAATCCACTGCAATAAAACTCCCAGCAAACCGAGTGTATATGAGCACACAGCAATTATTTATTCTACATTTACCGGCCTCTGTCCGCGGTAGGGCTGTGTGCAGAGGCAGCAGGGACTGTGTACAGACTCAGCAGGAGGTCCCTCCAGGCCACGTTAGGATCGCGGCTGTGCCTGTGCGTGGAGCCATCTTGTCAGCAGTGGGGTGCCACTGCCAGAGGGTGCACCGTGGCTTTGATTCCCTTCCCGGTGGGTGTTCAGTCCAGAATAGATTGACAGTCCATGTTAACGAAAGGGCGGGCAGCTGCGTGCATGCGTGTCATGTGGTTCAGCCAGTCAGGTGGTACTGAGACTCAGTACCACCTGACTGGCCGGACCGAGTGTGACCTGCACGCAAGCAGCCTCATCAGGAGCCAGGCAGCTCAATGACAAATTTCTATCACTGCAGTGCTGGTTAAGGAAAGGTCCACTTTAAACAGCAGTAAGCAGACAGGGCTTCATATTCTGCTGAAACCCCCCCCCCCTTTACCTGCCGTTTACTGTCATCTTCTCTCTCTGGACACAAATCACATCCCCCTCCCCTCTCCTAGAGCTGCTGCGGGGCAGGGGAGGAGCTATGGAGGGAGGAGAGGGGGATTTTTATTCTATTAGATTTTATTCCGTATGCAAAAGCCATGCTCCGCTGCTCGTTGTTTGAGAACACAGCTCAAAGCTGACACACAGTGACAGTGGCACCTCCTAGTACCCCCTAATGACACCCCAATAATCACTGGTACCTGGGGCGGCCCGCCCTCCGCCACTCCTCTAAGTACACCACTGCTCTGGTGATATGCTCACACACAAGTTTGGCGAACTGCCAGCAAGTACGGTGCTGTTTGAAGTCAGTGCAAATCCCCATAGAGAAGTAATGGTTAATCTATTCAGAGAACACCAAACAGCAGAGAAATGTCAGTGAAATGCCCTGATGTTCGGTGGTTTCAATCAGCAGGTTTATTCAGGCGAACTCCATAGGTTTCAATGTTAAAAATATTCCCGTTTTTTATGCAATATCTAATAAACCATTTATTATTTTAATCTGCAGTAAAAAGTCTTTATTTATTGATTTTTTTTTTGTACCTATTAGTGATTTTTCAGAATTTTTTTGCTAAATTCCCCCCCTTTTTTTTAATAGCGGTTCTCCTTTTTCTGTAACAGAGCTTTTTATTATCAATCATAGGATCTTATATGTAAATTCCAGACATTTTCGTTCAGTAGTTCTTTTGAAAACAGCAGGTTTGCGGTGGCAGCATACAACGGCCGACTCCATGCACTTTGGGGACCCTGCGGTGAATGGTGAATTCACTGCAGGGTTGGGAAATTTTATTCCCCGAAGTGCAGGGAATTACAGAACACCAAAATGTTGGCGTCATCTCGGTGCTCTGTGAGTAACCCAATTAGTGGTGAGGTTTTTTGTTGCCCCCTGGAAAGTGAAAGCCTAGGCCTTGCCTACCCAGGACATACTTGAAAATTAGTGACATCTCAATGTTTCCTTCCTGGTAAAATAGTTTGCAAAAGTAAAAAAAATATATATATATTTTTTGGGGGTGGGGCCACCCAGCGGGCCGCCGCCCCCTGGAAAGTGCCGCCCTAGGCCTGGGCCTTGTTGGCCTAGGCCAAAATACACCAGTGAGTTACATGTACTTATAAAAAGGGCCAACAAGCACCACTAAACCACTAATGGGTGAGAAGAACAAAAATGCATGCAAGCCAGACAACCAGAACAGTAGGAGGGAGGACCCTGCTCAAGAGATTACAATCTGAGAGGAGTGGAGTGACACACTAGGTGAGCGTAAATAGCAGAGTATGTTAAGTAGCGGGTACACGGGGGCTGTACGGGAAGATGGGTCAAGAAATGTGCAGTGGGGGATTATGGAGTGAGCCGATAGGCTTCTCTAAAGTAATATGTTTTCAGAGACTTCTTGAAGGACTGGAGAGACGGGTAGAGTCTAATGTTGCAGGGCAGCTTGGGAGTTCCATAAAAAAGGTTGGGAGAAATCTTAAAAGGTGAGAGCTGGGAGTGTGTGTTCAGGGAGTTGATAACACTAGATAACACCAGATCAGTGGTGTCACTAGGGAGGGTGCAGGGGGAGTGGACCACACCGGGTGACACCATGCAGATGGGTGACACCATGGCCAGCCTGCAATTTGCGCAAAGCTTTGCGCTTAGCAGCTGACATTTCATTGCAGCTTCATGTGCTTTCCACCAGGGGTGCTGGTTGCTCTAACAAAAAGCAGGAGACATGGAAACATCATCAGATACACTATATTGCCAAAAGTATACGTTCACCTGCCCAGCTCCTGATTTGGATGGGTGAGCGAATACTTTTGGCAATATATTGTATCTCCCAGTTAATGACTCCGTGGAATGACCAGGGAAAATTGCCCGACACACTCCAATGCTTCTCCAAGCAGAAGAGAAGAGGCAGAGTGGCCGCAGTGGATGTTGCACGCTTAGAAATCCATCCATTTATCCGAACGTTCTGCAGTGATGTGCGCACCCCCCCCCCTCAGAGTAAGCTCTGATTTTTAATATGTGGGATATCAGGGGGCATGTGTCTGGTGAGTATGTGTGCTTGTGGTTATATTTGTGTTTATATCAACCTTTTTACATGTATTTATGTGCATCAAACCATGTTAGTATACATACGTGTGTGTATATAGATGTGAATGATTCAGTAATTGGGGCAAGGAATAGAGAAGTGTTTGTCGAGGGTCCTGTAAATTTCAAATGCTAAGGATGGCCCTGATAACACATTGTAAAATAAAACTATTTCCTCTTTGGCTCCATATTCCAAAACAGAATGTAATTTTTAGGATGATAAATGCGCCCTCTGAACCCCAATGGGTTCACTTCAATGTTACAGAGGCTGATTCATCCCATAAAAGAGATGACCCATGTGCAAAGCTACTTAAAGAAGGCTGAAATAACAGTGTGCAAATTGAGATCTTTAACATTTAAGCTAATATACTTAACAAATAGACGTTTAAGGCCCACCGTGCTTTTAAAAACACTGATCAAGTAATATCCAAGGTAGAAAAATATGATCAAGAAGCTGGAATCCATATTACTCTTAATAAAGCAACTCCAACCTCTATGCTGTCAAAAGAGGCTTATCTCTTGAAATGTATTAATTCTAAGTACTTTAAAGAGCTTATAAACATCTCAAAAACATTCCATTGTCTCTTAATTCTGATTATAGGAAGGCATTACACATCATAAATACTGCAGGTGTTCTTATTAATAGGAATTGACTTCCATTTAACAAGATCTAGTCACATAAAACTATCCTTTTATTTCATTATAGAAATGTATATTTGTAGATGAAGCTAAGGTCATTTGGTGGTCATATATATTGAAGAAATAAGGCATAGTGGTCAAACATATTGGGCTATATTACAAAGCTGGTGATAACTTAACCAGAGCTGTTGTAAACTTACCAGAGTCATTATAGGGCCCTATTACATTCTTAACGCAAAAACGCACGCTAAACGCGTGTTTTTTTGCGCAAAGCGTTAAAAGTTAACGCACAAAAATTACATTCCTTGTGCATTTTTTCATTCGTCGGGAAATTGCGCCCGTAAAACCGCAAAGTACCGTTGCACGCAGAAATCAGTGAGCACAATGTAATTTTTAACGCGACTCCGTCAGACGAACGCATTTTTGTGCGGACTGCGCACAACAGACGTACGTTCTGACGGAAGACAAGGTAGTGGCCGTCATTTGACGGATCTAGTAAAAAAAGTGCGCATCGACGTTCTCCGTTGTGAATCCGTAGTTTGGTACGGTCAGGTTGTTACAATTTGCCGTTACCACCAGCTTTTCAAAGACGTTAATATTATGCGCTGAAATGTTGTCCGTTAAATTTTGCGCTAAGATTGTAATACCATGCACGCACCAGCGCACAAACGCATTTGCGCTCACACTGTTAAGTACAGGATGCGCGCACTAAATTGCGCTCGCAAAGGGTTTGCGCAGAGTCGCTCGAGTTAGACGTTAACGCGCATTTTGTGCACGAACATCGTAATACGACGTTCAGCGCAAAGGGTTTTGCCCCTCGCGTTAATGCGTTGTTACGCGCGCGCACAATTGTACGCGAAGAGTGTAATAGGGCCCATAGTCTATGGTAGGGATGCACCGATACTACTATCGGTATCGGTGCCGATACTGCCGTTTGCACGAGTACTTGGTACTCGTGCAAATGGCCCGATACATTCCACAGATACTGGAAGCCAGCGCTGGGCCGGCTTAACGGTATCCGCGGGGCTGGGGAAACTGGCCGCATGCATGAAAAGCATAAAGCCAGCATTCCTGTAACGACTCGGGGGGACCTAGCTAGACATGGAACAGGAGGGTGTGAGCTCTATTGCAGTGCACAAACATGAACCGAGAACAGAAAGTAAATAAAAGGAATTTATTTACTAAAAAAAACTAATAAACAACCAGGAACCAGAAAAAACAGACAGCAGGTTTTAGAACAAAATATACATGAAACCAGAAATCAGGGAACTGAGCAAAACCTAAGCAGAAACCCAAATACTGAAAACAAAAGCAGTGCAGGATGGAAGGGTTAAACTGAACTCAACAGGGGAAATACAAGACATGGAGGAGACCAGGAGACAGACAGGATAAAGTTAGGACACAATGAGGAAATAGCTTAAACTGAGAGTACAGATCAGACTGATAATAACACAGAATGTAGAACAAACTAGACTAGACTAGACCATGAATCACTAAGAGGCTTGGATTGGAAAGAGTTCCTAACACGATGAGCTCCAGAACAAAATGAGGCAGCGTCCTTCTTTGGGCGCTGCCTGCTTTTAAGCACATGAGTTCATTAGCAATTCAGTCCAGGTGTGTGTGTCCAGGTTTGACGTCAGGAAGTGACTGAATGTCCAGAACTAACATGCATAGTTCAAAGAAGCCAGAGGTGGCGCCAGATACACTTAAAGTCCAGAACTTCACTGGCAATGTCCACCTCAGCCAGAGGGGGCGCAGGACGTAACAATTCCCCTCCAGCGGGACGCATTACTCACCCAGCGGTGAGTTCGGCCGCAAGGCTGTGACGCAGCCACCGGGCAGTGGAGGCTGTGACGCTGCCTCCACTGCCCGGCGGCCGCGTGATCACATCACAGCCCAAGCTCCCTGTAAGCTGCAGCATGTTACATGAACACAGGGACTGCGCACATTGAGAACCACTGGATGGCACTAGGTCCCGAAGGTCCGGCAACCAGGAACCAAAACTCCGTTCTAAGGTTCTGTCTGGAACCAGGCCCCTGCCCTCTGAGTCCTTGGCAGAGTAGGAGAGGGGCATAGGCATTTAGGGCACCATGATCACTCAAATAACATTGTGTGGTCACAATGTACACAGCGTCCCATTAAAATAAATAAATGTAAATTGTTTGTTTTCACTGAAAGCTTGTTTCTCATGCATTTAAAGTAGTATATATTATTTCGTTAAATTCTCTACTTTCTTCAATAAAATGCTCAAATGAATTCATAATACTAAAGTAAATTATTTCCAAGCATGTGGGTTTCTTTTCAATTTGTGTGTGCCTCAATGCCCAGAGAAACATTATTAGTTGATTTTTGTAGATGATTCTATAAGCGACCAGCTGTGACCAATGCATCACATTATTTGAATCAGCACTTTTCACAGGAGAATCACAAGCGCAGAAAATGCTCTCGTGAAATCTCTATTAAGACCAAATATATTTTCTCTACCTGCCACAGTTTTTACCACTGAATGTAATATCACATAGAAACACAAAAAAAAGAACACATTTCTTAATTTTGCTTAAACCTAAAACATAAGTACATCATTTGTATCTTGTCACTCCTCCTTATGCATCTCCTCCTCCAGACATTAAACCACCCGGTGGAGGAAACAAACTAAATAAAGGAGTTTATCTACATATAAAACACATATAGGACAACCAAAGCTCCATACAGTAAACAAACTGCAATATGCTGGCCTCTTATGAATCACACAAGAAATTAGATCAATAATCACATATCAATATATATGTTATCCCTCCTTATATTGGCAGGTGCTTGCTTCAGCGACATGAAAGCCTTAGGCATCCAGCATTTTGCAGCTTGTTTATACTGTAATTGTTTATTTGTGTTTTATACAGATACACTCCTTCCTTTATTTCATTTTTTTTTTGTACCAGTTAGTGTTGATTAAGGAATAATTCAGATTTATTCTCATTTTTATGATATGCAAGTGGGAATTGGTTCAAACTCAGAAATTGACTGCTGAACGTATTAATGTCCTCCTTAGCACATCCTATACCATCCTGTACACAGTGTGCTTTAACCCATATGGATGGCATGGAACCCCCTGCATAATATGAAGTTGCATGCTGCTGTGCTTATCCACCAATATCCAACATGGGCACATGTCTCCAAAGGCCAGTTGGTGACTGGTTGAGTCATGTGATCAGGTTTACAGCCAGTTACCATAATCACGGTACCTTCTAACAAAAAACACAAACTGGCTTTGTCTTACTCTACATTCTATCCTTCCTCACTCTGAACCGAGGTAAGGGACACAGAGTGATACAGGTCTATTCAAAGAACGGTGAAACTCAGGAGAATGACTGGAGAAGTGAAAATTCTAGGTCAAAATAGCCAAACCAGAAAAATTCTCCCATTTATCTCACTTTCCAAATCAGCTATTTGGTCTAGATTGTTCTCTTCTCCTGCCAATTCTCCTGGTTTTCACCTTTCTTTGAATAGACCTGATATTCTTTTAGTGTCCGGAATTACTTTAGTATTAAACATTTTCTGCGCTGAATACTGCAATTTATGGTGTGATCGGTCTGATCTATGCAACTGTAGTATTTAGTTATTTGGGAGAATTTCTTAGGTGATTTCAGGTGTTTTTAGTTAAACTTTTTTATTCATTTAAATTGCTTTTCTAAAGATTTAAACCATTTCTGCTGTCTTATCACAGCATATTGTCTGTGATCAGCGTGATCAATAAAATCAAAATAATCTTTTATTTTTTTTTCCATTTTTCTGATATCCTTTAAAGAAAAAGGAATTTTGTATGTCATTGTGGGGTAATTTTCACTTCCGGCCCGCTCAAAGGTGACAATAAAAAAGGAGGGAAAGACAGCACTCACTAAAACAGGGGCAGATCTGCCACACAATGTACCAGATATCCAGAATTGCCACATACAAAACTTGCAGCCACAGAAGAGAAGGAATACCAGTACCAGCGGGTGCTCTGATTTGTGTCTTTTATTGAACGCTCTCACACATCCACATACTCACGCTTCCAAATACACATCCGCAGTGTCAAACATCCCCATATATCCAGTGTCACATCTCTGCATAACCCACATATACACACACACACATCCACTGTCACACATCTGCCTATTTTCAGTAAGGGGTCTGGAGCGGCCGCTCCATCTGCCCCTACATTAATCCGGCCCTGATTATATGCCCAGCCGACAAGGGAGGAGCAATTGTCGTGATGGATTATGCACAATATCGACAAGAAGCACTACAACTGTCAGACCCAGATACATACAGGACACTACCAGGTGACCCTGTTAACATATTTAAGTACAAAATTCTTTCTCTTATCGAGTGGGGTAAACAAGCCTGCTACCTTTATGACAGTACCGCAAAATACCTGACTGTGACACATCCTCGAATCCCTGTAATGTATACAATACCCAAAATCCATAAAGATCTCCGCACGCCACTTGGACGCCTGATAGTGTCGGCCCGGGGTGGACTGAGTCATTGGGGAAATACATTGAATCCATCATTAAAGATACCTTCCTGTATGAAAGACACCATTAATTTTCTCATGAAAATGTCAGAAGATCATGCTTCCTGAAGAAAATATCATCCTCACCACCATGGAAATCCGAAATTTGTACACCGTTATTCCACATGATCAGGGCAATGCATGCTTTCAACGTACACTATATTGCCAAAAGTATTCGCTCACCCATCCAAATCAGGAGCTGGGCAGGTGAGCGAATACTTTTGGCAATATAGTGTACCACGTCCTCCTATAGAATTTATTTCAGAACTTTTGAGAATTACCCTTGAGTGCAATTATTTTTGGTTTGAAAAATCCTTTTATTTTACAAACAGCAGGCACTTCAATGGGAGCTCCAACGGCACCTTCTTATGCCTATATTTTTATGCACCATTTTGAGAAATAAAATATACTCTTGATTTTTGGAAAAAATCTATTAATGTACATACGTTTTGTTGACGACATCTTTGTTGTATGAAAGGGAACAGCAGAATCATTTGACAATATGGTAGACACAATTAGCAACTTACAATCAAAATCACCAGAAGTAAGGATATACAAAGTATCTGTTTTCTTGATGTCTAGGTCTTTCGAGATGGACAAAAACTGGGATACACCCTTTACCAAAAAAACAGTGCTAGAAATTCTATACTGCTAGCTAGCAGTCACTCACCACCATAAACATCTTATAACATCCCTTCCCATATTCCAATACTTGAGAGTTCTAAGGTATAACACCAATCAAGAATATAAACAAATACAAATTGAAAACATGACCAAGAGATTTCTCCAATGTGGAAACACTATGACTACTTTACAACAAGCCTTAAACAAAGCACAAAGGAGATTAGTTACACGAACTGAGAACATATGCTCTAGAATACTCCTACCTCTGACCTTCTATATGTAACGAACTGTATAGCACTTGCACTGAAGTAGCGTTGTTTGGATTATAGACAGCAGATTTTTCTGACAACCAGAGACCGTGTAAACAAAGCTATTCTCCCAAGCCAGGGAGTAGACACACAGTCTAGAATCACATTTAAGCTCGATTGGTTTCGTGACCTAAGGACAACTTAGTGCTGCAACATAATCATAATCAATCTGGGATTTAAACACGGTATATGAAATCGTAACAGTAGTATTCTTATGTTCGTTCATATATAAAGGTTTACCACGGCATATGAGTTGTGCAGACTGCAGGGCAGTAACCTTAGAGAAAAAACTTATTTTCCTAAGTCTTTCGGATCGTACAGATTTCAGATTGTAAGTAGTATATGCAGAGCTCACAGCATGATATTCAAACCCACAGTAAGGTGCCTTGTGATTAGGGCTTATATCGGTACGGGCAGCTATCAGAGGCCAGAAGCGTGAGTAAGATTGTTCAAGGAGACGGCAGGTCTCATACATGCATATACAAAGCGTAGCATCGAATCGAACGAACAAACACAAAGGGGATGAACCAGAGAATCGTTAAGTAGCAAGATGGGTCAAAATACGTAATCAAGGTCCTCAGACAGAAATGGGTCGGCAACAAATCAATAAGTCTCAAATAGCAAACAGGTGATGTGGGAAGTAAACTCCACGTCAGGGCGACAAGGCAACTCCTCGCACCCTGCTTTAAACCCGGCGGCTCCTCGTGACCAGGCCAGATCCCGCGCCCTCAGACGCCAATCAGCCATCACAATGCGCTGGCACCCAACCAGCCAGTGGCACAGAACCATGCCCAGACACCCAGGGAGCACAGCAGGGGCTGAGGGCGTAACACTGTACATCAGGAGATGTTCAAGCTAGACTTATACGCAAACATTGGGAGAAGTTCAAATATGATAGATCTTTACCTCCACAAATTCATTCACTTCCTCTTATCAGCTTTCGAGGTACCAGGAATCTTCGAGACATCCTGGTTAAAACAGACCCAAGGCATGCATATGAACCAAGTCCAACTTTTCAAAAGCTGGGGTATTTTCGTTGTCTTCTGGACTGTCACTTGCTGACATATGATTTCAGGCAACTTCTTTGTTCATCCCACAACTGGAAAAAGTTTTAAGATCCGATTTCGAATTACTTGCCTCACTGAATTTGTTATTTATATTAGTACCTGCCCATGTGGCCTAGCCAAAGTAGGCAAAACGGATTTGACCCTGAGAGACCAAATTAGAGGACCTCAAGCAGCTATCAACACGGCCTACCGAGACAGACATATCGACAAACCCGTGGCTAAGCACTTTTTAGCTTGCCGTCACTGTCTACTGACTTTAAAAATTTTCGCTACAGATCACGTTCCATCACTACATCGGGGAGGCAATCGTTCCCAAATTTTACCACACGCAGGTTGCAGAATAGACGCATCATCTCGTTTGACGCCACGCGGTCTGCCAGTCACAATAGGTCACTTCCAGTATCGGGTTGGCATGATCGGAGGCCACGCGGAACAGGTTTGGTAAGTAAAGTATCCTCTTTTGCAGGTATAAATACTCGGTCTTGTTTCTTTTATATTTTAACTTTGAAAAAGGCTCAAGTTGGAGCTGAATCGTCAGTTTTTAATGCTTGTTACATAAAGGATATAATTTTTGTATTGAAGCCCTCGAGTGCATCCTCTCTTCGGAATGGTGTATATACAGTCATGGCCGAAATTGTTGGCACCCCAGAAATTTTTCCAGAAAATCAAATATTTCTCACAGAAAAGTATTGCAGTAACACATGTTTTGCTATACACATGTTTATTCCCTTTGTGTGTATTGGAACAAAACAAAAAAAGGGAGGGAAAAAAGCAAATTGGACATAATGTCACACAAAACTCCAAAAATGGCTGGACAAAATTCTTGGCACCTTAACTTAATATTTGGTTGCACACCCTTTGGAAAAAATAAATGAAATCAGTCGCTTCCTATAACCATCAATAAGCTTCTTACACCTCTCACCCGAAATTTTGGACCACTCTTCCTTTGCAAACTGCTCCAGGTCTCTCTTATTGGAAGGGTGCCTTTTCCCAACAGCAATTTTAAGATCTCTCCACAGGTGTTCAATGGGATTTAGATCTGGACTCATTGCTGGCCACTTCAGAACTCTCCAGCGCTTTGTTGCCATCCATTTCTGGGTGCTTTTTGACGTACAGTCAGGTCCCGAAATATTGGGACATCTACACAATTCTAACATCTTTGGCTCTATACACCACCACAATGAGTTGGAATGAAACAAACACAATGTGCTTTAACTGCAGACTGTCAGCTTTAATTTGAGGGTATGTACATACAACTCAGGTGAACGGTGTAGGACTTACAGCAGTTTGCAGATGTGCCTCCCACTTGTTAAGGGACCAAAAGTAATGGGACAATTTTCTTCTCAGCTGTTCCATAGCCAGGTGTGTGATATTCCCTCATTACCCCAATTACAATGTGCAGATAAATGGCCCAGAGTTCATTTCAAGTGTGCTATTTGCATTTGGAATCTGTTCCTGTCAACTCTCAAGATGAGACCCAAAGAGCTGTCACTATCAGTGAAGCAAGCCATCATTAGGCTGAAGAAACAAAACAAACCCATCAGAGAGATAGCAAGAACATTAGGCGTGGCCAAAACAACTGTTTGGAACATTCTCAGAAAGAAGGAACGCACCGGTGAGCTCAGCAACACCAAAAGACCCGGGAGACCACGGAAAACAACTGTGGTGGATGACCGAAGAATTCTTTCCCTGGTGAAGAAAACACCCTTCACAACATTTGGCCAGATCAAGAACACTCTCCAGGAGGTAGGTGTATGTGTGTCAAAGTCAACAATCAAGAGAAGACTTCACCAGAGTGAATACAGAGGGTTCACCACAAGATGTAAACCATTGGTGAGCTTTAAAAACAGGAAGGCCAGATTAGAGTTTGCCAAACAACACCTAACAAAGCCTTCACAGTTCTGGAACAAGATCCTATGGACAGATGAGACCAAGATCAACTTGTACCAGAGTGATGGGAAGAGAAGAGTATGGAGAAGGAAAGGAACTGCTCATGATCCTAAGCATACCACCTCATTAGTGGAGCATGGTGGTGGTAGTGTCATGGCGTGGGCATGTATGGCTGCCAATGGAACTGGTTCTCTTGTATTTATTGATGATGTGACTGCTGACAAAAGCAGCAGGATGAATTCTGAAGTGTTTCGGGCAATATTATCTGCTCACATTCAGCCAAATGCTGCAGAATTCATTGGACGGCGCTTCACTGTGCAGATGGACAATGACTCAAAGCATACTGCAAAAGCAACCAAAGAGTTTTTGAAGGGACAGAAGTGGAATGTTATGCAATGGCCAAGTCAATCACCTGACCTGAAAACCATTGAGCATGCAATTCACTTGCTGAAGACAAAACTGAAGGGAAAATGCCCCAAGAACAAGCAGGAACTGAAGACAGTTGCAGTAGAGGCCTGGGAGAGCATCACCAGGGATGAAACCCAGCGTCTGGTGATGTCTATGCGTTCCAGACTTCAGGCTGTGATTGACTGCAAAGGATTTGCAACCAAGTATTAAGAAGGGAAAGTTTGATTTATGATTATTATTCTGTCCCATTACTTTTGGTCCCTTAACAAGTGGGAGGCACATCTGCAAACTGCTGTAAGTCCAACACCGTTCACCTGAGTTGGATGTACATACCCTCAAATTAAAGCTGACATTCTGCAGTTAAAGCACATTGTGTTTGTTTCATTCCAACTCCATTGTGGTGGTGTATAGAGCCAAAGATGTTAGAATTGTGTCAATGTCCCAATATTTCTGGACCTGACTGTATGTTTGGGGTCATTGTCCTGCTGGAAGACCCAAGATCTTGGACGCAAACCCAGCTTTCTGACACTGGGCTCTACAGTGCGACCCAAAATCCTTTGGTAATCCTCAGATTTCATGATGCCTTGCACACATTCAAGGCACCCAGTGCCAGAGGCAGCAAAACAACCCCAAAACATCATTGAACCTCCACCATATTTCAGCTTGAATTTCTTTGGAACTTGTTTGGGGCTGCTTATCCACCATCTGGACTATCCTGCGTTGCAACCTTTCATCAATTTTTCTCTTCCGTCCACGCCCAGAGAGATTAGCTATAGTGCCATGGGTTTCAAACTTCTTGCTAATGTTGCGCACTGTGGACAAAGGGAAATCTAGATCTCTGGAGATGGACTTGTAACCTTGAGATTGTTGATATTTTTCCACAATTTTGGTTCGCAAGTCCTCAGACAGTTCTCTTCTCCTCTTTCTGTTGTCCATGCTTAGTGTGGCACACAGACACACAATGCAAAGACTAAGTGAACTTCTCTCCTTCTTATCTGCTTTCAGGTGTGATTTTTATATTGCCCACACCTGTTACTTGCCCCAGGTGAGTTTACAGATTAATTTTAGTTTCATCCGTCCAAAGAATGCTTTTCAAGAACTGGCCTGGCTTTTTAGATGTTTTTAGGCAAAGTCTAATCTGGTTTTTCTATTCTTCAGGTTTATGAATCGTTTGCACCTTGTGGTGAACCCTCTGTATTCGCCCTCTTGAAGTCTTCTCTTGATTGTAGACTTTGACAATGATACACCCACCTCCTGGAGAGTGTCCTGCACTTGTCTGGATGTTGTGAATGGGTTTTTCTTTACCATAGAGAGGATCCTGCGATCATCCACCACAGGTGTCTTCCATGGACGTCCAGGCCTTTTTAGGTTGCTGAGCTCACCAGTGCCTTCCTCAGAATGTACCAGACTGCTGATTTGGCCACTCCTAATGTTGATGCTATCTCTCTGATGGGTTTGTTTTGTTTTTAAAGCCTTACAATGGCCTGTTTCACTTGCATGGACAGCTCCTTCGAACGCATGATGTAGGTTCACAGCAATAGATTACAAATGCAAATACCACACTTAGAATCAACTCCAGACCTTTTACCTGCTTGGTTGATGAAGAAATAATGAAGGAGTAGCCCACATCAGGCAATGAAAAAGTTTTTGATTCAATTGTCCAATTACGTTTGGTCCCTTGAAAAGGGGAGATGGCTACTCTTAAAACCTGTAATTCCTAAACCCTTCCTCCAATTTGGATGTACATACCCTCAAATTAAACCTGAGAATGTGCACGTTCAGCACATATCCATTATATAACTTTAGCTTGAATATGTTTTGGGAAATACTGGAAAAAACTAAAATTGTATCTGTGTCCAAATATATATTTATTTATTATTTTATAAAGGATTTTACCAGGCAGGATACATTGAAGTTTCTCTTGTTTTCAAGTATGTCCTGTGTTCAAGAACATTGAATTGTTACAGTTGTTACAGAAATACAAAGTAATAAAATGCAAGATATTAAAAAAATAGCACAAATATAAAGAGCATCGCAGAATAGTAGCGCCGCAAACAATTCAGGCAGCCTTTTTTATGCCTGCACTGTAATCCAGCGTTAAAACGCGGGCGCAAAGGGGAAAACTGTGGGCACAGTTTTTCCTCCCTTGCGCCTGCGTTTTAACGCTAGAATTGTAATGTGGCACACAGACTATATAATCACAAAGTGTTGAATAAAAAAGCATGTGAAAATAAATCTACATACTGTAAATACTTGATATTTCTGAACAAAGATTTACTTTTTTTGTATAGTTACCCACATTACATGACATACACATTTTGAACCTCCTGAAAATACCATATACATATTTCATATGTGTGGGTTCTGCAATAAAACATGATTTCAAATAGCATACACATGAGAAGGAAAAATAAATTCAGCACGTAGGGGTATATGTCTCTGCATTGAAGGGCTTAACCCTTTCGCTGCTGAGCCATTTCACGCCTGTGTTCTGAGCTCTTTTTTTACCGGTTTCGCTCATCATGTTTAAACGCGTTTTGAAGCCTTATTTTATTATATGACCCAGACATATTATATATCGTTCTTTCCGGCAGACTTGACAGAATCATAATATGTCATTATTATATGTATACATCATGTCGTGCCTTAATATTATAACAAAAAATGCAATAAAATTAGAATTTTCAATAATTTACAACGTGTAAAGTTTTTTTTCACATTTTAACATGCGAGCGTTTGCGGTTATATTTTCAATGAGTTGCGCTTGTTAAAAAAATTAGAAATGGGGACTCGTTAATTTTTTTTGGGGGGGGGAATCACGCGATTTTTAACAATCCCTTCCAAACGGTGCCTGACTTTCACTGCTGCCCCGCATGGAAGGGGAGGGAGAGAGGTCCAAACGACCTCCCCCCTCCCTTTCAGGCACCTTCCCCGCACTCGCGGGGGGGGGGCGCCTGCAATAGATGTCATCGCGCAGCCGCGATTACATCTATTAGTGCCCGCGGCGGTCCCGGATGCTGGGCTGACATCAAGGATGTCAGCCCACACTGGGCGGCACAGCGATCAGCTGGGATCTGGCCGATCGCTGGCTGCAAAGGGAGGACGCGCTCAGCGCGTCCTCCGCAGTCAACGCTTCCTGCAGGAGGACGCGCTCAGCGCGTTCTCCACAGCAAAGTGGTTAACCAGCGCAAACACAAGATGACTTGGTAATACTACGCGAGATCTATAAATACAGACTACCTTAATAAGTAGAATTAATTATCCAAATGCCATTCAAACTGCCTCTTACTGATTATGTAACACAAACAGTGGACCCTAATGTAATGGTAGCTGAGAACTGATTTTTCTCAATACAAAGACATTAATAAATAGGAAATAGATTTTTCAATTTCTTTAGGATAAACTCCAAAATAATGTTTTTATATCAAGACAATATTCTAGAAACGTTTGGTAAAGTTCCTCTACTACAACTATAAGATTCTGCTATCCTTTTTGAACAGTATATTAAACAAAGGCTATACAGGTTTAGCCACTGCTTTATTGTAGGTGTGAAGTTGAACTAAAACAACATTATCAGGGTTATTTTTTTTGAGAAAGGATTTTACCAGGAAGGATACATTAAGATTTCTCTTGTTTTCAAGTATGTCCTGGGTGGCGAGTATGTACCGTTAGGTGTCTTGCCCAAGGACACTTACTGGAGAGGTTGCTCACTGGGATCAAACCCATGACTCCACAGGCTCTCTCCATGCAGAGCAGTGACATTACCTCTACTCCACCCAGTCGGTATTGAAAGAAAGGTGAAAACCAGGAGAACTGGCAGGAGAAGAGAACAATGTAGACCAAATAGCCGATTTGGAAAGTGATATAAATAGGAGAATTTTTCTGGTTTGGCTATTTTGGCCTAGAATTTTCACTTCTCCAGTCATTCTCCTGAGTTTCACCTTTCTCTGAATAACCCTGTATATTTCATATTTTGTTTAAAAAAGTACAGAAATTAATATTTTAAATATATGCAAGTCCATGGAATTATTATGTCATATGGAACACTGAATTTCTTTTACTTATTAGCCAAAATTCCAAATCTCCTTATTTTACTAGGAGATTGTTTTGTCTTTTCAAAACTTTGTGTGCAGTAATAGGGTTTGAGGATTATATACATCTCCACAGGGAGTATTGCTTAAAATACACTAATTTTGGATTCCTGCCAATGGTATCAAGTTTGTGTGTAATTCTACACTTTCTTTCCAGCGTCAATATTTTGTTTTCTTTATACTTCAATCATCCAAACTTGCATTTACTCTTAACTTGCTTGATAAATGTAGATTGCTTCTGCATATTTACTATCTTATTTACCTTTTAGTAATTTAGGATACAATAGAATAAAAATCTCCATTTCATCCAAAATTGAGAATTTGTAATTTTTTTAATTTATTTTTTGCAATTTTTCAAATTGTCTCTCTTATGACCACCTACATTTAAAGGGCTAAAAAGGTTTGTAGTAATGTCACATGTGCATATTATATGTGGAAACATAAATTTCAAGACAGGTGGCTGTATGTGAAGTTTTGCTATCTTTCCAAAATTTTAAGAAGCTAGCAAATGGCCATCTCTAGTCAGGTAATCTCACATCTTTGTTGTTCTAATTCCATGAAATCTTTTCCTCAGCTGCAGCTGAACTATAATTTCTTCAAGTTTAAATAGATGATTAATTGTCATTTGGTCACAGAATTTACTGCAGGCACATACATGATAGGTGTTGCAAAGAGAAATACAATACAGCGCTCAAAGACCTAAGTCCATGGGAAAGTGGGGTAGACACAAAATATGTCCATAAACAGTAGTCCTTGTCTTTAAGGGTAGATCTTCTTAAAAATGCAGATGGAGTATGCACTGTAGGAAAAAACACAAAGAGGACCAAAAATTGCGCAGTATGATAGCACCCAAGATGAGAGTAACTTATATTGATGTTTAACTCACATTCTGGGGAGCCCACAACCGGCTCTTGGGAATAGATCGGGCTGGGATTTTATATTAGGTGCCCATAGACCCTCCAATCGATTTCTCCGTAATTCATCAAAGGAGGAATGCTGTAGAAAAATCAACAGAGACCAAAAAGCACCTCCTAGTGCGATAAATTACAGATGATTTTGTGGTTTAAAAAAGAGCCAAATTTAAACTCACAAGCAGTTGAGCCTCTATTGGCTCCGTCACAATGCGCACAGGGAATCATATAGGTGTTCCCCAAACCTTCTTTGCAGGGTTTAAAAAGACAGACAGCGATTGAGTTCAAAATAAAAACATTTATTCGCTCAAAATAGACAGATCATATCTACCAGACCAGGACGCGTTTCGCCAACAGTGGCTTCCTCAGCTGGAGATCCATCTGCATTTTTAAGAAGATCTACCCTTAAAGACAAGGACTACTGTTTTATGGACATATTTTGTGTCTACCCCACTTTCCCATGGACTTAGGTCTTTGAGCGCTGTATTGTATTTCTCTTTGCAACATTGTCATTTGGGTATTTAGAGAAACCCCCATATTCAATATTCAGCGAGTGGGATAGACACTCTTCCGGTGGGCGCTGCACCCCCTCTTCTTCCTACATACATGATAGGCACCATAACAACTTCGGCTTATCATAATGGTTATAGTTTAAGGAGCCTTTATCTGTAGTGCCAGTTTTCAGAGGCGGCTCTATAATTAGGAAAAATAGGCAGTTGTGTAAGGTCTCACTCAAACAGGGGCTTCACATGATAAAATGTCAATGTGTACAAGGTGTTCTACACACATATATGCCTATTTTCATATACTCCCATCTACAGAGAGCGTTTGAAGAGCTTTTAATATGTATTGGGTAAATGTCTCTATTTTGAAATATCAAGCGGCCTCACATTAAGACCTTGCCTAAGGCCTCACTAACTCAAGGGCCATCTCCGCAAGTTTTGAAAACTATTTAGTTTTTGTGAAAAAGAGCTTTGTTGACCAAAACCCAGAAACCGCAAAATTGGATCTATGGTGGATCTGAAAAATTTGTTAAGTTGTGGGACTGTACAAACACACATTTTTATAGATATGTAGGAGTATAAAGTTGACAGAGTCTCCGTGGTCTTCTATATGTTGTAAACTTGCGGATAGGGCATGAAAAGCTGTCCCACAATGTATATATAGCTTCTGTACAGTATAAGTCAGAAATCTGTTAGTTTATCGGGATCCCGAATGTACTGCCTTGCTTAGCAATAGATTTCCTTCCTGAAAAGAGTAAATCCTTCCTTAACCCCTTGGATACCAAACGATATTCCATAAAACTATTGGCATGATACAAAACTCAAAAAAAAAATTTTTTTTGGAAATGGTAGACACTGAAATGCAGAAAACATCAGAAATTCTGTCCACTCCCATTTTTTTCTACTGCTTTCTGAATATTTGACGTCAGATGTAACAAAAGCTAAAAGTCTCAAAAGTACATTTTTGAGTTTCCAAATTCCACAGGACGCAGCATGGCTCACAGAAGGCTGGATCCACTCATAAAGCATGATAATTGCTGTGATCCAGCTACTTCAAGTCCAGCCATCACATTTCTATTAGCTCACATCCTACTTGGCTTGTTTTTAGGTTTTATAGAGCATCTGTAATACACACGAGGTTTAGTCATACAGAGGTGAGAGAGATTTTATGTTTTGCTTTTAGTAGATTTACCGATCGCTGGACTTAATAGTGCGTCATTCACCAGGAAATGTTTTGTCAATTCTCATACGTTTCTATGGCTGTAAGCTTTTGTGACTGACACATACTTTTAAACTAAACACACATTAATGTTTTTAATGGGTGTGATAGCTTAGTTCAACTGCCAACTATTTCCCCAAATCCTCCATATGGTATTTTTAATCACATTAATTTTATCATTGACACTCTTTATTGCATAGCTCTCTGGAAGCTATTGTTGCTATATAAACTAAGAATAATACTAGTAACATCTACAGGCATTTTTATTTCACTTTAAATGTGAATATATTGAAGCAAAATACACATGAAAACAAAACAAAAAATAATAGTATACAATTCCCGTGCTAGAGCTGCTCCCGCTGTTACTTAAACTGGCAATACCTTTCCTGTCCCACCCTTGTAATCCAGTCCAGGTTTTCTGCTTAGTAAGCCTGAAAGCAGCCTCAGCTGTTCTCCATCCAGCCTGTGAGCCAAGGACTCCTAATTAAGGGAGTTGCCCACTTATGGACTGGCCTTGGTATTGAGATTCAGTTTGTGATGCTACTGGGACCCTACCAGTATCCAGCCGTGCCCCACTGTTCCTGCCATTATCCAGCCATGCCCCAGTGTTCCTGCCAATATCCAGCCATGTCCCTGGGTTGCTGCCACCCTCATATGACCAGTGCTGTGTATCTAAACTGTGTTTGTAGCCTGCATTCTGCCTGCCGTGTCTCTTACCTGCAATAAACTGCCTGGATTTCTCTGTAACCTGCCTGTTTGTTCTGTGTTTCCCCGGCAATTTGAGCTCTCACCTGCCACCCCACAGCATGAACCTGGCAATCCAGAACTGATTTAAAACATCCTGCCGATGTTCAAGGAAAACATGTTTTCCATGTATCCTTTTGTATGTGTGTATATATATATATATATATATATAAAATAAAAAACAGCAAAAGGTTGCACTCAACCTCAAAACTAAGCGGGTGCATCTAAGACATCAACTACAAACACCAAGAAAGAGCACTCCATATTATTGACCACCTTCTTCCATCATTTTCTGTGAAAAAAAAACGCACAGTTTTAAAAATGATCAAAAAACCTGAGATAAAATTATGGGGATTCAGTTCACAAAGTTCTGATCATAATTTGCTTAAGCCTGTCACAGTCGCCAATGTACCCCATCTTTGACAGGTCCTATCTAACTTGACCGAGTCTGCACTTACAGGATCTACTCACCCTGGAGCTCCCCGGCAGCTTGAGGCCTTCATAGGCTGTCATGGTGGAGCACCTGTGAACAGGGAGGGGTGCATCCCAAATGGGAGTTGTCAGCTCCGTATATATGAAATAAAAAACAGCAAAAGGTTGCACTCAACCTGAAAACTAAGCGGGTGCATCTAAGACATCAAATACAATAAAGAGCCCTCCATATTATTTGACCCTCTAGCTGCCACCGATCGAGAGATACGGGGGTCCAACGGACCCCCTATCTCCACCATAGGGTTTCCATAGGGAAACCCCTTGGCAGCTGAGGGTTAATTCAACTGACGCCATCACGCAATGCATGATGACGTCAGTGGGAGGGGAGAGGCCCCGGAGGCTTAGCTGACATCCAAGATATCAGCCACCTCCAGGAGAGGTCCGCGATCCGGTGCTGAAAGGCACCGGATTGCTGACCGGCACCTCAGGGGTTAAAGAGAGGTATCTCTGGAAAGGTCACATTGTGACCTTCACAGCGCTGCCTCACTTTTACTAATATCTCCTCCCAAAGGACCCCCTCCATTCAGGCACTCTTCCAGCTTTGCCGGGGGGGTCCTGAATCTGACTTCAGAGCGCCTGCCGCAATGATGTCAGTGCAGCGGGAGGGGGTATAAAAGCAGGGTCTGACTACAAGGAAGTCAGACCACTGTTGGACCCCAGAGTGAGAAGTATAAGGAGGGAGAGCCCCCACAGCGGATGACGTGTGGGGAACGTCCTCCGCATATAGCGGGGAATCCCCATGACGTTCCCCAAACGTCGTCCGCATCCAACGGGTTAAGATGACGAGAAATTATGAATCTCCAACAGCAATGGTGGAAGAGTTATCCCAATTTACATTAAGCTAATTATGGGCTCACACCTTAATAACAGAAAATAAATCTCTTTACTATAACTGCATTTCTAAAATATAAAATGATAAGGATACAGGCTTTAATTCGGCCAAGGTGATGCTTAGAATCCCTACGCTCATCACATTGTATTCAATTTGAAGGTATAATTACTTTAATTTTTGGAAAAGGAGAGTGTCTTGTTATAAACAAACTAATGTTTAGTGAATTTGATAGAGCAATTACTATATATTACAAGATAAGTGTTGCTATCGCACTCTGTCACTGGAATTATATAATTTAGGTGTACAGAACACTTGAACAGTCTCCTTGACAGAACAATCTAACACTATTTAATGAATACCTTCAAAGCTCTCCTTAGATTCCTTGAAAAGAAATTCACGTCTTTATTTACAATTACCACAAACATGGAATCTATTACTGAGAGGTATTTTTACAGCTCTTTGAGCCCCTGTACCAAAATACAAACATGAGAAATGGTGCAATGTCTTCCCCAGCCCTTTCACCCCTTCCTTTCTTTCTAAATCAGGATTCAACATATGGTATTAATGCAAAGGACTGGGTCTACTGCAGACTATTAAAGGCCTCTTCCCTCGGGGATTACATATCCAACCCTAAAATGGTTTTGATTACGAACAGCTCACAGCAATTTCTCACCTTAGATCCCTGATCTCTATGTGTTGGCAGATTAACCCTTTTCTGCTAGAAGTACCCTTGATTACAAAACAAAAAAATATATATACAATATAAAAATATAATATATATTCCAGCTAACTAATTAAAATATGTGATTTTAAGACATTAAATTAAAAAAAAACAAGCAAAACCTTACAATAAATATTGCTACTTGATGAACAAAGTGAACATAGACAAGAATATATCGAACCTAAACTCCAAAAATATTTTAACATCATCACGCTTCCAGTTTTATATCAAGGACAAGGTGCAGGTACTTATTTGAATAAGTACTTGTTAATTTAATATATTGGCTGAAGATCCATACTTTATAGTTTAGGATATGAAGATTTTTTTACCAGATAGGTAGTTACAGAGCACAAGACAGAGAGTCGATGCGTTATCAACATAAACGCATGGGTATTTAGTTTGGGTGAAAAAGGAGAAATATTCAATTAATAAGAAAATGTAATTTGCCTGCTAAAAATATGTTGTGTTACAGGGAGGATTTCTTAGTTCCAGATAATCTTTAAATAGATAGCAGCTAGTAATAATAGCTCATTTTCTAAGTTTAGAAACTTTATACTATAAATTCTTAAGTATATATAGTATGAGTTTTAAAGTATAATACCTTGTCAAGAATATCTTCAATCTCTTCACTTAACCCATTCACTTAAGCATGACGTATTGTTGGCATTAAAGGCAAGAAACACAAAGGATAAACTCACTGTAATGAGAATATATATATAATCGAGACCAGATAATATTCATCTGATTAACTTCAAAGGAAAGTTGGGATCTGTAAGTGTAAAAATAAATGTGCATGAATGATAAATTTTAGCTCCTTTTCTTTTGTATTCCAGCATCTCTACAACCGGAATACATGATTAAAAGGACATCTATAATAAAAAAAAAAAGGTCATACGCCCTTCAGGTTTTACAATATCCTACAAACCAGTAAGAAATATATCTAGGTTCTAGGTTTATTACAAAATTGGAAAAAGGTGCAGCAACCAGTCAACAAGTAATCATTCTGTTTCTTCCCTTGTATTACATACAAAGCTTTCCTCGCTATGTAAGGAAAGGGGAAAAGAAATGATGATGGTACCTAGGAACTCTCATGATTTCCCCAGGAGAAAGCAATAATTACAAGTCCAGAATTCTGTGCCGGCAGGGTTGGGGGTTTGTGGCGATGTTTACTTTATCAACAGAGAAGGATTGGACTAGATTACTTCCCTCTGGCCTGACTACTTCCTTCACAACCTCCCAAGTGGGAAACGTCTGCCATGCTGCTAGGAGGCCGTAGCTACCTTAATCGGGAAATCCAGTAAAGACTCCATTGATGAATCAAAACCAAGGTGCTACAGCCAGAATTGTGGCATAATACGTGTCATTAGGTCCACCATAGGTTTTCATGTAGCTTTTCTTCCAAATATTATATAAATAGGAATGCAAAACCCATCATACTTTTCTATTGAATAGTGGTGATTAAGACGGGTACATTTCTACAAAATACATCAACTTGGTTCTGTACTAAAAAAATAACTCATATCTTAATCTTTAACCCTTACTTTACTTGCTAAAGTCTTCTATATCAGGTAAAAATATGCAAGGTTATTCAAAGAGATCTGAATAGTGGCCGAAAGGTAACCGAACAGTTAAATTCAGCGTACGGTTACCTTTCCTGGTCATTCGGCTATTCAGAGAGTAGGTAGTTCGCCAAATGTTGGCGAATTGCCTGCACATATGGTGCCTGTTCATTGCCTGTTCAAGGGCAGTGAAATCCCCATAGAGATGCAATTCTTCGTCTATTAAAAGTACACAAAACAGCAGGGAAAAGTTGCCGAAATGCCCTACCATTCGGTGGTTTAATTCGGCAGGTTTATTCAGGAGAATCCCATAGGCTTCAATGTTAAAAATATTCCCGTTTTAATTCGATATATAATTAACTGTTTATTATTTTATTCTACTTTTTCGGGGGGATTTTTAATTGTTTTTTCTTTTTTCTGTAACAGCCCTTTTTATTATCAATCATTGCATCTTATATGTAAATTTCAGACATTTTCATTCTGTAGTTTCTTTGCAAACAGCATTTCACTTTTCAAACATTTAAGCGTACTGTTTTTTTATTTTTTTCACTCCATTCGTCTGTGGTGCCGGCTTTTTCCGGCAGCTGCTCTGCGCTGTAATCGGTGGCTGCTCGGGTTTCTCCAGCGTGTTCGGCGGGGTTAATCCAGATGTTTTTGAGGGTTTCGGTGTGCGTTCGCTGGGTTTTGCAGTGAGTGTTCATCGGGTTTGCGGTGGCTTTTCCCTGCACTACGACGGCCCTGTGGTGCTTGCTGAATACACCGCAGGGTCGCCGAAATGGGATCGCCAAATCGCACCGAATTGAAGAGAACGAAAAGTCACGGAACGTGCGGTGACTTTTCGATTCTCTTTGAATAACCCTGATGGAAATTTAGTAATGTTATATATAAAGTGAAATACACCGCTACATATTTTAAAAAACAACTACCCCAATATCATTATCAATGTGTCATAAACTATATGTAAATGGTGCCACGTAGCTAATGTTTCAATAAAAATAATGTAACTGTAGGAGAGCTGCTTGAAATTGGAAATTGTGTAATCAATAGACTAGTAAGAAAATCTTAACTCTAAACAAGACTTAGGCTGGGGTCAGACGAACGCAGTACGAACGTGCGTTGAGCCGCACTTCATTACGGCCATAGTAGCAGCAAATGACATCCAATGATGGCCAATATACGAAGTATGGCCGCACGAAAGTTTGGTCGTTGCAACGCAAGCGGCAAGCTAACGCATTTTCTCGAGAACGTGGAACCGCTAGGACTGACGCACAGAATGCGCTGCGTCGGCATAGCGACGTGTGTGCGTGATTAGGAGACGTCAGACGCTGCACATGTCCGGCCAATATCACGTCCATTTGTTTTTTTATAGCTCCGTCAAAAAAAACAGCTGAAATTGTGCATCGTATGGCTGCTAACGCGTCTTCCGTGAAAAAATGCGTTCGGAAGCATCAACACACTTTTTGATGGTAGACGTGAAAAATGCGTCCATCTGAACCTAGCCTTAACGTAAATTTCACCACCTGGTAGTTTCTGCAAAACTCGAGTTACACGTCTTGTAAAAGTGATAAACGATAAATGTGTAGTGATATGTTTCTATTCTGCCTGGAAAACTGTTTTACGTATTGTTGAGTAAATGGATTTTGGAAAACCTGCTGACGGCATGCGAAAAACTGCCACATTAATTGGGAAAAATGCCACGAAAAAAAATTGGAGCTACCCAAAAAACTGCCAAAAAAAAACTAATGCACCCATCCGAAAAAAGCTGATGATCCGCCGAACAGAGCGCCGACCAGCCGATGAACAGGGTGAAAAAAAAAAAAGCAACTTTGAAAAGCTGTTTGCAAAAAAGCCACTGCATGAAAATGCCTGAAAATTACAAATAAGGTCCTATGAATAATAATAATAATAAAAAGGTCTGTTACAGAAAAAAAACACTATTTGGAAAAAGAAAATCATAAAAAAAAATTGCAGAAAAAATACCGGAAGATGCCTAAATAATCCTAAAAAATAAATGAAGAGACTTTTTGCCGCAGATTAAAAGAATAAACGGTTTAAGAATAACTATTCCATAAAAAAACTGAATGTTTTTAACATTGAAACCTATGGGATTCGCATGATTAAACCTGCCGATTGAAAACGCGAACATCAGGGCATTTCACTGAAATTTAACTGCTGTTCGGTGTTCTCTGAATAGATTAACCATTACTTCTCTATGGGGATTTCACTGCCTCCGAACAGCGCTGTTTTTCGTTGGCAATTCTCCAATATTTGGCAAATTGCCAGCTTTTGAATAGCCAAATGGTCCCGAAATTGCACCGTACGGGGAATTTCGGGGCCAGTTTGGCTCTCTTTGAATAACCATGATAGTCTGAGTCAATTTTAACTGATAATTACAGGATTATTGTCTGAAATAAATTTGTGGTCCTGGATAAGCCAAAACAGGAGTTCTCCTCTTTTTGCAAGTGATACTGGAGAAATAGGACATTGAAACTTCAGACACCAACTCATAGTCACACAAACTCTTCCAGTAGCCTGCCTAAATCCAGCCCATTGATACTCCCATGCATATTATATTCATGGTGACTGTTATTTGGACTTTATACTTAAAGGAAAGATTAAAAGGCTGGGATCATGAGTATAAATAATTTATTAAGGGGGACAAGACGTGCTCTGACTTTGCTTTGTCTCGGCCTTGTGTTCAGGACATTTAGCTGACTTATTCATTTGGATATACTTCTCCTGTGGTCCCTGAGTGGTCGGCCATCGTGGGTGACCTGTCTGGAGCCCAATTTGTCCCCCCTCCGGACCTGACATCCGCTTGCTGGCCATTTTCTCTGCAGCAGGAGCTGCCAACAGCCATCTTGAGGCCTACCTCCGGCCTGCGGGGGTCTCCTTGCTGTGCCCTTTGGAGAGCCCTGATTCTGCACGGTTCGCTCTCCCCCTCGGCTTTGGCTGTGTTACTGCTCCCCCGATTTCTGATTGGAAGTTGTGGGCTGAGTTGATACAGAGCCCCCGTCTCTTGGCCGCTACAGCTGACACGATGCTAGGGGAAGCTGGAGTAAGTGAGGGGTGGCGGTCCCATACCCCGTCGCTTCCGCTTGTATCTGGCCTGGAGGCTGTGCTCCAGGGCCTGGAAGACCTGCTGCTGGGGATGGCAGAGGACAGGTGCCCACTGACACTAGGCGATCCGTGGATCTTCATGTAGATATTGCGGGGCTGGAGGAGTGCGGATACCCCGGCCGAGGGTGATCACGGAGGCTTCCAGAGGCAGATGGGCAAGTGCAGCCGTGGGGCATTGGAGGAACCTGCTGATTTGCGAGGTGGGAGCGGTGACCCAGAGGCTGAACTGTGGCTGGTTATTTTGCCGGACACAGAGCTGACTCTGCCGAGTGAGCCTGTGATGCTCGTCGACCATGGATTTCCGGCCCGAGCCGCGTTCGCTGGAGCGCTGAGGAGACCGGAGGGCCTGAGCGGGTGTCTGAAGGTGAAGGAATGCCCGCTTGTGTCAGCACGATTTGGGCCTCTCACTCCTTCTCCGCTGCTGCCCGCAGCCCCATTTATGGAGGTCGAGGATCGATGGGTTGCTAAAGATCCCCAGGAGCTGCATGCTTTGCCTTTCGAGGAAGGGCCTAGACATGGGCTGCATATCCTGGCTTTTTTGGCAGTGCCCTGCCTGATCTGAGAGACACTCCGTTCTGAGATGTGGGTTGATGGATCCCTTTTGTACTCTTTTTGTCGTTAGCCAAGTGACTTTTTTTCTTTTTTTCTCCCTGATGACCTTTTTTTTTTTACGGCCGACTATCCCTTTGTTTTATACACTGAGACTTTTTAGATATTCTGAGACATTTTTATGCTGACTTTTCTGTGATTTCGCTGACATGTTTCGTTGTCTAACGTGCGTCTTCTTGGAAGATTTTTGTTATTATTATTATTTGCTGACTCGCCGCTGACATGTTTTGGCCCTGCGCGGCCATAGTTGTTTCATATAGCCTTGTACTGGTACTACGAAATCTGAAAATAAAGAATTTAATTTATTAAGGGGTAAACTAATCATTAACAAAATGTGACGTTTTGTCCATAATGGCCTTAATTATACATGATTAAGGCCATTACGGCTGAAAACTCACATTTTGTTTGGGGTTAACGTCCCACTTAATAAATTATTTTTAATCATAAACCCAGCCTGCTAGTCCTGCCTTTCTTTTGGGTATGGAGAGAGGATTCCGGCATCCTCGTTGGCGGTGACTCGGTGGGACTGGGGTTTGTTGGCTCCCACCTTCAGAGTACTTTGTGTTGTCATTTGGACTTTGTCCTTTAGTGCTCCCTCCACTCACAGGTGTTTGACCACAGTCCATTTCTGGGTCTTAAAAAACATGGTCCACACATTAGTCATCATTCACTTTAAGGAGACCTAACGGAGACACCAGCTTGGGTCTCCAGCCCTTGGTAAAGTGCTAGAGGGCTATGTAATAATAATCTTAACCTCAGACCCTCTCACTCTCACTCTATTTTTACATGTGAAACTGCTAGCGAAATACATGCATCCGAGCATGAGAGGTGTGTACATGATTCATGACTAGCATTGCTTTTTAGAAGCTTGCTCTATTGGCAAGATGATGTCTTGTGTATTAATTAAAAATCTAGAAACGTGTATTTCAAATTAAATAATTTTTTTTTATAAAAATGTACTGCTTCTAAGGAGAATATAACTAACTCCATGTATGGACTTGTGTAAACAGACGGTAACTGATATAAGACTAATAATTACAGGAAAAACAGGATATCCACTACCTAGCAGAAGGGATGATGTGAGCAATGCAAATAGGGAAACGGGGATGTAAGGCTCACATTTTTTTTTTAAAAAAAACAACCACATGGTTACATCTGCACAGGATGTCATGCATAGGAACAGGGATCATTTATAGCATAATATCTTTATAGAGATTTCCATAAAGACGGTGCTCATAATTTTTAGACAAAAAGATAGTCACAAAAATGGCAAAAAAATTTAGGGGTTATTCAGAGAGATCCGAACGGGCCCCGAAATTGCACTGAACAGTGAATTTCTCCATTCGGTGCTATTTCAGGGCTATTTACCTATTCAGAAAGCAGGCAGTTTGCCAAATATTGGCAAATTGACAGCAAATATGCATGTGGTAAATGCAGAATTCACAGGAGGGTCAGGGAATTTGATTCCCCGAAGTGCAGGGTACGAGAGAGCACCGAAATGTCGGTGACATTTCGGTGCTCTCTGAATAACCCCTTTATCTATTTCTACTGATAATTAGCAACAAATGTCAACTATAAAAGAGAATACTTATAATGGAATTTGCAAAATACCAAAATATCTACATAATCACTGGCAATTGTTAGGTGCCTTGTCGCAGAAACTCCAAACTAATTTAATGGGTAAAAGGTGAACAACGAAATATAATATATTTTTTGGGTTTAGGAGGTTTGTCCATGTTCAACATATACTGTTCAGTTTAGTATTGTGTTAGAAATTATTTTCCAAACTGTTTTATATTGCATTTTCTATTATTTATTGGTTAAAATTTAGCGTTAAGGGTGCATTTTTAAATGTATTACTTTTTTTAAATTGCTACAGTTTGAGTTATATCATTAACCTCTGAGCTGTGGATGAAGTGTGGGAAAAGTGACCTGGTTTCCCACTGTGTGGTGCAGATGACAACCCCCACAAATCATTGCTTCTCATCTACGAAGGGTAGACATACCACTGATCCAGTCAATATCAGATGGATCCATCTATCTCCTCATTGGTAAGGGTCATCGCTGGTAAGATCACAGTTTAGTCTTTCCAATGGTGCCAAACTGTTAGATTTAAAAACAAAAAAACTTATTTATTTTATTCCAAAAAAGGATGTTTTTTGTTCCAACGCAGTGGCATCGTCTGCTTTTCATTTACAAAGCGAACAGTGCTGCTGCAATAAAAACTCACCTTCTCATTTCCCATGCCGGGAGCAAGTGCAAAGTAGATGACGCAGTTACATTTTTAGGCCATATTTGTGTCAACTTAGTGACACAAGCTATGGTTGTGTAATTTTTTTGACCACACTCAATTTTTAACTCTAGAACTGACAACCTAATTTTAGACAGTGGCCATAAACTTTTAATAGAGTCATCATACCACAGTTGCTTTGTTGGGGGGGGGCTTTCCATCAGTACACCTTCAATGGAAGGTCGCTCCTTTCCACAGTCCGTCCAATTATGTGTGCTGAAGTAGCCTGTAAACAGTAGCAGATGGAAACATTGGTACAACCAAAATATTGCTGAGAGTAATCTATTATTCCTACTAACATGTCAAACCTGGGTTTGAGAATCCTGGCTTTTCAGTGGCATGTGCCAGAATTGCTATAGGGTGGTGTTTTGCCCCCTACACACACAGCACAATGTTTTGGGTCACGCCTGCATTGCTGCATATGGGTTTGAACTGAAGATTACACTTGCTGTTGTGAAATGGAACTCTGTGTTATGGAAACAAACTGTCTGTAAACATTAGAAAGTGACATTTCATGTAATATGGAACTACATAACTGGACTGCAGATTTTATAAATTTAAATAAATGTAATTATAAATGATGTGTACCTCTAGATTGTAAGCTCATCTGAGCAGGGCCCTCTGCCTCTCTCTTCTCTAGTTCCTAAGTGTTTATTTTGTTACTTTATTTCCCTGCTCTTCGTTGTATAGAGCTCTGGAAACCTGTGTTGCACTTTATAATAATATTAATAGTGTGAAATGTTTACATGAGTTTAAAGAGCTACGTAGAAACTGTAAAATCTATCAGTATTTTCCCAGAAGAAAGAATTTAACTCAAATGATTTTAAAGAGCTGTTTGGGAAGCCCACCAATATGATAAAGAAGGGAAAAAAAAGCTTAGCTTTCCATCAACTTAAATGAAATTACACTATAATGCACCCCCTAAACTTCTGTAGAGGTCACCATGTAGAGTCTTGACTTCAGAGTACTTTGTAATGAACATATTGCTTTGATTTCCCTCCCCATTGAATGCTGAAAACAGTTCCTCTTACAAAATTTCCAGAATTTCCCAGAAATCTTGAAGCTTTGTTTTCTGTACACATAAATCCTACAATTAATAGGCTCTCTGTCGCGCGGCACATTCATGAACTTTTTACCTCTTCAGCTACGTGCTCTAAAATACTTTACAGGCCTCTCCAACTTTAAAGGTGTCGGTAACCGCTAGCAGACTCGGCACCTTCAGGCATAATTATTTGTTTACATATAATACTCTAATTAAAAAAAGAATCATTCGATGTTTCCATAGGTCAGTTGTAGGGAGGTTTGTAGAGGACAAATTATTTAATAGAAAGAAAGGGTGAAATATAAATGAAACATAATTGCAATACGCAACAGGTGTATTTTTGCATTATACAGATTTGTATCCAGCTTGTAAAGTACAGTAAAAGCCCAGCTTGTGCATTATCCTCCATGGACAGCATATGTATAGCAATACATTGTATGGTTAATTTCATTGGGTCATACTGGTCTACAGTTAAAAATTTCTAAAAATGCAGTTACGGGATAAGGATGTACTGACCTGGGAACAAAAATTGGCCTGAGCTGATAACCCTTAGCAGATCCCTGTTACCAACTCCAGTATGACAGCTCGAGCTGTATTAACAGGTAGCCACTAATTAATATTGGCAGCACATGGGTGTTGACTCCTGGATTCCATAAGTCTCATGGAGTGAAGCATGACCCTGTTCGAGCCCTGCAGTAGGTTGGCCAGGAACAACGGAAGCATCCACAGAACTATTTGTTCTCAGTGTTCTGCTGCGTATCGAGAGGAAGCAGCAATTCACAATTCCCTCTTTAAAGTGGGATCTGTGGCAAGTTTGTTGTTTTTTGGGGCTATTTAAATCTAAAATTAAAATTTTGCAAAATCACTTAACACAAGGGTTTAAGGGCCATTATTCTTTCAAGAATAATATCTCGAGCTGATCAAGGACAAGCGAGGCTGGGACCTGGCATAACTTGTTCTTCATCTGCTAGTTTACAATCCAAAGGCTCCAAAGTAAGTAGCCCAAACTTTTGAGCTGCAAGCAAAATGTGCAAATCGGTAGGAATAGCTGCTGGACCGTTAGCTGGAGCTGTTACGTATAATAGCTCAGTTGGAATACAGCCTCTGTTAAATCTGATATCTAGTCAGCTAATTATGGGGTGGTGCCTTGTGTAAAAACTGACAGACATGCTCAGGAGGTTCAGGTATTAAATCAAACATCTTAATGTGAAACAAAGTGACTTGAGTTAGGCTGTGGAGTTGGTGTCAGAAGTCAGGTGTGGTGGTTTGAGGTACTAAGACGCTGTTGGTCTCCTGGGTATTTCACATTCACCAGTCTCTAGAGTAGGGATGTGCGTTTCGGGTTTCGGAATTTTCGGAATTTTCACGTAATTTCCTGATTCGTGCATTCGGATTCAGCCGATTTTGCGAAAATTTTCATATCCGATTTCAGAAAACTAAAACGTTACGAAACGAGTTTTCGAATGGACTAGAAATGTGTAAAATCGAAAATCATTTTCGTTCCATTCGTAATTTCGGCTCCATTCCTGATTTCGGTTCCATTTCAGTAATTTCGGCTCCATTCCTGATTTCGGTTCCATTTCAGTAATTTCGGACAACATATTTTTTGGTTATATCGCTGATTCTGTAATTTTGTATCATTCCCATCTCAATGTATCCTTCTTGTAAAACATGAGAAATCTCAATGGCAGAATTATCGTATCGACAGAATTATCGTATCGACAGAAATATCGGACCCGAAAAACCATTAGTTTACGTCGAAACGAATAGACACTTTGAAACGAGAACAGATGTTCCGAAAAACACGAAAATTTCCGAAATTACGAAAAGAAGAGTCTATACGTAAAAAAGAAACGAAAACGAAACGAACCGAAACGGATATCGCCCGCAACGAAAATATACAAAATACGAACCGAACCGAATCGAACCGGAAAAAAGATCGGTGCACAAGTCTACTCTAGAGTTTACAAAGTTTGGTGTGAAAACCAAATACAAAATATACAATTAGTGTCCTTTTTAATTAACTCCTTAAGCATAATAATATAAGAAGGTCTAGACTTGTTCAAGTTGACAGAATGGAGACAGCAACTGAAATAACCACGTTACACAAGCACTATGCAGTAGAACATCTTCACAAGAATTACACCTTGTTCACTTCCTTGTTTAACTTGGAATTGTTCTCCTGTATTCACCTCCAATCACTGATTGATTTATTTATTTATTTATAAGAGTTCTATTTATCTTCTTCATTATACCTTACATTGTTCAGTTGCATATCATTAACCCTGTTATGCTCTATTTTATTGGTTTTGCCAATTTACATTAGAAAAATGATTAACAAAGAAGAAATACGCACAGCGGATGGTTTAACATGTGTCAAGACTTTGCATTGTATTATCTTACTCAAGCATCTCGATTTCTGTCCAAATGATCATTATTTCTACTTAAATTAGATTTGGATTTTTTTTTACTTTTATTGTACTCTTGTTTTTCTTCTCCCTCTTATATCTATATTATTATTTGTATATTATATCTATTTTCTGTACAATTTAGAGAAGAGGAAAAAAATATGCTGTATATATCAGTATTAAAAGATTGCCATAAATTTAAAAGCAGAACATGCAAGATATGAGACCCATAACAAGTGCAAGGTCCCTGCCACATATCTCATGGCAGGGAACATGGAAAAGATTAAACGTCTTCACTTGTCGCCTTTAGAAATGAGGTGTACGTCAATAATAACTTATTCAGTGATAAATAGTCCCGAGATAGATGTGACCCAATCACATTCCCATGTGTGACGGATGTCAATGAGAGACGCTCCTACCTTGAGAACATGAATTATTGGGCTTCCTCGGAATGAATAGCACAGATCTGTCTTGCTTTCTTCATCATTTTCAAAGCAGCTATCCAGTCAGTATATTAACAACAAAATCTAATAGATCAGTTCAAAGCTATTTTTGGATATCACCCACCACTCTTGTTAACTATGTTATGAATTCGGCTGATAGTTACATTATAATTAAATTATAAAATAATAGATGTAGTTACAGTATAGTTCTATACTAGAAGTTGTTCTATCACACAATTTCCTTAATCTCTCATCCATGGAGACTTTAACATTGCCATCAACTCGCCTATCAACCCCCACACCTCCAAATTCCTCTCTATCGCTTCCTCCTTGGGTCTCACACAGTGGTCCAACTCTCCTACCCAACATTTCTAACACCCTTTCCCCCTTTCTGATCACCACCTATCTTGGCAACTTCTCCTGCCACCAACCCAGCCTCCTGCTACCACTCCCAACCCACTTCAACCTCGAAGGCATCTGGGTGCCCTGAATCCGAAGCTACTCTCCGCTGATATCATTCCTCTTCTCCTTCTGAACTCTTCATCCAACTGCACCGACACAGCCACTGATCTCTACAACTCTGCCCTATCCACATTACTTGAACTCGTCCCTGCTACTCTCTATCCACCACGCAGGCCTAAAAGCCAACCATGGCACCCCAAATACACATGCTATCATCACTGATGTTCCAGGGCAGCTGATCGTGATTGAAGGAAGTCTCTCACATCCTGAACTTCTAGTCTTCCCTCCCTCTAAATCTGACATTTCTGCACCTATTTCCCATCCGGTGAACGGTGCCACCATTACTTCTACCTCAGAGGCCCATTGCCGTGGTGTCCTCTTTGACTCGGATTTCTCCTTCACTCATCACATTTAGTCTCTAACCAATACTTGCTTCTTCCAACTAAAAAAACATTGAATACATCCACCCATTTCTTAATCTAGACTCTACTAAATTGCTCATCCAAGCTCTCTTATTATCTCCCGCCTTGACAACTGTAGCCCCCTTCCTGCTGGCCTTCCCAGATTATCCCTTTGCAGTCTGTAATAAATGCCTGTGCCAGGCTCATACCTTTAAACCCAAACCTCTCACAACTCAACCCTTTGCCAACCTCTACACTGGTACCCTGAATCCAATTCAAATTAATGGTCCTCTCGTACAAAGCTCTCCATAACCCACCCCTGCCTTTGTCTCCTCTCTTTTAAGCAGGTACATCCCATCCTGACCACTTCACTCTCCCAACTATCTGTTATCTTCTCCCCGTACCCGCAAACGCACCCTTAACACTCTCCGTCAGGACTTCTCCCAAGCTGCCACCCCTTACTATGAAACTCCCTCCTCTGCAACATTAGACTCTCACAGTCTCTCGAGTCCTTCAATAAGTCTCTGAAAGCACATTACTTTAGAGAAGCCTATCAGCTCACTACATAATCCCACATTGTGCATTTCTTGCCTCATCTTCCCGGCTAGCCCCCATGCATCCGATACTTCCCATACCCAGCTATTAATGTCACCTATTCTGCTCTGTCTCACACATTGTACATCGCTACAGAACTTTTTGGCACCTTATAAATACTTGTAACTGTAATTGTATGTGGTGAACCATTGAACCTCATATCTTTATTCAAAATTACTACTTGGTTTTGTCTTTCAGTTATATGTCATTCTGATCACTTATGGTTGAAAGTATTAATGGTTTCGAGAAAACATTTTAAATATAATTGCAACATGAAAATATTCCACATTCCATTAACTGGTGGGACAGTGATATAGATTCTGTATATATAACTATTTCTGCAATGTGCCTTGATATTGCACTACGAGTATAGGGATACTACAGTGTTAAAAAAGGAGGGTATATGAAAGGAAAGGGTTAGATATTAACCCATCCTGTCCCCCTCCCATTTTTTACCCTTTATTTTCCTTTATAAACTCACTGAATCCAGCACTGGTCTCTCTATGATCCCTGTGGGATATGACATGCTTCCAGCTCAGCATAACATGTGAATGCAGAGGGGCTGAGCACTTCAGCCAATCTAGTGGCTTTCAATTCAGGAAGGCTTTGATATGATTGGATAAGGCTAGTTCCCAAAGGTCTCCAAGCCCTGAAACCAGAGCTGAGGGCTCCTTGGGCTGAGGTTCTGGACCGGACTGAGGCTCTGCATTTGGATGGCTGAATTAGTCCTCTGAACCCCCTCTCAAATGGGGGAAAGGGAGCTCAAAGCAGTGTGAACACTCCGGTGCAACTTAGGGGTCACGATATGAACAGTGTCTCTATAATATCTTTTGCTCTGATCCAAGGACATATCATTTTAGGAGGTGAGACTACACTGATTTTCCAAATCATACTACAACTGCTTATTTTAATTATCCTGCGATAACAGTACATTTTAAGTTTACTTAAACTTTAAAATGTGCGACTCTTGTGAGGTTATTAAAGTGCACAATTTGTGTGCAATTAAACCATTCTGTATTCCAGCTCTAGTCAAATCACTGCCGAGTACAAAATTCTGATGTATAGATTATACACATCTTTAACCCCTTTTGCTACAAAGTGATTTTCCACAAAACCACTGGAAGGACACTGAGATTTTATGAAAAATCTCTTTCGATTACTCACAGCAGAAATATACAGAAATGCCTTTCTTTACCATATTTGATAGGCAGAGGACTCCCTCTGCTGGTCAGAAAGTGCTACTACATGTTACAACTTTGGCTCAAAGTTTCCTTGAGGGAAGAAAAAAAAAGAACTCAAAGCTTTTGAAACTATTTCAACACCTTGGCTGTCATTTTCTTGTAGAAGCTTAACTTTAGCGTAATGACCTGGAGACTATTTGCAAACAAATTAAATTTACAATAAACTAAATTCCTTTGTATTTTTCCAACATTATTATTATTGTCATCATTTATAAAGGGCCAACAGTTTCTGCAGCGCTTTACAATAACCAAAGGGAACGAGATAAACGGACATAGGATGGAAGCAAGAGGTGTAGAGGGCCCTGCTCATAGGAGCTTACAATCTAGAGGCATAAGACCAGATCAACTACATACTATATCGGGACACCAGCAGTACGAGTACGTGATCA
Source organism: Leptobrachium leishanense (assembly GCA_009667805.1). Taxonomy (NCBI): domain Eukaryota; kingdom Metazoa; phylum Chordata; class Amphibia; order Anura; family Megophryidae; genus Leptobrachium; species Leptobrachium leishanense. The sequence continues at coordinate 372,923,228 of CM019064.1, forward strand.
TGGTAGTGAACAGATTATTTTGGAAAATATTGAAATGCTGAGAATGCGATAGTGTACCTTTTGTTTTACTTGTGGAAAAGCTGACTAGACTATATTTTGTCCCTGTGGAAGCAGAGATAATTTCCGTGGGCAGTGTAATCCATCTTTTTCTATTAATAATCCTCATATAAGAATACCTACCAACATGAACAAGGCAGCAAAGAGGTTTATGGAGCATGTCCATTTCTCCTATGTATTAAAGTAAGAAAAAATGTGATATCTCTGATTCACAGAAATTATTTAATTTTCCCTTGGCACAAAAGAAAGTTACCAAAGCATATGTCACCACCATAATCAAACACCATTTTTATGGCATGGAAATATAATGACATTGTGTATGGTGAATTCACTCAATGCAATCTAGTCTTGTTGACAGTTTATACCTAGATAAAAACACACTTTGCATTTCGCTGTGCTACATATTAAACATACGTTTACCTTCTTTTGTTGTCTTGAATTTGGGATTTTACTTAGACTTGTGCACTGATTTTTTTTTCGATTCGGTTCGGTTCGTTCGTATTTTGTAAATTTTTGTTTCGGCTCGTTTCGGCCGATTTCCGTTTCGGTTCGTTTCATTTTCGTATCGCTTTTTTTCGTAATTTCGGAAATTTTCGTGTTTTTCGGAACGTCTGTTCTCCTCGTTTCAAAGTGTCTATTCGTTTTGACGTAAACTAATGGTTTTTCGGATCCGATATTTCTGTCGATACGATAATTATGTCGATACGATAATTTTGCCATTGAGATTTCTCATGTTTTACAAGAAGGATACATTGAGATTTCTCTGGTTTCCCGGGAAGGATACATTGAGATTTCTCTGGTTTTCCAGGAAGGATACATTGAGATTTCTCTGGTTTTACAAGAAGGATACATTGAGATTTCTCTGGTTTCACAAGAAGGATACATTGAGATCTCTCTGGTTTTCCAGGAAGGATACATTGAGATTTCTCTGGTTTTACAAGAAGGATACATTGAGATTTCTCATGTTTTAAAAGAAGGATACATTGAGATGGGAATGATACAAAATTACAGAATCAGCGATATAACCAAAAAATACGTTGTCCGAAATTACCGAAATGGAACCGAAATCAGGAATGAAGCCGAAATTACGAATGGAACGAAAATGATTTTCGATTTTACACATTTCTAGTCCATTCGAAAATTCTGAACAAATTTTCATTTCGTTTCGTAAATTTTTCCGTATCTGCCGTTTTCGGATCTGAAAATTTTCAGAAAATCGGCCGAATCCAAATGCACGAATCGGGAAATTTCGTGAAAATTCCGAAATTCCGAAACCTGAAACGCACATCCCTAATTTTACTGATTCTAAAGTAATACAGAGAAAACCCCCCACAAGGGCTATACCAAGCGCAAGCAACAGTAATTTTGCCCAAACTAATATCAACCCTTTTTTACTTACAAAATCGTTCCCAGTGTCAATCCGCCGACCCTGTGCAACCCTGTTTACGTGAGCTCACACAGGACATGGATTCATGAGACAATACATACAGCCAGGGCCGCCATCAGGGCATTACGCCCATTACTGCCGTAAGGGGCCCGGGCAGGGTGGGGGCCCGGGCCGCCGGGGCCTGGGGGGAGGATCCCGGGCCCCCGACGGCAGCGGCGTCGCCCTTTAACAGCTCCGTATCGGACTCGATGAGTCCGAATCCGGAGCTGTGTCCCTGCTGCTGCTGCAGGAGCCGGAGGAGACTGAGACACTGTGTCTCCTCCGGCTCCTGGCAGCTTCACTTCCTGGCTGGGCGGGGCCAAGCAGCGTGTGAGGGGCCTCCCAAGCACGTTGCTTTGGCTCCGCCCCTCCACTCAGTGAAGCTGCGCGCCGGAGCTGGAGGGACCAGGAAGAAGACAGAAGAAAAGAAGATTAAAGAAGAGCTGAAGAGCAGAAGAAAAGAAGATAGAAGACAGCGAGTGGTGAGCCAGGGCCCAGACCCTAAGACCCAGGGCCCAGACCCCAAGACCCAAACCCAGGGCCCAGACCCCAAGGCCCAGACCCCAAGGCCCAAACCCATGGCCCAGACCCCTAGGCCCAAACCCATGGCCCAGACCCCAGACCCTAGGGCCCAGACCCTAGGGCCCAGACCCTTGGGCCCAGACCCTAGGGCCCAGACCCTTGGGCCCAGACCCTAGGGCCCAGACCCTTAGGCCCAGACCCAGGGCCCAGACCCCAAGGCCCAGACCCCTAGGCCCAAACCCAGGGCCCAGACCTCTAGGCTCAGACCCAGGGCCCAGACCCAGGACCCAGACCCCTAGGCCCAGACCCCAGGGCCCAGGACCCAGACCCCAGGGCCCAGACCCCAAGGCCCAAAGGCCCAAACCCAGGGCCCAGACCCCCTAGACCCAAACCCAGGGCCCAGACCCCAAGGCCCAGACCCAGGGCCCAGACCCCTAAGCCCAAACCAGGGCCCAGACCCCAAGGCCCAGGACCCAGACCCCTAGGCCCAGACCCCAAGGCCCAGACCCAGGGCCCAGACCTCAAGGCCCAGACCCAGGGCCCAGACCCCAAGGCCCAGACCCTAGGGCCCAGGGTCCATACCCTAGGGCCCAGGCCCAGACCCTTAGGCCCAGACCCCAAGGCCTAGACCCCTAGGCCCAAACCCAGGGCCCAGACCCCCAGGGCCCAGACCCCAAGGCCCAGACCCAGGGCCCAGACCCCTAAGCCCAAACCCAGGGCCCAGACCCCAAGGCCCAGGACCCAGACCCCTAGGCCCAGACCTCAAGGCCCAGACCCAGGGCCCAGACCCCAAGGCCCAGACCCTAGGGCCCAGGGTCCAGACCCCTAGGCCCAGGGCCAAGACCCAGGGCCCAGACCCAGGGCAAATGCCCAGACCCCAAGACCCAAACCCAGGGCCCGGACCCAGGGCCCAGACCCTATGGCCCAGACCCAGGGCAAAGGCCCAGGGCCCAGACCCAGGGCCCAAACCCATGGCCCAGACCCCAAGGCCCAGGACCCAGACCCTAGGGCCCAGACCCTTAGGCCCAGACCCCAAGGCCCAGACCCCCTAGGCCCAAACCCAGGGCCCAGACCCTAAGGCCAGACCCAGGGCCCAGACCCTAAGGCCCAGACCCAGGGCCCAGACCCCCTAGGCCCAAACCCAGGGCCCAGACCCTAAGACCCAGGGCCCAGACCCCTAGGCCCAAACCCAGGGCCCAGACCCCTAGGCCAAACCCAGGGCCCAGACCCAGGTCCCAGACCCCAAGGCCCAGACCCTAGGGTCCAGACCCCATACCCAGGGCCCAGACCCCAAGGCCCAGACCCCGGGCCCAGACCCCAAGGCCCAGACCCAGGGCCCAGATCCTAGGACCCAGACCCCAAGGCCCAGAGCCAGGGCCCAGACCCCAAGGCCCAGACCCTAGGGCCCAGGGTCCAGACCCCAAGGCCCAGACCCTAGGGTCCAGACCCCATACCCAGGGCCCAGACCCCAAGGCCCAGAGCCAGGGCCCAGACCCCAAGGCCCAGACCCTAGGGCCCAGGGTCCAGACCCCTAGGCCCAGGGCCCAGACCCAGGGCAAATGCCCAGACCCCAAGACCCAAACCCAGGGCCCGGACCCAGGGCCCAGACCCTATGGCCCAGACCCAGGGCAAAGGCCCAGACCCAGGGCCCAAACCCATGGCCCAGACCCCAAGGCCCAGGACCCAGACCCTTAGGCCCAGACCCCAAGGCCCAGACCCCTAGGCCCAGACCTCTAGGCTCAGACCCAGGGCCCAGACCCAGGACCCAGACCCCTAGGCCCAGGACCCAGACCCTAGGGCCCAGGGCCCAGACCCTTAGGCCCAGACCCAGGGCCCAGACCCCAAGGCCCAGACCCCTAGGCCCAAACCCAGGGCTCAGACCCCCTAGACCCAAACCCAGGGCCCAGACCCCAGGGCCCAGACCCCTAAGCCCAAACCCAGGGCCAAGGCCCAGGACCCAGACCTCTAGGCCCAGACCCCAAGGCCCAGACCCTAGGGCCCAGGGTCCAGACCCCTAGGCCCAGGGCCAAGACCCAGGGCCCAGACCCAGGGCAAATGCCAAGACCCAAACCCAGGGCCCGGACCCAGGGCCCAGACCCTATGGCCCAGACCCAGGGCCCAGACCCAGGGCCCAGACCCCTAGGCCCAAACCCATGGCCCAGACCCCAAGGCCCAGGACCCAGACCCTAGGGCCCAGACCCTGGGCCCAGACCCCCTAGGCCCAGACCCCCTAGGCCCAAACCCAGGGCCCAGACCCTAAGGCCAGACCCAGGGCCCAGACCCTAAGGCCCAGACCCAGGGCCCAGACCCCCTAGGCCCAAACCCAGGGCCCAGACCCTAGGGCCCAGACCCTAAGACCCAGGGCCCAGACCCCTAGGCCCAAACCCAGGGCCCAGACCCCTAGGCCAAACCCAGGGCCCAGACCCAGGTCCCAGACCCCAAGGCCCAGACCCTAGGGTCCAGACCCCATACCCAGGGCCCAGACCCCAAGGCCCAGAGCCAGGGCCCAGACCCCAAGGCCCAGACCCAGGGCCCAGATCCTAGGACCCAGGGACCAGACCAGGGCCCAGGCTAGACCCCAGGGACCAGACCTCAGGGCCCAGACCTCAGGGACCAGACCTCAGGGACCAGACCCCAAGACCCAGTCCCAGGGACCAGACCCAGGGCCCAGGCCCAGACCCAGACCCAAAGGCCATCATACACAGCCCGTTTCTGTGAGATTTATTGCTGTGGATTCTGTGATATGTTCAGACACACCGCTCATTACTGTGAGTTTTATTGCTGTGGATACTGTGATAAGCTAATACACACTGCACATTACTGGGAGTTTTATTGCTGTGGTGCTATGTTATGTCCTTTTTTTTTGAAGGGGGAGAAAAGCTGTTAGAGGTTGAGGGGGGGCCCTGGGGGGCCCCATCGTGAGGTTTAGTAAGGGGCCCCATCATTTCTGATGGCTGCCCTGCATACAGCAGCAAGTGGTGCCACTGCCAGTATTAGAAGCTTCATAGCTTGAGTTGAGCAGCTAACATAGCAGGAAGATGCCATTCCATGGATAGAATAGGAGAGCCGCTAATTGCAAAATTTAGTTGACAATAGTGGCTTCCTACTGGTTTAGACTGAGAAGGGAAGCACTAGATAACCCTTTCAAACCCCAGGGACATACTATGCTGTCCCTGCGATGGGTGGGACTTCACACCCCCGGGCTTCATAGCACACCCCGCAGGCATCTATGGGCCTCGTCTGCCCTGCCTTTCAACTGGCGGGTGCCGCGCATCATTCGCTACAGGACAGCCTGAACTCAGGCCGTCTCCCTGCAACCAGTGACACGCGCCACGTGTCAGCTGCATAGGCAGGTTAGTGGAGGGGTCCGCCGCAGCAGCCGGCATTAACACCCTCCCGTGGGACACAACCCATCCGGTGGTAGAAACATAGAAACATAGAAAAATGTCGGTAGACATTATCTTGCACTTATCCACATTAAAACTCAATTGCCACAGCTCCGACCATTTTTTTAGTTTACCTAAATCATTTGTCATTTGGCTGATCCCTCCAGGAACGTCAACCCTGTTGCAAATCTTTGTGTCATCAGCAAAAAGACATACTTTTCCATTAATACCTTCTGCAATATCACTAATAAAAATCTTAAAGAGAATGGGTCCAAGTACTGGTAAGAGGTTAAATTGCCCCTGAGGGTTTTTATGCCATTGTATAGCATTACCCTGCTATACAATTTACATGCAAGTAGGTATTAGAAGACTCTACTATCGCCTTATATCATTCTGCATTAATAGATGTATATACTTCCCCTAGAGCTACATACATAAACAAGATACGCTCTGCTATCTATTCCTCGACAGTTTAATGCTGCCTACAAGTACTACACATTTACTAGGAAGGCAAATCCACAATCAAAAACCTCTCGCCATATCCAGAATATAGCTGTTAAAAATAATTCATGTACCTATTATTATTATACTTCATTTATATAGCGCCAGCATATTTTGCATCGCTGAACAATGGGCACAATATAGACAGGGTTACAATACACTGAGACTGAACAACATTTGATAAACCAGTACAGGAGGAAACGAGGGCCCTATTCCCGTGGGAACTCACAAACTAGACAGGTTGGGGGTGGAAACAGGAGGAGAGGACTGAAGGTGAGAGTGATGGACTGGTTAGGGCAGTGAGGTGTATCAGTGAGTCGGGTGGTAGGCCTCCCTAAATAGGAATGTCTTAAGGGAGCATTTGAAGGAAGGGAAACTAGGGGAAAGTCTGACCGTACGAGGGAGAGCGTTCCAGCGTTCATGTTTCACCCTTGCAGGCTTTATCTTGATAAATCTTTATCGTGATAAATCCACAAGGGCGAAATGCGTTGATTAGGTACATGCAATTTTTTTAGCAGCTCTATTCTGGATATAGAAACATAGAAAATGTCAGCAGATAAGAACCTTTCAGCCCATCCAGTCTGCCCAATTACATGGATACTTTACCTGGATTTATCTTTTGTTTAGGATAGCCTTATGCCTATCCCATGCTTGCTTAAATTCAATTACTGTTTTTGCCTCTACCACTTCAACTGGAAGGCTGTTCCATGTATCCACCACCCGCTCAGTAAAATAATGCTTCCTGATGTTACTTTTAAACCTTTGCCCCTCTAATCTAAGACTATGTCCTCTTGTTTTGCTACTTTGTTTCCTTTTAAATATATGGCGAGAGGTCTTTGATTGTGGATTTCCCTTCCTAGTAAACGCTTGGTACTTGCTACCACATACTTGTATATTTGACTTGAGCATGTTATTAGTATATATACTAGTTCTCCTATCTAGCAAGGCATTATTTGGATTATGGTACACCTTATTATTACTCTCTATAGCCATTACATAGTTCTTTGATACATTTTTTGACATTATTTTGTGGTTTGTTACAGGTTGTTTTTGTGGTTTGTTATTTAGGTTTGTTTGCTTATTTTGCGTATTTTCCTGCAAAATGTATTGTTGTAGATCAGTGGTTCCCAACCACAGACCTTAAGTTCCCCCAACAGGCCAGGTTTTTAGGATCGCATTGGGGAAATGCAGACTGAATCCTACAATCTCTGAGCAGCAAATCACATCACCTGTGCTGTGCGTTGGATATCTGGAAAACCGGACCTGTTGGGGGTACATGAGAACCGCGTTTGTGAACCACTGTTGTAGATGATGGTTTTATTAAGTTGCAATACTGCCGATAGCACAGTCTTTTTTTCTTTTTCTATCCTAGCTATCTAGTGATGTCTTTGTGTTATTGTGCGATGAAGCCTCTTTATGACCAATAAACACAGTATTTTGATTGGTTTTTGTATTTGTTCAGATTGTGTGTTGATGTATACAATTTCCCAATAATAATTATCAGCCCTCTTCATTGCTCCTATAGCAATAATCCATCCTCTCATTGCCCCTATTGCAATAATCAGCCCCCTCTTTTCCCCACAGAAAACCAGTGCCTTGCTATCCCCCAACCACATAATGAACGTGACTAAGCCTCACTATTTACTAGAACCCTCCAGTGCTGCAACAACATATACCTGAGACACTTTAGTGGGAATACAATGTGACCACTGGCAGGAAACCAAGGAGTTAACCCTCTACATATAAATTATGGATACACGATTGATGTGGTAGAATATTTGGCGCAATATCATTTACTTCTATTCATTTATTTTTTTTCATTTTTGTTTTTCCAGCTCGATTGGTTGTGACATAATTTAAGGATTTGGGTTTTTCTTTGGTTGTGTAGTCAATATACAAGACCTTTTAAATAAAAGTTAAGTTTCAGCTTTATGCATCGGGTTCTTCGAGTTGCTCTTCCTCCTGTTTTAGTCAGGATGTAATGATTTGAATGACTAAGCCTGGCTTCTTATCATATTGTAGCTTGGCTGAGCTGTATCCTGAAGAAGGAGGTCTTCAATGTGCCGCAGTTGTGCTATCATCTCGAGCTGCTGTACAGATCCCATGTGAGGCTGGCACCAACATATCGTTTGGCTAAGGCTGGGGTCAGACGAGCGTAGTGTTCACGTCCGTGATTGCGCCTAAAAGTACGTCCGTGATAGCATGACAGAAAGCCCATTGGAGCCTGACACATGAAGTACGTCCGCACTGAACTGCGGACGCACAACGGCCGCGGCCCATGGACGCAAGGCAGGCAAGAACGTACAACCCCTAGAACGGCCGCACAAAGTGCACTGCGTCCGCAACGTCTGCATAGCTTTGTGTGTGAGTGATGGAACGTGGTCAGACGGACTGCATTTATACGTCCAGCATTTTTCACGGACAAAATGGTTTTGCTTATTCATTTATTTTCCCTCCTACATCCGTCAAAATATACGGCAGTGAATAAACGGACTGTGTGGCCACTACTGCGTCTTCCGTACTGACGTACGTCCCGTGTGCACGGACGTACAGTCCGTAGTAATCACGCTCGTCTGACCCTAGCCTAATAGGTGCAGTGTGTACCCGCAGGAAGTACTGTGTATTTGACATCAGTTTGATTGATTGTCCAAATCTTGATTCAAGGACAATTTGTGGCATTAGAGTAATTGAAGAAAAGCCATAAAGAGAATATAAAAATAATATTAATGGCAATTCTGTTGATCTTAAAGGAGGGTATGAAATTATTTCAATAAAACTAAAAAAAAAAGAGAACCAAAAGTAATTTAGATGTATTTCTAACCAGAAACCTAATATTTGTATTACATGATATATACAGTATATACAGTTGTGTTCAAAATTATTCAACCCCCACTGAAATTGAGTGTTTTGGCCAGTTTGACATTGATTTTGATCATTCAGTCATCTTGCTTACAATTAAATCAAAGAGGCACATGTAGGTCAGACAAATATAACATAACATTTATAATGAAATAACCACAAATGTCTTTTCTGTGCTCACATCATTATCAGTTTTATTCAACCCCCAAGTGACATTCAATCTTAGTACTTAGTACAACATCCTTTTACAGTTATAACAGCTTTTAAACGTGAAGCATAGCTTGACACAAGTGTCTTGCAGCGATCTACGGGTATCTTCGCCCATTCGTCATGGGCAAAAGTCTCCAGTTCAGTCACATTGTTAGGCTTGCGCACTGCAACTGCTTTCTTTAAGTCCCACCAGAGGTTCTCAATCGGATTTAAGTCAGGTGACTGCGATGGCCACTCCAAAATGTTCCAGCCTTTAATCTGCATCCATGCTCTAGTGGACTTGGAGGTATGCTTGGGATCATTGTCCTGTTGAAAGGTCCAACGTCTCCCAAGCCTCAGGTTTGTGACGGACTGCATCACATTGTCATCCAATATCTCCTGGTACTGAAGAGAATTCATGGTACCTTGCACACACTGAAGCTTCCCTGTACCTGCAGAAGCAAAACAGCCCCAAAGCATGATTGACCCCCCGCCATGCTTCACAGTAGGCAAGGTGTTCTTTTCTTCATAGGCCTTGTTCTTCCTCCTCCAAACATAGCGTTGATCCATGGGCCCAAACAGTTCTAATTTTGTTTCATCAGTCCACAGAACACTATCCCAAAACTTCTGTGGTTTGTCCACATGACTTTTGGCATACTGCAGTCGACTCTTCTTATTCTTTGGAGACAGCAAGGGGGTGCGCCTGGGAGTTCTGGCATGGAGGCCTTCATTACGCAGTGTGCGCCGTATTGTCTGAGCTGAAACTTCAGTACCCACATCTGACTAATCTTTTCTCAGTTCCTCAGCAGTCACACGGGGACTTTTCTCCACTCTACGCTTCAGGTAGCGCACAGCAGTCAAAGTCAGCATCTTCTTTCTGCCACGGCCAGGTAGCGTTTGCCTTGAATTTGCGAATGATGCTTCCTATGGTCGCTCTTGGTATGTTTAACATCTTTCCAATCTTCTTATAGCCATTGCCCTTCCTGTGAAGAGTAATCACCTCTTTGCTTGTCTTCCTGGACCATTCTCTTGACTTCACCATGTTTGTAACCACACCAGTAAATGTCTAGAAGGAGCTGAGAATCACAGTCATTTTAAAGCTGCCTAATTGGTGCTTATTATGCTTTATTGCTGCTCCGTGACATCCACAGGTGTTTTCAATACCTGATTGAAAACACTTGAATGAACCTCTGTTCTTCAGAGTGGTAGTCTTTAAGGGGTTGAATAATTGTGTCAATGAAGAATTCGCAAAAGAAACATTTACTACTGTATTACAAAACCAATTGATGTCATTTTAGTTGCATATGGTTCTTTAAAAAGTCCTTGTAGGATTTCATTCAGAATACAATTACAAATGTACACTAAATTCCCTAAAACCCTTTACAGCATTGGGGGTTGAATAATTTTGAACACAACTGTATATATATATATTTTTTTTTTAGGAAGGATTTTACCTATCTAAAGGATAACTCTCATCTTAATAGTTGGTGGATGGGTGAGTTGGCTGTTGGAGAGATGATTGAAAGTGAATGGGAGAAATGTTATTAGCTTTTTTAAAAATTATTATTTGCAAGTGAACTAGGTTTCAGTTTAAATCATTTGTGTTTTGGGGAGGACAAATGCCACTATGCGTTTCAGATAGCCGTATTATACCAATTAATTATTTTTTTTAAAATTGAAATTCTAAAAACACATACATTTTAAGAAAAAGCACAAAGCTTCTCTGGAAGTGCCTCATTAAATGTGCAACTAGTCCTGTATTGTTTTGTTTTTGTGTTGTTGTTTGTTTTTGGTTTTTAAACCCATATTTGTATAGGAATGCTTTTTTTCCTGCCACTGATCCAGCAAATATAAACCGTATCGTAGCGCTGCGGAATATGCTGGCGCTTTATAAATAAAGAATAATAATAATAATAATAATCATGCGCTGTAACATTATTAGTTTCTTTTGTACATTACAAAATGTAGATTAATATATCAAAATGTATTACTTTCTAGCCATTATTATTATAGTATAAATATTACTGTGCACCTGATCCAATTAGATTTTTCTCTTTGTGGGTGTTTTTTCTCCCATTTATTTACTTGTTACTTGTTGTTTGAAGGAGAAAAAAACACAACAATGTAAGAGAATTTTTTTTTTTTGAGAAAGGATTTTACCAGGAAGGATTCATTGAGATTTCTCTCGTTTTCAAGTATGTCCTGGGTGGCGAGTATGTACCGTTAGGTGTCTTGCCCAAGGACACTTACTGGAGAGGTGCTCTTGCCAGGATTGAACCTGTGTCTCCGCAGTCTCTCTCCTACCATTAGTGCTAGTGTTAAATGCAAACAATAATTGAAACGTATCATTTACTTTATGTTTATTGTTTTTTTTATATCCAGCAATATTTAATTACACATTATAAAAACAAATGTTTTTTCAGCACTGAGCTGGTATAGAAGAAAATTTGCACACGCATGAACAACCCTCTATATGCATAGTTTGCCTCATATTAATGTGCTTACAGACCCTGGGGGGGCTCTTATCTTCTAATAACAGCTCGTCGCTCACGGCAGAAGCCAAAAATCATTGCATTTTTTTTCTCCTTTTGGTTCGCGCATCTGGCTTGGTCACAAAACACCACAGCTAAAGATAAGAGTGTTCCCCGAGGCTACGTATTAATACATATAAGGCAATGGGTTATATTCCAACGTGGTACTTGATCACAGATGTTTTGCTATTTGTTATAGACCCGAATCTATTCAGGTTGCAGCTATTCAGTCTTTTGTTGCGACCAAAGCCGAAAGCATTTAACCCCTGCTGTCTCTTAAACAATATGAAAATATGACTTGCAAACACAGCCCTGGTATCTTGAGAAATATATATGGTTTGCTTCTCAAAAATAAGATTTTGTAGTACACGCAGTTATTTAATTTATTAAATGATTTAGCATCCCACGTTAACAAATAAATAAAATGATGTGTATTAAAGAAAATTGAAAAGTACAGCATGAAATGAGTGTGTTTAAACAATTACCCTATATTTTTCAGTATTTGAGTTGTAGTAACATTGTAAAATGTTTTGAACTTTCAAATGTTATTAAAAGTATTTGGTTTTTAATTGCTCGCCTTGTGTATAATGGGTAAAACCCAAAACGTGTAAAAAAAAATATATATTTAATTTATTTGCAAAGTATTTTACCAGGAAGGATACATTGAGATTTCTCTCGTTTGCCAGTAAAATCAAAACATTTCAAATTAATTCAATCACAATTTGCACTTTTTAATTCCGTACTAATATTTGCTGGCAGTATACGGATCTCCTCACAGGAAAAAGCTTTTATTCTCCAGCTGACTTTCTTACTGATAAGTTGCCTTTTCACTGCAGCAGGAAAGATTCTTCGTTTTTTGCACAGTCACGTTAAGGAACAGGTTGCCGGAGATCTGCTCATACCTACATTGGTGCCATTCGATCAGATTTCTTGTTCAGCAAATATTCCGTAATGTAAGAAAATAGAGAGAATCTGGTAAAAAGTAATGTTGGAGACAAAGTTGGGACATATGTAAGTCTCTCTCACAGAGGGGTGCCTGCGAAGATATTCTTCATTTGGGGAAAGGCAAAGTCTGTTCAGAGAATGGACAACGGGCCATGTATGGTGGGTAAAGGATATCAGGAACTTGAGCCCCACAGTAGTTTTAAGGTGGTCAGGAGAAAGACAGAAGAGCATGGTGCAGCAGTCAACATAGAAGATCATAGTGTGTATGAGAACAATAGCTACATATGTCATTTAGAAGGATCAGAAATGTAATTTGGATATAAGAATCTGAAGATTTACTTGACAGTTGTGTGGAAACTTTGATGTTAAAGAGAACTCCTCCACCAGACTGAGGGAATGGAATGTCATTTCCCATTTCCCCAACACTACACCCACAAACTCTCTGGGCACCATTTCGTGTCTGGCCCTAAAATGGGGAAAATCTGCAGGTTTCCATGTAACATCCCCATACTCCAGGCAGGCGCTAATTCAGCAGCCTGCCCCAGAATGAGCGCAACCCTCCATGATTCTCATGGTAACGATTCCGCATCGCCAGTATCACCTTCTGGAGAACATAGGACTCATGGAGAGTTGCACTGAATTCCCACCCCATTCCTACATACCCTGGAATATGCCCACTTTAGCATTCTCCTGCCGGTCCTCAACGGGACCCTAAATTACTTTGCCTGACTACTGCGGCTGCTGCTAAAGCCATCTTACAGTAGTGGAAAAGACCCCTGTGCCCATCTTCCACAAGTCTGTCTCTTTGGAATAGACTAGCTACGCACTCGTCAACAATGAAACCCTAGGACGCTTTTTTACCATTGTTGGCAATTTTTACTGTCTAGACCCAACTGTTAGGGGTCAAATCAAAACAGCTCTGGAATGGACTCTGTGGTACGTGGCAAGAGTATTAAGGGGTGAGAGTGCAAATGTTTACTAGCATAAATGCGCCTACTCGGATAACCCAGTGTCCAACGTCCTAAAAATGCCTAATTATTTGATCAATCTCATACAACATTTTGAATTAACTACAGGACTTTATAGTTCATCAAATAATTGCTCACAATTATTTTTTTCCTTTTTATGTGTCTATGTGTAAGGGACTGAAACATCCCATTTAATCCTGTTACTCATGACCTACCACAAGGAGTGCTGTATTGTGACCTGATTACAACATGCAATGCTTTGTCAATGAACAATTTCATTGCATTGAAAAATAAAATTTTATTTAAAATGGGGTAAAAAAATAAAAAAGCACCCCTAGATAGTGACATTGAGTGATAGAGTGGAACTGCTTAGATGTTAAGGGAGAAACAGAATTTCAAGGAGGCAAAAAGTGTCCGTTTCAGGGAGTAAAACATACAGCTGAAAGTGGCAGTTTGGCCATTAGTAACATTATCCAGGAAGAAAGGAAAGTGTCAGAAAGAGATGTATACTTAATAGCAAATTAGATTGCCATGAGTAACATTCTAAAAGAAGAACAAAAGAGACCCAGTAACAGGACCTTGGAGTGCACCAACACAAAGGGGTTCCGGGGAAAGTATACAGTACTTTAAAAGAGAACAGTAGAGAAATGAAATCACAGTTTAAAGAGTTATGGTCATTACCAGGATATAATGTGATTGTTGTGTTTATTTTTGTATATTATATATGATGTATAACCATAAGCATGTTGTAAGAACCAGTTTCAGCAGCACCCTTAAAAATGTACATGTTTAGGTTCCCCTTATATTGTATATAGCACATATGACGGTCACTTTGTTTTGAATAAAGTACTGTACTTAGAATTTAACGGGCCTGTAGCTCAAGATTTTGGGTCTTTGCCCGATCCCTCACACCACTTAGTCCTAGTAGGTCAATGTTTTTTTTACCTTTGCCCATCATGACGCTTCTGTCTTACCCCCTACAGTTTCGTTGTTCTACAAGTTAGAGGCATTTGGTGCCAAACTAGTTACAGGTTAGAGGTATTTGGTGCCAAAATAGTTAGCTTTTCAGTGTACCTTTTTTATGAAATGGGCCTGGAGCAGTAGCTCCAACAGTCCCTATGTTGATCTGGCCCTGTTCTGAAGAGTACGTTGAAAGGTTGTGAGCTAAAAACCTGAAAACAGTGGTATGTGTGCAGTACAGGATGAAGGATGATCTTCAAACTCAGGCTTTCCCAAACATGTCAAAGGAATACAGTTTTTATGAATAATAAAAGTCATGTTCCTTATTTAATAAATCTCATAAAATTTAAAATTGCAGCGTTAATTAAAGAAGATGTGAAACTCTCCTTATCAGGTCTTTTCACTAAAGGTGAAACTCTGGAGAATTGGCAGAAGAAGTGAAAATCCAGGTCAAATTAGCAAAACCAGAAACATTCTCCCATTTATCTAACTTTCCAAATCGGATCTTTGGTCTAGATTGTTCTCTTCTCCTGCCAAGTCTCCTGAGTTTCACCTTTAGTGAAGAGACCGGTGTATGTTCCTTACTAAATATCCTCTATTTCAGGAAGTCCCAGGTGTCTTTGATACGATGTTCATCAAATTCATTTTCATGACACAGCAAAGTTCCGGTATATCCGGTTATCCCAGGAGTCCCAAGTAAAAAGAAGATATTGATTAATACACCAGTCCTAAACCAGGGATATCTTGAAATTCTGGCTGTCACTAATTGCTAGACACTCCTCCACAATTTTCACCAGCGTACACCCAATTTTTTCCAAGAAACCTATTTCCCTAAAAGGTTTCCGAACATTTCCTAAAGCTATAGTCTCTTTCAGTCTTTGCTTACCGAGTAATCTTAATTTCAATCGTTCGATATGACGTACAGGCAAAGTAAAAATAAAACGACAGCCAATTTTTAAAGTTCACATATTTCTTTAATACTGTGTAATACTTTTTTTATTTTTTAAATACAGTATTTTTGAGGTAGACCATTACAGCTCAAGAGCATCCCAACTTTAAAAAGACATGAAATAATTACTTCATGTACAAGACTTTGCACAATGAGGTAGAAATGGTTACAGATGATGTAACACGGCCCAATAAGAACGTTCTAAGCAGGATGCAGTACCACTTTTTGGAAAATGATCTTGGTATTACTGGGTAGGCCAGCAGATCCTGACGCAATACTGAAAAGTAAGGTATTTAAGGACAGAAGAACATTAAAAACACCATTTAAAAATCACACTTTGAGAAAAAAAAAATGCTGTGTGTATGTATTTGTTATATACAAAAAGACACAGAATGAGCAATGCAATGGAAGATTAATTTGTAGAACATTTGGTAACCAGCAGGATATTTAACCTCCCCTATGGCTTTGGATTCACAATTTGACACAAGTGAGCAAAAATCCAATCCTAGAACATGCTATGAAAGCAAAAAACTATTTCTAATATCAATATTAACCCATTGTAAATCAGCTGCTTTGAGATTTAAAGTTCCACCACTATTACACAATACACATTTTAGAGCTTGTATTATGTAAAAACACAATGTGCATGTTGAATTAATTTTTTTATGTTAATAAGTGTGAATAATAGCTTGTCCATTAATCACATTATCATAGTACCAGGACTAACAGGATTTAAAAATATACCAAAAAATGTGTTATTTTATTTTTTGGGCCCAACAACATGCTTTTGAAACATTTAGCTCATACCAGTTTTTTCTTTACTAGGATAATAAAAAACAATTAGGATTTTTTTTTCATAATTCGTAATGACTTTATGTGCCTTCGAAAGGAACCACTGTATATATTTCCATTTAGATTTTTTTCCCTACAAATTAAAAAGTCACTGAAATACTAATTTAGTTCCACAACCCACAATGTGTGAAACCGGCGTATTCGCTTTAGGCCAATTATATTTTGATTTAAAGCTCGAGAGCAGGGTCTCCCCCTATTTCTTCTATGCCATTATTTTTGGATGCGCTATAAAAATAAAACAATTTACAGTAATAAACATCGATGAAACAAAACATTTGAGATATGTGTATGTAAACAGACATCCAGTTGGTTAGGGGACCAGAACACTGATTAAAAAAAAGGCAATTACCCAGTGAAAAGTGATTCACAGATATACACTAGATCTTTATTCCAAAATTTTAAATGAAGCCAAGTTTTTAAGTCTTATTACATTCACAAGTAAACACATTCTTTATGACTTTTATTTTTTTTTGTAGTGCATCTTAAAACCCATGACAAGTCCAAGGCCTTAAAAAATACATAATATTCACACTGCACCACAAATGTCATCCATCATGAGAAAAAAAAAAGGTAACTATGACACATGGTATACAGAAAGCTGTACAAAGAGTGCAAGTCTAAGCCCTAAAACAGTGACTCTGGGATCGTAAGCCAAAACAGAAGGAGAACATTATTCCTAGTGTAAAGAAATAAAGGAGGAATTCAAATTCCAGAGTTTTAAGATGCAAACCAAGCGGAGTATAAACAAGGTGATATTGTCAGAGAGAGGGGACATACCCCATAACAGATCGAGCGGTTTTAGTCCAAAACAGTTGGAAATAATTACATTCACAAAGCCAGCATTGTTTGGAAGTGGTATGCTTCTAACACTAACCCCTTGAGTAACACACAACGCTTGTGTTTCATTGCAAGATAAGCCCTTTTATGCCAATAGAGAATTCTTTATTGTGATGCATTCATTTCCTGACCTAAATCCACAGCTCAAGCCACTCAATTACAGAATTACGTACAATTTACTAGCTGTGTGTTTCACATTTGCTGTTACTTATAGGCTTTAAACGGGGTGCTGGAGAAAGCTGCTGAAACCACTGAATAGAGATTCCTTGTCTGTAATTGCTTGTGTACATACAGCTCCCTATATATAGAAAACCCAGACATACGTATGTATACACAAAACACATATTTGTAAGT
Source organism: Leptobrachium leishanense (assembly GCA_009667805.1). Classification (NCBI taxonomy): domain Eukaryota; kingdom Metazoa; phylum Chordata; class Amphibia; order Anura; family Megophryidae; genus Leptobrachium; species Leptobrachium leishanense. The sequence continues at coordinate 372,940,564 of CM019064.1, forward strand.
TATAGACGCGAGAACAAAGGTGTCAGCTTTTTGGTCTCTTCTATGTTGTTCAATATTAGTCCTGTGCAATTAGATCCCTGGAAATCAACACACTTATGTATAAATCCCTTAAAGGTGAACTACTTTTTAAATAAAGACAGTCTACAAGCTACCAGATTGTTTATCAGCCTAAACCTGAATAGTCTAGGATTGAAAATATCCAACATATCAACAATGTCTTTTACACCCGAGTGTGGTTGAGTTGTATCCTTTTTTTTTTTTTTTTTGCCTTTCTGGTTGTATAAATGAAGATATAAAATACAAGTTGTATTTTACGCTTTATTTCACATTACCCTCCTGTTTCCTTGGTAAATCTTTGTCCAGCTCCAAATTTTTAATTCGAAAAATTTGGCAAAAAGGAGAAAAAAAATTAAATAAAATAACAAAAAAAGTCAACACTGGAAACGATTTTGCCAGTTCTTCACAGATTCTGCAGGGAAATCACCTGTTGATTGAATAACTCGATTAAATAATGAAGGAATAAAGAAAATATTCTCGTATGTACGATAGAACTTACGAAATACTATTGGTCGACATTTGTCTTCATAGGGGCTGCCGTGTTGTAAAATGCTCACAAGGTTTCTATCCTTTCTCATCTATTCTGAGATTACACATGCCTCAGAGAGGTTTAAATCATCAGAGATAAATGGACTGGGCATATTTAATTTCGGTTTTCCAAATTACACGTTCTCTAATGACACAGCTAATGGGCTCGACTCCTTAATGATTAACCACACCAACTGTCCCTCAGCTGTGAAGAGTAGAGACGTCTTTTACTGAACATCAATCAGACGTTATTAACAGTCAGGGACTCCCAAGACTCAGTATGTCGTAAGGACATTCCTTTAGTTGAGGTAGTTAGGAGTGTATCAGTGCTCCTTGGCCTCAATACAAAGTGACACATAATCCAACAGATGAGGGATTTAATGTCAGGGCACCTCTAAAGACCCGATCCTGTGAGGAATAAAACTGTAGAAGACATTAATCATTAAACACCACAGTATCAGAAAAAAAACAGCTAATGGAGACTCGGGTGACGAATTGCAGAAACCACTAAAAACTAAAACTTGCCTTGAGGCATTGGATTTTTTCTTCGCTTTGGTCAGCAGCCTTTGTAAAGAAATGAACCCATGTATATGTTGGTTTACAGGTCATCACACGTTGAGGTATCACTTGCGTTTGAAGGTTCCCAGGCATGTTTTACATATTTTGTTTTCGAGTGCACGCTCATCCCTTTGGCACATTGAGGGTTAATATCACGGAACACTGATTGCTTAGGCCTAAGGAGGAACACATCTACCTACTTGTAACAATTGCAGGTTCCCAATCGTGAAATTCTTTGGTTTGAGTCAATATTAAAAGCAACAAAAAATAAGCTTTTCATCATCCTGTCGGCTCCGGATTGAAGAACAGAAGAGGGGGGGGGTAGGGTTGATTAAATATGTTCTAGAAAACTAAAAGGAGTTATTTTTTTGCTAGCACAATGCTTTTTAAATATTACTAACAAACTTTGGTTTAAATGTAACACATTTTCACAAGAAAATGGCACACAGAAAAAAAGTAAACGAAAAAAAGAACAGCCATAATAACTAGTAAACAATTTTTCGAAGAGAGACCTGACTCGCGGGGGAGTGAGCTCTGTAAACCGCGTAGGGGAGACATTCTCTAATCAAATGATCATTGTACATCTTCCAGTGCACAGCGAACAAACATCTACAACTAAGAAGATATAAACACTTTGGTATTTCACATTCTTCATTTTTTTTTATCTATACATTAAAATAGTTCTTTGGTAATTTTGGCAATTTGTGACTCTTTTCCCAGCGTGTGCTATTGGCTCATTAAGCCAATAATACATAGACGGTAAACGTGTACCTTTATAAACGGTGTTGTGACTTTGAGATGCATTCTTTGAAGCAGTGGGAATATCTGAACAGTGCAACACCTCTTTTTGGCTAAAGGACTCCGATTTAATTCTTTTTCCCCAAATGGGCAGTAAATCTTAAAACATCTACAGCCCATTCCAGCCTTTTATGTAGGGGATATAAAGGGAGGCCAGTTGTTTTCGACTGAGAACATCAGACACATGGGTTAAACACTAACGCCGTCCGACATGTTTGCAGCCACAAGGTCCATGATAAAACAATAAATGCTCTACACTACGAGGAGCAAATTCAGTCTAGATATGTAAACAAACTCTGAACAGAAAATAGATACTAATGACAGAAAACAAACCAGTGCCGGAAAAGGCAAAAGCTCTATATAGATTACACAATATATATATATATATGTCCAATATACATTATAATATTATATTATATTACAATATATTATAATATTATAATTTTTGGTTATGAAAATAGGATGCTTGAACAAACAAGCTGCCAAAAAGTGGTACTGCCAGAAAGTTTTAAACTACCGTGGTATTAAACATTTTGGAAAAGGAAAACTCCACCAACACTAGGATAATAATAATGTAATAACAAACAAAAACGGATTTTTGCAAAAGATATGTTTCTGTTGATCCAGTCAGCTGGAGTGAAAGAAGTGGCAATACATTCAATGTGGATTCCTTGTAGTAACTTCAAGTACTTTTGTGGTCTCTAACTCGAAAATGCTTTAAAATAAGTTTGAGTTATAAAAAAAAACATTCTTTTAGGAGGTAAATTTTTCCTGAGTATTTAGAAAGGAACATAAGAAACAAAGCAAAAAAAAAACTACGAAAGTTCAAAGTGAAGACAAAAAACATATTTACTAAGTCCTAGCTAGCAACGTACTTGGTTTCCATCCCTTCTTAGATGCTGGTTCTTGAGCCTCAAATATTGCAAAAAAAAAAAACTATAATAAAAAAAAATGCTCTTGTCTGGTCACCTAAACTATGCCAAGTGTAAGGAGGACTCCCCAAAGTGCCATGAAGGGGTGTTAATCTTGCTGCTGAGTAATTAAACAAATGAGGTCACCTAATGGAAGCAGGCCTGGAGAGCATGGTATTCTTTTGTAACAACCAAACTCCATTTCACCAAAATATGGTGCCACTGCCAACATTTGGCAATAAATAGAAGATATCCTGAGTACAGTGAAGAGCTACTTTTGTCTTACAGTTTTCAAAAGAAAAAAAAAAAAGTAAAAAAATTATTTTGTTCAAGTTTTTTTTCTTTAACATTCAATGGAGCGGATTTATCTATACAGATAGGTATATACACACACACGAAAATAAATGCCCCCCTCTAGGCACCCATTGATCACATTTAGGTTTTGAGGAGAATATAAAGAAAAAGGTTTTTTTTTCTTCAAGGTCTACACCCAAGTTGAGGACCCAACACGCACTCACATAAAAAAAAAAGCCAGTGTAGTGTCATCATAGTGATCCATAAGTCATCCACTGTTAGTGTCTAGATCCATACAGTTTATTCCATTTCACATACATGTTCAATTGTTTTTGAGAGGTACTGGCCTGAAGTTTACAAAATGCCCCTTCAAAGTCTTTGTATGATGTTGGCTGCATCTGCCCAGCAATTCCATGGAGATGATTGGCACCAGCTTGTTGACAAAGCTGAATGAGCTCACTGCCTGAATAACCCTCTGTGTGCTGGACTAATAAAGCCATTTCCCTTTCGCTGAGACAGTAGTTTTGTTGAGCCAATGTGTGGTGGAGTATTTGCCTCCGTGCTAGATTATCAGGAGGAGAAATGTAAAATTTCTTGGCAAACCTGTGGTGAGCAGCTTCATCAAGATCATCGGGCCGTTGGGAGGTTCCAATAAAAATGATGTCGTCATTGGAAGAGGTAGCTATGTTATCCAAAAAACTGAGCAGTTGGGATTTAAGATTGTTCAGATGAGTGTTTTCCTCATGTACACGAACAGAGAGTAGCAGTTCAATCTCGCTAATGAAAACCACAACAGGCTGATGACAGCTTGCCATGAACAAGACAGTTTGCAAAATTTTTTCACTCTCGCTCTTCCATTTGGAGAGAAGTACAGTGCTGCTGAGTTTCAGGAGTGTCGATCCCAGCTGAGTTGCAATGCACCTGCTCAACAGAGTTTTCCCTGTCCCTGTAGGCCCAAATAATAAAATACTCTTAGGAGGCCTGTTGGCTCCTGTGTATGCACCAGGTCTTAAAATAGGCCAGACCAATTCTTCTTCAATAACCGCCTTCACTGACACATGGCCAGCTATGTCAGTCCATTGAACAGGAGGGCCACAGTCAACAATTTCATTATTGACTAGTTCTAGTATCAGAGGGTCCATACTTTTTAACTGATCTTCGGATTGGTTACAAAATATTGGTGGTTTCATACCAGGAATTGGTATTCTTTGTGCAAAAAGATGTCCCTGCTCATTGCCCCGCCGCTCACCATTAATTACAGTTGGGGTGAACTTGCCAAATGTTTCACTTGATCTCAGTGGCCCTTCTTCAGGAAAGGTAGGTGAAACCATTGTTTTCATTGATTGGTTATCATATTTCCCCCCTTGCTCATTTTCTGGCCGTTTTCCAGTTTTAAAGGTGACCTGTGGACTATCACCACTACGATTAAACCCATTGCCTCGACATTCATTTGGAACACTATCAGACATCTGAAAAGACGAATCAGAGGTAGACTTTGGTTGCTCATAGCTGTATTTTCTATACCTGCCTTCACTTTCCTCTGCGGCTGCCAAGTCAAAAGCTTTCCTTTTTAAGGTACCACCTGATTCCGCATTCAGAGGAGTTACCGAAATTGGTGGCAAACTTGAACTTTGGTAAGTGTACCCAGGAACTACAGGAGGTCTTGATGATGCACTATGGGGTGGGAGAGGTGTTGGCGCAGCAATACCAGAAGTCAGATATCCTGAAGGGTGGGATGGATGCATTCCTCCATATACAGGCTGCGCAGGATAACCGCTTGATGTGTAGTTATATATTGTGCCTGAAGAACTATAACCATGAACCAGAGCTGGTGATGCATGTGTTGGTTGAAGTCCTGAACCATGAAGAGATGATGGGTGGGTAGGGGGAAGTGCTGAGGTTGGTTGACCACAGTAACCGGTTGGTAAATAGGTGCCACTATAAGTTGAGGTATAATCTTGTGGTGTAACAAGACCACTTGTTGGGTTGCCCCCAGCACATGTACCACCAGGATAGATAGGATCAGGAAGATTGCCAGTTGCAACTGTAGGGCTGCCCAGTCCAATAGGTCCATTGCCTGGTTTAGACAAGCTATCATGTAAGGCATAGGAACTATCAGACCCATGTGACATCTGCCAAGGTTCTATGTCACCCTTCTGTCCGTTAACAGGCCCAAAAGCTCCTTCAGTGTATGAATTTAGTGTAGATCTCTCATACGGGGAGTCCAAGACCCCAGAGTATTTCTCTGCATATCTCTTTAAAAGATTTGAAGCTGTGAGTGCAGAAATATCATCATTTGCCCAGGCATAGTTTAGTCTCTGGCGGCTACTATTGAAAAGGTCAGATTTGTGGGCTGGCGAGGATGTAGTGGAGGAAACATCAAGGTGCTGTTCTGGCCACTGGTTAAGGGGCTGGGCATGCTCTGGTGTCCAGTGCATCTTCAAGAGAGCTGTAATAAAGAAATAAAAACACATAAAAATGTAGCACCGGCACAAGACGTTGAAAGCAGAAAAAAAAACATAAAAGGATGGGGATGAAATAAATGGCATCAGAAGCAAAGAGCAGTTGAAATCATTTTCTTTCATAAGCTGCATTATACAGTATAATGTCGCATTTACATTTTATGTATTCTTACTAGGCTAAAAAGTTAGTATTTCTCTTGTCAATTATCAACAATTATTGAGGTCATAGGCCTTGAGGTCATCCCAATGAGGATCCCAATATAGGGCACAAAATGCAGTAAGTTGATATTGGAAAGCATTACCATGATTAATGCTGTCGTCATGCGAATTTAAAAAGTACTTCCTTGAATTCCCAAGTACAGATTTGTGGTACAAGACCTGAACATCTGGTCTGCCCCTCCAAACCTGGACAGTCGGGAATTATAGCTATAATGAACAATTGAAAATTACAAAATGATACATACAGTTTCGTTTAGATAAAATAATATTGTACTTTTGTTAATATTATGCTAAAGGTGTACATGAAATATAGCATGTTTGGCCTATGTTATGCATAAATACAGTCAGGTCCAGAAATATTGGGACATCGACACAATTCTAACATCTTTGGCTCTATACACCACCACAATTGAGTTGGAATGAAACAAACACAATGTGCTTTATCTGCAGACTGTCAGCTTTAATTTGAGGGTATGTACATCCAACTCAGGTGAACGGTGTAGGATTTACAGCAGTTTGCAGATGTGCCTCCCACTTGTTAAGGACCAAAGGTAATGGGACAATTGGCTTCTCAGCTGTTCCATGGCCAGGTGTGTGATATTCCCTCATTACCCCAATTACAATATGCAGATAAAAGGCCCAGAGTTCATTTCAAGTGTGCTATTTGCATTTGGAATCTGTTGCGGTCAACTCTCAAGATGAGATCCAAAGAGCTGTCACAATCAGTGAAGCAAACCCTCATTAGGCTGAAGAAACAAAACAAACCCATCAGAGAGATAGCAAGAACATTAGGCGTGGCCAAAACAACTGTTTGGAACATTCTCAAAAAGAAGGAACGCACCGGTGAGCTCAGCAACACCAAAAGACCTGGGAGACCACGGAAAACAACTGTGGTGGATAACCGAAGAATTCTTTCCCTGATGAAGAAAACACCTTTCACAACAGTTGGCCAGATCAAGAACACTCTCCAGGAGGTAGGTGTATGTGTGTCAAAGTCAACAATCAAGAGAAGACTTCACCAGAGTGAATACAGAGGGTTCACCACAAGATGTAAACCATTGGTGAGCCTCAAAAACAGGAAGGCCAGATTAGAGTTTGCCAAACAACACCTAACAAAGCCTTCACAGTTCTGGAACAAGATCCTATGGACAGATGAGACCAAGATCAACTTGTACCAGAGTGATGGGAAGAGAAGAGTATGGAGAAGGAAAGGAACTGCTCATGATCCTAAGCATACCACCTCATCAGTGAAGCATGGTGGTGGTGGTGTCATGGCGTAGGCATGTATGGCTGCCAATGGAACTGGTTCTCTTGTATTTACTGATGAAGTGATTGCTGACAAAAGCAGCAGGATGAATTCTGAAGTGTTTCGGGTAATATTATCTGCTCACATTCAGCCAAATGCTGCAGAACTCATTGGACGGCGCTTCACAGTGCAGATGGACAATGACCCAAAGCATACTGCAAAAGCAACCAAAGAGTTTTTGAAGGGACAGAAGTGGAATGTTATGCAATGGCCAAGTCAATCACCTGACCTGAATCCCATTGAGCATGCATTTCACTTGCTGAAGACAAAACTGAAGGGAAAATGCCCCAAGAACAAGCAGGAACTGAAGACAGTTGCAGTAGAGGCCTGGCAGAGCATCACCAGGGATGAAACCCAACGTTTGGTGATGTCTATGCGTTCCAGACTTCAGGCTGTGATTGACTGCAAAGGATTTGCAACCAAGTATTAAGAAGGGAAAGTTTGATTTATGATTATTATTCTGTCCCATTACCTTTGGTCCCTTAACAAGTGGGAGGCACATCTGCAAACTGCTGTAAGTCCTACACCGTTCACCTGAGTTGGATGTACATACCCTCAAATTAAAGCTGACAGTCTGCAGTTAAAGCACATTGTATTTGTTTCATTCCAACTCCATTGTGGTGGTGTATAGAGCCAAAGATGTTAGAATTGTGTCGATGTCCCAATATTTCTGGACCTGACTGTATATACTGGGCAACAGTAAAATAGTTACAGTAAAATTAACCCCCTTCGCCAGGGCCGTCTTTAATATTGACTAGGCCCTAGGCCAGGGGTCAGCAACCTTGGCTCCCTGATGTTTTGGGAACTACATCTCCCACGATGCTCGGTCACCCATTAGGCTGACTGAGTCACAAGGGAAATGTAGTTCTCAAAAAATTAGGGAGCCAAGGTTGCTGACCCCTGCCCTAGGCAAATATTTTCTTGGCCACCCCCATGCAATTTTGCTTTCCACCCCAACATCCCCCCAAAATAAAAAAATTGCTTGTGTTTTTTTTTAGATTTTACACAGTCACGTTTGGCATCATTGGAAAGGATAGGCTCTGACCTGTCCAATGACACCGAACATGACTTTGTGGGGTGTAAATAATGGAGATACAGGGGTCCAAAGGATCCTCGCTCTCCATGCAGTGGTGCTGCACCTTGTGTTTTAGATGGACGAATGCAAAATAAATCATTGTGACATCACCTCTACATTTGGTCCTGGCATGGGAAATGAGAAGGTGAGTTAGTGCAATGGCATTATTTGTTTTATAAGTAAAAGCACATAATGCCTCTGCCTTAGAACAGAGACGAAAACAAAAAAGCTAATTTTGCATTCAATTTTTCTTGTTCATTTTTCTATTTTTACATATTACGTGATCATATTTGGAATCAATTTAAAGGCCCGACCCTGACCGGTCCGAAGACGCCTCCCTTTACCTTGTGCAGTGTAAAGATTAGAGACACAGGGTTCTAAAGCCCTTAGCACTCCCCGCTGCAGTGCGGCCGCAGAAGATTTCTGGTCGTTTTCCACAAGGCACAACCTTTCAAAGCCAGTCCTCCAGAAAATACCCACAGTAGGGTTCCATTAAGGAAAAGCAACTAATATCGCTATTATAATCACCAAATGGATTTTAATATTCGAACATACAAGTACAACTAAAAAAATAAATGAAACAGCAGCAAACACCATTCCAAATGCGTTTCACTCTTTCTGTAGGGCGTCATCAGTTGGAAAAATTACAGCTGTGCCATGTGGAAAACAACCAGAAATCTTCTGCCGCCGATCCCTGCTAGAGGCTCCCCAGAGTGTGCGTACTTTGTCACATTTTGCAGTAAATTATTATTTCTGTACAGTACTATACCAGTGTGATCTTATCTTTTCAGGTTAAGAAGATCTTACAGATGAGGAGTACCGCCGTTGCTTTATGGGGAAACCAGCAAAAAACAACAGGCGTACATCCACGAGTCTGGTTCGGCTCTGAGTAGCGGAGTTTAACCATTGAGGATAAGGAACAATTATGCTTTGATTGATGGACTTCACGTTTTTTTTTCATGTCAAATATTTTTTCTGCGATATAGTGACATATAATTTATATATCACAGGTGCGCTTTGCCATAAATTTTATTTTATTGATTACGGATGTGGGTGGGGGTACACACTGGTGTGGTATATAGCGATAGTCACATTGTTTTAGGTTTGTGAATCTTTCGAACGCTCCCTGTTTTGCATCTATCTTGGATGCAAGCCCTCGCTGTGGGACTTCCCTACGGACACCGACGACGTTGCACAAGGACGCGATGACATCAGAAAGAGGCCCCCCCCAGCTGGGAAATCACTTTACTGGAGATATAAGGCTTCTTTTGGACCTCTATATAGCTGGTAACGTAAGTGCTACAGGGTCATATGCGAGAGTATGGCCATTACAATGATACCAATTATGACCAGGTTTTGAATAAAAAAAACAAAAACATTTTGGGCCCTATTACATTCTTCACGCAAACGTTTGCGCCGGCGCAAAAACGCATTAACACGAGGGGCAAAACCCTTTGCGCTGAACAATGTCAGCGCAACAAATGTCCGTATACGTCTACCGCGGGTGAACCTGCGCAAACGCTGCGCGAGCTTACTGTACGTCACGCGTCCTATACTTAACATTGTAAGCGCAAATGCGTTTGTGCGCTGGTACGCGGATGGTATTACAATCTATGCGCAGTTTGTAACGCACAGCCTTTGCGCGCATCATTTTAGCAACTCCTAAAAGCTGGTGTTAACGGCAAATTCTATCAACCTGGCCGAAACCAAATACACCAGCACAAAAAAAAAACGCAGCAAAGTATAGTTACACATTCTACACATACCTAACCAATAAATTTGAGAAGTTGTGTGTGCATTTTTTATTGATGCAGCATATATTCGCAGATAGACTTTGACAGGTGCAAAAACTTAACGTGAGGCAATTGTGGTTCTTAATGCTGATTGGCTGAATCGTGTGAAAAAAACAGTTAGCACACGGATTTCTGTGCACAACGTTGCTGCGTGCGTCCGTTTGACGAGCGCTATTGCTCGACGGATGATAAAATGCACGAGGATTGTAATTCCAGCGTTGATTTCCGCGTGTTAACGTTTAATGCTGGGCGCACAAATTCACGCGTTGCGCGACCGTTTTAAACGCGAAGATTGTAATAGGGCCCTTTTTGTTTAAAAGCATCAGCTATATTTTTTCTTTTCTACATATAACAGCACATGGTTTGATCTAAAATACAAGCTGCCGTACAACTGCAGGAAGAGACGGAGGTCTTACGAACCCTTGTATCTCCATTCTATCCACCCCACAAGGTCAATTACAAAAACTCCATGGAGACAAGGGCTACATGATATATTTACAACATGCAGTGAAATATAAATTCATGTACAGAGCACATAACCAAGGATGCTCGTGCTGTGGATAAGTGGTGGCAGCGGTGCCTAAAAAACACGGAGCAACCGTTAACTGGAACATCTCCTCAGTGCTGCTGACCCCAATGCTGTAATAAAACTATTTTATCACATACTAAAGTTTTACAGGACTATGGGATGTTCATCTCCAAGAAAAAAAAAAACCTAAATAAGTAAAATATTTTTTTATTTATAAACATTTCTTCTAGAGTTCTATTCAAGAATTATTATTCCAGCAGAGACCTCATAAATGCATAATTAACATGTCTTAATGGTATAGAAAGAAAAATATGCTTACCCATTAAATCAATATTTATTTATCTGGTTGAAGTGCATTTCCTGAAGCAAACGATCAGATCCTAAATCAGAAATACTTTGGCGTCAGCTGCAAACCGCAAATCTGGAGAGATAAGAGATGCAGATATGTATAATTAATACAAATAACAATATTTCTCACCCCGACGCACATGTTCCATTTTCTTTCCCTGCCAAATATAAACATTCTAATTGACTTTAAACAGCTGAAAACTGGACCCAAGTGAGTTTACACAGCACTTACGCAGCAAAAAGTTATGTGCTGCACCCTTTTCAATAAGCAATTCTCATTCTCTTACATTGTTGCGTATTTTTCTCCTTCAAACAACAAGTAACAAGTAAATAAATGGGAGAAAAAACACCCACAAAGAGAAGAATTTAATTGGATCAGGTGCACAATAATATTTATACTGTAATAATAATGGCTAGAAAGTAATACATTTTGATATATTAATCTACATTTTGTAACGTATAAGGCTAGGGTCAGACTGAGGCAGTGCGAACGCGCGTTCTGGCGCACTTAATCACGGCCGCACTAGCAGCAGATGACAGGCAATGACGGCCAATATACGAAGTACGGTCGCACAAAAGTCCGGCCGCGCAACGCAAGTGGAAAATGAACGCATTTTTTCGAGAACGTTAAACCGCTGGTACTGACGTACAGAGTGCGCTGCGGCCGCATAGCAGCGTGTGTGCGTGATTAGGAGATGTCAGACGCTGCTAGTGTGCGGCCAACATAACGTTCAAACAGCCGGATTTCCCTAGACTTCTTTTCACCCCATCGTCATGAAATACGTCCAGAATTGCGCATTGTCTGACCACTTAAGCGTATTCCGTGAAAAAATGCGTGCGCACGCATCGACGTACATTTTGACGGTGGCCGCAGAAAATGCGCTCATCTGTCCCTAGCCTAAAAGAAACTAATAATGTTACAGCGCATGATACGTTTTATATTTGCTGGATCAGTGGCAGGAAAAAAGTATTCCTATTCAGATCTGGGTTTAAAAACAAACAAACAAAAACAACAACAAAAAAAACAATACAAGACTTGTTGCACATTTAATGAGGCACTTCCAGAGAGTTTTGGCTTTGTGCTTTTCCTTAAAATGTATCAGGATTATTCAGAGAGAGGTGAAAAGCAAGAGAATGACTGGAGAAATTCTAGGTCAAAATAGCCGATTTGCAAAGTGAGATAAATGGGAAAATTTTTCTGGTTTGGATATTTTGACCTAGAATTTTCCATTCTCCAGTCATTCTGCTGCTTTTCACCTCTCTCTGCATAACCCTGTATGTGTTTTTAAAATCTCAATTTAAAAAAATGAATTAATTGGTATAATACGGCTATCTGAAACGCATAGTGACATTTGTCCTCCCCAAAACACAAATGATTTAAATTGAAAACAAGTTCACTTGCAAATTAAAAAAAAGCTAAAAACATTTCTTCCATTCACTTTCAATCATCTCTCCAACAGCCAACTCACCCATTAACCAACTATTAAGACGAGAGTTATCCTTTAGATAGTCCATGGCAACATAAGTAATGGGGACCCCCTCACCCCCGCCCCCCCCAAAAAAAGGATTTAGACACTTGATACAGCGCTGTGGCATCAGAAAACTACTAGGAATAATGCGGAGGAATTAAAATGAATATAAAACCACTAAATTATTTATTTATAAAGTATTTTACCAGGAAGGATACATTGAGATCTCTGTCGTCATCAAGTATGAATAATTTGTTCAGTAAATCAAAAAGCATTTAAGAAGCAGCAGGTTAAAATCTCAAATATCAAAATACCAGGGAAAAAAAAAATTCTTGCCGATCCCGAGTCATAATTAATAAAATGTTGAACTTCAGTTATAGACGGGCGTATGAACTATATTAAAGTGACGTCTGCGCAGCTCTCGCAGGACTCTGCCGTTTGTACCGATAAAACACTTAGGCTAGGGTCAGACGAAAGCATTTTTCCCCGCGAATGTGAAAAAGTGTGTCCGAACGCATTGACGTATTTTTTCACGGAATGCGCATAAACGGTCAGACAACGCGCATTTTCGGGTGTGATTTTGTACGGATCGTCAATAAAACTCATTTTGCATCTGGACGTTATGTTGGCTGGACATTAGCAGCGTCTGACATCTCCTAATCACGCAAACACGCCGCTATGCCGCAGCTGCGCACTCTGTACGTCAGTAGTAGCGGTTCAGCGTTCTCAGAAAAATGCGTTCAAATTCCACTTGCGTTGCACGGCCGGACTTTTGTGCGGTCGTACATCGTATATTGGCCGTCATCTGCTGCTAGTGCGGCCGTAATTATGTGCGCCAGAACGCACGTTAAAAGTGCGCTGGTCTGACCCCAGTCTAAAAGCCGTTATTTGTTAGATTAAAATAAATAAACCCAAATCGCTCTTTAAAATATCCTCTGTTCAATTTCATTTTATTATTTTTCCTGCGCTTCCCATCTCTACACATGGAACAAAGAAAGTAATCACAGCGGCGTGTAGGAATGTTAATCACACATCAATGTCTGCGGGATAAGTAACTTTAATTGCACAATTTCTCCACTGATCATTTTTCTCCCCCTTAACTAATGAACAGAGACAAGATTGAGAAACTTGCTGAGGGCAAAACAAATTCCAAATTTCAGCGCCGGCGAAATACCCCCTCTGCGTCCTCCATGCCTCCTCCCCCTACCACAGCCACTTTGTTGATTATATTACATGCATACGGATATATTCCTATATGCACAAAGTATCGCTTGCCCTCTGGCTACAGGCTGTGGAGAGAACAAGCTTTCTCAACATCTGCATGAGCAAGTCCCCCTGGACTATTGTTGTCCTTCTGTGTATGTTCTGCTTTCCCCTCTTTCATAAAGACCATGGGGGATAGTCAAAGTGTGTGTGGGGGGGGTAGATTGTGGGTAGCTGTGGGGGTGGTGGAAAGAACCAGTATACTATTCACATCTATAGCAGCTTTTAAGCTACTTTGTGGCTGCGGCACAATTAGATTACCTAATGCTTTAATTGACTTATAGAGCATCCCCGAATCCATTTTGGATATCAAACCTACACAAGAGGATTTAAGCAGTGGCTCTACGAGGCTTTATCCGGCACGGCCAGCGGTTACTTGCCATTATCCAAAGTGCCAGGAATAGGTAAACGCTTATTAGTGATGGCAAAAGGGTTTCCTCCGAATAGAGCCTTTTTCATTGAAATGAGGACAGGTTTCCCTCTTCCACATTGAAAGATCTCTTGGAAACGTGAGATAAATTAAAGGCAGAAAGTTAAATCATTTAGAAAGAACCTGAAAGGAATTAGAATTAAAAAAATATATATAGTAAAAAAATGACCCATCCAAGAACAGAATAGGAATACGGCCTTCTTGTAAAATCCCAGATTTGTACCAAATAAATGACCCACCCCCCTTTCTTTTTCTATATACGTCTTACAGAACGCTATTAGCCTGTACAAAAGATAAAGCAATTGTCACGCTCCTATTGTTCAGCGCTGCAGAGACTCTGAGCCCCCAATCTATTACTCCTTCTCTACAGTTGACACAGCATTCAGTGTTGCCAGCTTTCACTGCAAAACACAAAATCGCTCTAATCGACAAAATTATCTCTGGTTTATTTTAGTAGAAATGCCATTTATTAAGTAGATTTAGAAAAAAAATAAAGTAGTAAAAAAACAAATATTTTAATAAAATTTATTAAAATTAATACAAATAAATAATAATAAAAAACCTTATTACAATACTGCCATTGGAAGCTTAATATGCTGGGTGTCAGACAAGAGATCCCAGATTGCTGTCCATTCCTGCTAATATTACAATGAGCCTGGAATTGTTCTAATAGTCACCACTGACTAACGTTTACCACTATATTTAACAGCATACGACTGCTGCGTTAAGACAGCCTGAGAGTGGGCAGAATACAGGGAAAGCTCTGGGATCACTCACTACTGCACAGGGATAGGATTCAGAGGTTACCACTACTGAAAATCTCTGTACAGTACAGATACAAGGTGTTACGGTAGTTTCCATATACAGGCATCACGCCACACACATTTTATTTTCTATTATTTTTCTGGAAGCTGCATTGCTATTAATCTCTTTATGATCACTACAAATCCCTATAAGCAGGATATCTGACCATTTTATTAGCCATCTCTATCACATCTACTGTTTTTGACACAAAGGCCATTTCTGCCTGTACGATAATAATGCAGACCTCATGTGACATTTTGTGAGTTAAGGGACACCATCTAGAGTTTTGAACTTTTCCTCCCAGCAATATTTCCATACAGGATAAATACGTGAAAATTTAAAAATTAATAAATTTACTATATAAAAATCTTATCATTTTCTCTATAACAATCTCTGTGCAAAATGGCTATTTACCCTTGATTGAACGGTCATTTACACATCCCACATTTCAAATGTTATGGTAATATGATTTTTTTTTCTCATCAAAGTGCTAGTGAAGCGGTTTAAAAGCTGTGCTGGCCTCTGGTCTTCCAATCCTAGGTGACATTTTCTGAAACCCACCATAAGAACCCATCCCGATCTAGTATACAAATCACACACTCTGTTCAGGGGCCCAGAAGCATTTAATGGCAGCTCTGGATGGTGCCAATATCAATCTATTCCAAAGCCGTGAGCATAAGAAAAGAAAATAATAAAAAAGTATATATTTCATGTGATGCTTTATAGCGTGCAAAAGCGCTACACAATACCTGGTGCAGAAGAAGAAAGGAAAAAAAAAGTTAAAACAGACCCTTATCCATCTCCGCAAGTTAAAAATAAAAACACTTTTTTTTGCCTCGGCTAACCCTTCCCCTTTAATCTTTTTTTTTTTTTCGGAGTATTCTTTTCTCACATTCTAAAAACTTTTGAGGACATACAAATGACATCACCAACTTTCTATGATGAAAGGAGCTTTCAAAACTTCAGCTAGAAAAGATCAAGGGTCTGTGCACAGAGGTTCCCGGGTAATGACACTTGAGAAAATTGGCTGCAAACTCACCTCCTAGCAGAAGCTCAGAGGAAGACAGCACAAGTGTATGAAATATAAACCCATAACAACACACACTCTTCAGAAAATACAAGAAAAAGTAACAAAGCATGTATCATCTCTAGATCTCTCCAAATGGTGTACCCACTCTAGCCAAGTCATTTTTACCTTTTATTATAGGAATTCTTTCAACATCTACGACCATTATAGCGCTCTCAATGCACATTTCTCCCTCTCATCTTGACCATTCAAGATACACCAAGGATCACAGATAAAAATAAAAACCTTACACAAGAAACCTGCACTGTAAAAGGTATATAGACAAATATATACAGCATTTTCCAGCGCTCCCAATGGAGGGGGAAAGCTCATCCCCCAAGAGAAATCTCCCCATTTATTGACATATTTACAAACTTGCTAATACACAACCCCTGTTATTATTTATTTGTGTGGCACCAATATAGTCTGCAGTGTGGTACAGGGGTTACGATAAGTTAGGGCAATATATTGTCATACAAATACAGTTGTGTTCAAAATTATTCAACCCCCACTGAAATTGAGTGTTTTGGCCAGTTTGACATTGATTTTGATCATTCAGTCGTCTTGCTTACAATTAAATCAAAGAGGCACGTGTAGGTCAGACAAATATAACATAACATTTATAATGAAATAACCACAAATGTCTTTTCTGTGCTCACATCATTATCAGTTTTATTCAACCCCCAAGTGACATTCAATCTTAGTACTTAGCTTTAAAACGTGAAGCATAGCTTGACACAAGTGTCTTGCAGCGATCTACGGGTATCTTCGCCCATTCGTCATGGGCAAAAGCCTCCAGTTCAGTCACATTCTTAGGCTTGCGCACTGCAACTGCTTTCTTTAAGTCCCACCAGAGGTTCTCAATCGGATTTAAGTCAGGTGACTGCGATGGCCACTCGAAAATGTTCCAGCCTTTAATCTGCAACCATGCTCTAGTGGACTTGGAGGTATGCTTGGGATCATTGTCCTGTTGAAAGGTCCAACGTCTCCCAAGCCTCAGGTTTGTGACGGACTGCATCACATTGTCATCCAATATCTCCTGGTACTGAAGAGAATTCATGGTACCTTGCACACGCTGAAGCTTCCCTGTACCTGCAGAAGCAAAACAGCCCCAAAGCATGATTGACCCCCCGCCATGCTTCACAGTAGGCAAGGTGTTCTTTTCTTCATAGGCCTTGTTCTTCCTCCTCCAAACATAGCGTTGATCCATGGGCCCAAACAGTTCTAATTTTGTTTCATCAGTCCACAGAACACTATCCCAAAACTTCTGTGGTTTGTCCACATGACTTTTGGCATACTGCAGTCGACTCTTCTTATTCTTTGGAGACAGCAAGGGGGTGCGCCTGGGAGTTCTGGCATGGAGGCCTTCATTACGCAGTGTGCGCCATATTGTCTGAGCTGAAACTTCAGTACCCACATCTGACAAATCTTTTCTCAGTTCCTCAGCAGTCACACGGGGACTTTTCTCCACTCTACGCTTCAGGTAGCGCACAGCAGTCAAAGTCAGCATCTTCTTTCTGCCACGACCAGGTAGCGTTTCAACAGTGCCCTTTGCCTTGAATTTGCGAATGATGCTTCCTATGGTCTCTCTTGGTATATTTAACATCTTTGCAATCTTCTTATAGCCATTGCCCTCCTGTCCTGTGAAGAGTAATCACCTCTTCTCTTGTCTTCCTGGACCATTCTCTTGACTTCACCATGTTTGTAACCACACCAGTAAATGTCAAGAAGGAGCTGAGTATCACAGTCATTTTAAAGCTGTCTAATTGGTGCTTATTATGCTTTATTGCTACTCCGTGACATCCACAGGTGTTTTCAATACCTGATTGAAAACACTTGAATGAACCTCTGTTCTTCAGAGTGGTAGTCTTTAAGGGGTTGAATAATTGTGTCAATGAAGAGTTCACAAAAGAAACATTTACTACTGTATTACAAAACCAATTGATGTCATTTTAGTTGCATATGGTTCTTTAAAAAGTCCTTGTAGGATTTCATTCTGAATACAATTACAAATGTACACTAAATTCCCTAAAACCCTTTACAGCATTGGGGGATGAATAATTTTGAACACAACTGTATAAGCTAGAGAGGGCCCTGCTCCCAAACAAGCTTAACATTTTACAGGGAAGAAGGTGGATCGCAATGTTCAACATTGTCACAATGTTTGGAACCTGCAAAACTAACAATTACTAAATCTCAGCTCCAATAATATTAAAAAAGGACCACAAAATTCAAATTCTGGAAAAAAGTAATGTGAGCAGGGCCGGATGTATAGTTAGGCAGAGTAGGCATGTGCCTACCACAAGGGGGCGCCTTACTCAAATTTTTTTTATTTTTTTTACACAATTGCAGTGAGGAGAGACCGCAGGACTCTGGAACCCACATCTCTGAATTGTACACCACACACACATACAGCTGAATAACAAATAATGATGTTGCAAAGTCTGACACTAGTAAGGCATATAGCATATACAGTAAACATGTTATCATATCAATATTAAAGTGTAGGTAGAATGAACCAAGATATTCCACTATTTATCTACACAATATATGCAATGTATACATTGATAATTGTATTAAGAGTTATTAAACACCATGGGCCCTAATCCACAGTTGGCAACACAAATTTTCTTAGATTTTACTGTACCTATTCTGGTGTAGGTGCTTTGTTAGAGCCTAACCCCAGAACGAAGCACAAGGCTGCCAGATACCGGCAGTGGTGCTGCATTCCACTGCAAGTATTGGCTCCTGGAGTCCATAGGACTCCATTGGAAACCTGCAGGTCCTGGCTGTAAGCTGTGCGTGAGCTCACTCTCGTGAGATAGCATAGCACTGTGGACGGAGACCAGGAACCATTTCACAGTCTCTCTCTGCTGCTGGCAAGAGGAAGCGTCAAATTGCGTTGCCCTCTTCACCTTCGGATGAGAGGTGAATTTGGGATTTTTTGGGAGGTTTCACCGTGTATTAAGGGATTTTCAGATGCAAAACTACCTAAAACCAGCTTGCGGATGGAAGCGCGAGCTATCACGCAGTAGCTTGCGCTTCCAATCGGAGGTGCAAATTAACATCTCCTATACCGAGTATAGGAGATGTTAATTTACAGAAACCTTGCACAGCGAAACGCTACACTCAAGCCCAGTTTGCGGCAAGAATGGAATAACGATTCCCGGCATTAAGATAACTACAGGAGACATTACCGATAACTATGGAATAGGGCCCCATATATTTAATATAAAACAAATAAATGGGAGAAGAAGTTGTACAATTATGTTCCCTTTATCGCAAAGCCACATTATATGGGTTTGAGGACAGAGTGGTGGGACAGAAATAGTTTTGAGATATAATCAGTGTAAGCATTAAGAAACATCAGTTAACAGAAGGGTCCTTGTATATGGATTGCCTCTTGGCCACATGGAATTATGAAGAGGGTATCATTTCTCATGCAAAAAGCAATAAAATGTCCAACGACAGCTCACATAAAAGGAAAGGCTAGTTTTATGTCGCACACATAAAAAGACAGAAAATGAAAAGCAACCTTGTTCTACGAATAATAATAAAAAAAGCGTTATTACTTTTTTCTTTCACGAAGAAATTCTAAAAATCACACAGTAAGAAGTCAACTTGCCAAGTTTTAGAACTGAATGACAGGATGTCAAGCCGTCTTCTGTAAAAGGTACGGGACTGGACTCGAAAACACAAGGAGAGCCACGCTGTCATCACAAACCTCAGCCATGTTAGACTGTCACAAACATTCAATAGCAGGTAGTCACGCACAGCTCAAACTTAATATTTTATAGCAATTTGCTAAAATTTTGCAATCAAACGCTTGTATCTATGCTTGAACAAGGACACATTGCTAGGTCACAGGTTTGCCAGTTGTCTTTCTGGCTCCTGTACTATCGGCAAGCCATACTCAATGCACTCTCTCCCTCCGTTTCCTGCAAGAAAGCCAAAAAGGTATTCTTCAATAAACACATTTTTTTGCCATATTGTTACTGCTGCTAGTTTTTTTTTTCTTCTTACTTTTGATCGTTTAAGGGAAGCGGCACACGAGCATACTGTACTGCGTCCGTTACGGACGCATTTTTTCACGGTAGATATTGTGAGTACTGCGTAAAGTGCGTCCGTAACGCCTGACGTCTCCACACCCTAAGAAAATACATGGCAGCGTTGTTTCTGCGTCCGTTTAGCTTTTTCACATCGATGTTATTTTTCCGTCCGTGGCTTTATGCTTTGCCCGTCCGTGAACAAGTGCGCAGGGGCTTTGTGTGGTGTGTTTAATTGACTCCTTTATAAAGCTACGACGGACGTCAAACAGTACGGTCGAACGGACGCAAAATGTTTGCTAGTGTGCCGCCAGCCTAATTCTGTGCTGATGCTCAGTCTACTCTGCTCCTCCCTCTTGTAAATACTTTGCATGCGATGGCTACCCCTTTAAACTATGTATTTGTTTTTATCCACAGTCACACTTCACTACCATTTTCCCTCTGCTGTCCCACCCGCCCGCCCACACATCCCCTATCCTAATTATATAGCCTACTCTGCTCAGGCCCGGATTAAGATCTCTATGGGCCTGGAGCTGAATATTTTGGTGGCTTTTTTTGTAATTTAGTAAAATGAAAACATATTTTTGGTTATTTAATAGTGCAGATACGGGTATATCCAAGCAGATACTGTGTGATTAATTTTTCATTCAAATTTCAATCATTTAAAGAGTGTAAAAATGTTTTTTCCCATTTTATCATCCAAACCTTTGTGGTTATATATTCTATATTCTATATTGTTAAGAAAATGTGAAATGGGAACCTGTTACTGTATTTTTCTGAGAAAATATACAATTTTAACCAAACAATGAAAGAAAAAAAAAAGGAAATATTTCCCTTGTGGTTTTTTACGAATAATATGACTATGTATAAAACACTGACCTTGCTTCCAGTGTAGGGAAATGAGAAGGTGAGTAATGGCAGTGGTATTGCTCATTTTGTACGTGACAAATGGACAATGCTATCGCTTTGGAACTTTTCTTCTCTTTTAGATTTTACATGGTCAGGTTTGGTATTAATGCAAAGGCAGGACTCTGCCCTGTCCAATGACACCTCGCTTGACCTTGTGAGGTGTAAAGATTAGTGACGCAGGGGTCCAAAGGTCCCCTCAGTGCTCTTTGCTGCAGTGCGGCGGATTAGGTTTTTGATGTAACAATTCATAACAATGGATTGTACCATCACCCATCACCTCCACACTTGTTGGTGACATTGGAAATGTGATAGTTAGTGAAGCATTATTGTTTACTTTATAATTGAAAAGTGAAAAATATTACGGTTGGAAAGAAAAGGTATATATTTTTTTTACTTAACCTCCCTGGTGGTATTCCCGAGTGTGACTCAGGGTTAAATTTCACTACCGCGAACGGTAACCCCGAGCCACACTCGGGCTGGATGCATACTCCCCTCCTCCTGCACTCCCTGGCTGTCCCCCGCAGTGTGATCGCGGCGAGCTGCTTCCTGGTAAGGCTCCCTGCGAGTCACATGATGTAGGGGGGTGGGACCAGCAGTAAAATTAGAAAAAAATTATAATACACTGTATAATCCAATGTGCAATGTTTATGAACGGCCACTAGGTGGCCCTACAGGATAAGAAACAGACCCTACATCGTCTCACCCTTGTTTTCAGACAGATTTCAGTGTTTTTTGTTGTATTGAATATCATTTATTTGCATTATTTTGGATAATTATTTTTGGGAAAATAAATTATTATGTCCGGTTTCAAACTTTATCGAACTCAGTGTACTTACTATTTTTTTTTTAAATTACTTATGTATTTATTTATAAAGGATTTTACCAGTAAGGACTCTTGATTGCACGGATTTCAGTGCGTGATTCCTAATTATTACAGGCTAACTATGTACAAAAACACGTTTCCTTTAAAAACAAAATTGAGACGCTTTTAGACACGAAATTTTGAAAAAATTAGACTGCCAGGGAGGTTAAAGCCTGGTCATGTTTGAAGCCTGGTCATGCTCTGGCCTTTCCAGCAATACCTCACTTGACCCTGTAGCTGCTATGAAGTTGGAGATACAGGCGTCCAAATGCAGACCGTTATCCTTTCTCTGGTCCTATTCTGAGGCATGGGCCTGGAGCTGCTGCTCCATCTGCCCCTATGATAATCCGGCCCTGACTTTGCTCAACTGCTTCAATCCTTGCTTGGTTTAACCTCATCATGTCCAGGATCTTGGTCTATCATTATGCAGTGTCTGCTATACTTTCGCTGGTAATTATCTCCACACTCTCCCTGTTCCCTTTTGTTTCACTTGCCTTAGTCCCTTAGATTGTAAACTCACGGGATGTCTGGTTGAGCACTTGTATAAAGTGCTGAATTTGCAGGACAATTATCCTACAGGCAGGGCCATCTGTTCCTTATGTTTTTTATTTATTATGTCACCTGTTTGTGCTTACCCACTGTAAAGCGCTATGGAATCTGTTAGCACTGTAGAAGTACTTTTAACTGTAACTGATGAATAAGCAGGGCTGGATTTGTAATTAGGCAGAGTAGGCATGTACCTACAGGTGCCTGCCACAAGGGGGCGCCTTGCTCTGTGCAAAAGCCCTCTACAGCATATTATGCAGAGAATGAAATCTGCGTCATAAAAATCATTAATACATGTTTTCCTTGTCTTTTCAACTTAACAGCGGGTTAGCTGACCTACCATGGATAAATCAATCACAATGTCAATTGGTATGTGAGTGAGAACCAAAGATTCATGTCTAAAGATATCCTCACATCCGTGTAGCAGTTTGCCTACAAACACGGACACATAGACAGGATACACCTGTGATCAAGTAAAGCATAGTAAATATGTAATAAAAAGCAAACCCCACTTCAGAAACATTAGCAGACTTTTGTTAAGTGTTATTATCCAGGACAAGCAACTTTGATATTCATACATATATTATTATATAAAAGATAAAAGATTATTTTACATATTTTCATTATTTACGTTGTAAGGTCTCATATGAATGGTTCTTAAATTACTGTTTAATTTAAGATTTGTTAACATTGATGAGTAAAGGGTAGTATATTGATCCTTTACACATATAAAAAACTATATTACTACCAACTGTATAAAAAGTAATCAGCTTGGTATTACCTAGGTATGAGAGGTCATGTGATGACTAGGATTTTAGATGATGCGCACTTATGTTTGAAGAACAATAACTCTTGTCCTAGCTTTAATTAAAACCGCAAAGGCGATACACAACCCTTTAGAAATCTATTAAGGCCTGCAGAGCCGCTTAGTGGTCGCCTCGGATTAACAAATGTTTGCATTCGAAATAAAATCTACACAAAATGATTTGTTAAACAATACAGAACTATAATAATATAAAACCCATTGTAAACAAGAAAAGATGCGTCGTAACGAGGAAGCAAAAAATATATATACATTTTTAAAACATTAAAAATTGAATTATTATAAGTTGAGGCAATATATATTTGCTCCAGACATGTTGCAATGATACAATAATCCAAACAGGTGGAAACCGGTAGAAACCCCCCCCCCCCAAAAAAAACAGCAGAATGACTGTTTGCAATAGGACAGATGTTTGGGATGCTTGTGATGGGAGTGTGAGAAAAGGCCTGTCCGGCGACCAAATGCCCATTATATGGTGCTGAAGACAAAGGGATGATGGAAGGTGGGGAGGGTAGGGTCCTGTTGTTCTTCTTGGTCGCTAATTATGGAAATCTTGTTACTCAATTCAGCAGCGTCCTAAACCGATCCTTTGTTAAAGGTCTTTTTATTTTTTTCCCTTCAACTTAATGCAACTGGTGCACATGGTGTTGCCGTCAAGGGTACATATGGGAAGGTTGGGAGGGGTGCTCCACTGTTGCCAGTCACTTCTCTTCTTAATCAGTATAAAAAAGTCAAATATTTGCGGGATTGTGGACTGACATCCCACTGGATACATTTTTTAAGTCAGCAGCAGCTGCCACACTATAGGCAGTGACCCTGGCCTTCCTGTGCTGCTCATACTTGAACACTTGTTCAACATCATTACCTTGACAATATCCTCAACAATAATCATATCTAATCACATAACATATAGATACGACCACCCAATACGAAAAGCTCTAGGGCTGTATACCAACTCTGATGTAAACTTAGCAACTCCATAGACTTTAATGGCTCTGCTGATTAGTACAACAGCTCTGGTTTACACCATATTTGGAATAGAGCCCCTGGTATTTGCAGTCAGGTGCAAGGTAACATGGGAATACCTGTGTTGTAATAGTTTGTTTATGACTGTCGCAGTTAGTTCGTGGCTAGTGAAGTGTGTTTTTGGTTGTTGCAGTGAATTTGTCATTAGAGAAGTCAGCACATGGCTGGATGAGAGAGATGGGAATGAGTGCGCGGTTGGCTAGGTGAGGTAAGAGTGAGTGCTTGGTTGGCTAATTGAGGCAAGAATGAGTTTGTGGTTGGCTAGGTGTGGTAAGAGTGAGTGCGTGGTTGGCTAAGTGAGGTAAGAGTGCGCACGCAGTTGGTGAGGTAAGAGTGCGTGCGTGGTTGGCTAGGTGAGGTAAGAGTGAGTGCGTGGTTGGCTAGGTGAGGTAAGAGTGCGTGCGTGGTTGGCTAGGTGAGGTAAGAGTGCGTGCGTGGTTGGCTAAGTGAGGTAAGAGTGCGCACGTGGTTGGTGAGGTAAGAGTGAGTGCGTGGTTGGCTAAGTGAGGTAAGAGTGCGCACGCAGTTGGTGAGGTAAGAGTGCGTGCGTGGTTGGCTAGGTGAGGTAAGAGTGCGTGCGTGGTTGGCTAGGTGAGGTAAGAGTGCTTGGTTGGCTAGGTGAGGTAAGAGTGAGTGCGTGGTTGGCTAGGTGAGGTAAGAGTGCTTGGTTGGCTAGGTGAGGTAAGAGTGAGTGCGTGGTTGGCTAGGTGAGGTAAGAGTGCGCACGCGGTTGGTGAGGTAAGAGTGCGTGCGTGGTTGGCTAGGTGAGGTAAGAGTGAGTGCGTGGTTGGCTAGGTGAGGTAAGAGTGAGTGCGTGGTTGGCTAGGTGAGGTAAGAGTGAGTGCGTGGTTGGCTAGATGAGGTAAGAGGGAGTGCGTGGTTGGCTAGATGAGGTAAGAGGGAGTGCATGGTTGGCTAGATGAGGTAAGAGTGTGTGGTCATCTAAGTAAGGTAGCCCGGTTAGTGCCTGCTTGGTTGGCTGTGTGAGCTAGAATACAGTGTTGGCATATTGCTCACTACGTATACCATTACACAGATGGATACAAACAACATACTGCACACACAGCACACTCGGCATAAATACATTTTGGACTGGATTCACTAAACATAAATGTTTCCAAAATGCGATAATGGATTAATCTCTGGTACATAAGATCACCAAAATTCAAGCCTACCCATGCAAGCCACAGTATTGTCACCATTATAAGTATAGTAACTTGCAGATGTGAATTGCGCAAGCTGACCTATGAGCCACCTAACGCAGTGCAGTGGAGAACTCCCCCTCCAAAACAAGCGTTGTTCATCTGAAATAAAATTGTGGGAAAAATACTAGCATGCCCCTTTGCAAGCACAACACCCAATTTAGTGAGTGCCGATAGCCTTCCATCCCATGTCACAAGATATCATCTGAACGGCAACTGGCAGATCTCCAAGTGCAGTGATTCAGTCGTCGCACTGCGAGCTATACACCCCAGGCAAGACATAATGGATGCGAGAAACATGCAGGGGGGATCTTAATGTACAGTACATATATAAACAAAACAGACACACAAAAGATGCCCAAATAAATATACTTTGTCAGTGATACATGCACATAACTGCTTGGGTAAAAAAAATATAATACAAAAAACCATATACTAATATGTAGATTGCGCATTGTACAATAAAACTTCACATAGTTTAACGCCAACTGTACATTAAATTTCTGCAGGTCTCAAATCTAAATCTAGTGAACCACTTTACTGTATAAAAGTATCCTTCAGGCGAGTCTCATATCAATACAGTGTATATTAACAATGCCTCAATTTATGGCGTATCTGGTGTGAGATTGCAGTGATCGTGGATCTCAGTTTTTGCTGAAAGGGAAATGCATGCCTAGAAAAAAAATTAAACTGACATTTAAACCTTTTCATATCTATAGAAAAACAAGAATAAACCAATAAACGTTTTAAAAATGTAATTTTTTGTATTTTCTTGCTTTAAACGCTGTCATTTCATTGTCTCTGGCCACGCCCATCAGCTAGGGGTGTTTCGTCAACTCACACTTCCTGAATATTCCCCACCCACTATTCCACCCATCAAAGCTTCACATGAACTAGCATAAGTTTTGCACGTGAAACCCTGTGGACGCTCAGACTGGGGAAACTGTGGAACTGAATATTAGCATCTCTGCAACTGTGAGTCACATTCCACTCACACGCTCACCTGCTGACTTGCTCACACACAGACTCAGTCACGGACACGCTCACTTGTGCTCTTTCATGGTTTACATATTCAGTCTCACTCAAACTCCCTCACACAGTCACGCACCTCACACTTTCTTATACTGTCATCTCTTGTATGTGCTCTCGCTCACTGCACCTTTTCTTGTGCTTTCTCTGCTATATCTTGCTTTCTTTCTCCCTTTGCCTTTTGTTGCTGTGTCTTTCTGCTTTATCTTTTTCTCCCTGTGTGTATTGATTTCTTCCCTGTCTCTGAAGTAGCTGGGGGTGAAAGACTTACAGATTGGAATGGCACTCAGCCCTGCCCTCCCCTCAGCACAGGAGGGAGGAGGAGCAACTCAGTCACACATGCTCAGTGTGCTTTTTTTATGTATACCTAGGTATGCACACTGATTGGTTATCTCAAAGTGCCTCCTGAGGTGGGCGTGGAAAACACCAGGAAAGAAAAGCAGGTAAATACTACTGGCACATTCAAAAGGCATTGCACATTTTTAAAAGCACAATAGCAAAGCATGTGTAACGCTGCTTTTAAAAGAAACTGTGCTCTGGTGCATTGAATTATTGCTGCCACTAGAGGGAGACAGAGCTAGAGACATTGTGGACTATGCTGGACAAAGCGGACTCCATCTCCCAGCACCCTTTGCGTGAGGACAGGAAGTGGGTGGTACAAAGTGGAGGATATACATGGGCAGCCTCATTTTTGGTGTGAGAAAAGTGAGTGGAGCAACGAGAGGTGTAGGACGCATGTTGGAGCGGTCAAGGATCACAACCAGGCCGGAGTGGAGACGCTGCTTCATTCGTGCTGGAGATCGGGACAGAGATTGTGCTGTGGCCTACATACGTAGCGTTGAGAAAGCTGGAGGACAAGCTGGTTCCGGCAGGACCCCGAGTTAGGAGGCCGCGACGATCGATTGGGAGTGCAGTCGGCGGATCGTTGTTCCAGTTGCGGAGATTCGGCAAGCAGGGAGCAGATTTGTGAGCACAGAGTCCCAGTTCAGTTGTGGAGAAAGATCCTTCGTTCGAGGCATCGAGTACTGGACGGTTCGTTCGACGGATGGGTGAGAGGCCTCCAGGCCCATGTTGTCAGGGTGGCACCAGGCGTGAGCTGAGGTGGGATCCAAAGTTCAGTATATATCCCAGGCGCTGGGGTTGAACAGGTTAATAAAGGCACTGGATACAATGAAGCAGGTAAATAAGGATATATTGAAACTGTGGCAGATAAAGAACACACAGAGCTTGAGAACAGCAGGTAAGAAACCAATAAGCACAACGGTGATCTTTGGCAATATGAAAATCCAGATACTGCAATATGCAGTACACAGCGATGAACAGATACAGCTGAATGACACACACAGGGTTATCCAAAGAGATCCGAATTGCTTGAGAAAGGTAACCGAACGCTGAAAATCAGCGTTCGGTTACCTTTCCTGGCCATTCGGCTATCCAGAGAGCAGGCAATTCGCCAAATCCTGGCGAATTGCCTGAACATACGGTGCCTGTTCGGTCCCTGTTCGAGGGCAGTGAAATCCCCATGAAAAAGCACTGCTTCGGCTATTCAGAGAACACAAACCAGCAGTGAAAGGTTCCCCTAATGCCCTGCCATTCGGTGGTTTAATTCGGCAAGTTTATTCAGGAGAATCCCATAGGCTTCAATGTTAAAAATATTCCCGTTTTAATTCAATATCTAATAAACCGTTCATTATAAAATTCTCCAGCAAAAAGTCTCTTTAATTATATATTTTTTAGGATACTTTAAGCATTTTTTATTTTTTTTTAACCCTTTCGCTGCTGAGGCTTTTCCCGCCCCTGTGCTGAGGTCATTTTTACCGGTTTTGCTCATCATGTTTAAACGTGTTTTGAAGGCTTATTTTAGTATATGACCCAGACATATTATATATCGTTCTTTCCGTCAGACTCGGTAGATTCATAATATGTCATTATTATATGTATACGTTATGTCATGTCTGTATATTATAACAAAAAATGCAATAAAATATGTATTTTCAATAATTTACAATGTGTAAAGTGTTTTTTTTCACATTTTAACATGTGAGCAATTGCGGTTATATTTTATATGGGGTGCGCTTGTTAAAAAAATTAGAGATGGGGTCTCGTTACATTTTTTTTGGGGAAAATTACACTATTTTTAACAAACGCACCGCATACAAAAATCGTTAGTGCAGCATCATTGTTCACATTATAATTGAAATGGGAACAATATTGCTGCATTAACAAACCAAAAAAAGAAAAAAAAAGTGTTTATTTTTTTTTTATAATTTGTTTTTTAAATTTCTTTTTATTTATTTTTTTCATTTTTTTATTTTTTTACAACATTCTTCACAGTAGTGTTTGGTATCGTTGGAACGGCCATGCTCTGGCCGATCCAACCATACCAAAATTTAACCCCTAGCTGCCACGGATCGGGAGATAGGGAGTTCATTGGAACTCCCTATCTCCACCGTTGGTGGCAGTTAGGGGTTAAGTCCAGGACTGGCGTCATCATGCTACGCACGATGACGCCAGTCCTCAGGGGGAGTTCCCGGAGGCTTGGCCGACATCCAAGATGTCGGCCAGCTCCGGGAAAGGATCGCGAACCGGCGCTTTTGAGCGCCGATTCGCGATCCAGCTCCCCAGGGGTTAATGCCAGGCACCATTTGGAAGGGCAGGCTGTGCCTTTCCAAATGATGCCTGGATTAACCCCCGCAGAGCCGCCGATCGGGAGGGAGAGAGGTCCGAAGGACCTCTCCCCCTCCCTTTCAGGCGCCTCCTCCGCACATGCGGGGGGGGCGCCTTAATTAGGTGTCATCGCGCTGCCGCGATGACACCTAATACCAGTGGCTGCGGTTCCGGATGCGCGGCTGACATCCAGGATGTCAGCCCGCACCGGAGGGGCCAGCGATCGGCCGGAACTCGGCCGAACGCTGACCCCAATGGGAGGACGCGCTCAGCGCGTCCTCCTCATACCAGCGGTAATGCAGAGGACGCGCTGAGCGCGTCCTCCGCATTGAAGTGGTTAAAAGTCCAATTTTTTTTTTTTTTTTTTCAGTTTACTTATTTTTTTTGTAACAGCCCTCTTTAGTATCATTCCCTGGACCTCCTGTGAAAATTTCAGACATTTTCGCTCAGTAGTTTCTTTGCAAGCAGCGTTTCATTTTCCCAGATTCATACAAATGGTTTTGCAAATTTATTCACTGCCTCCTCTACGTCACAGCTGCTTCGGCTCTGTGTGATTCGGCTCCTGTTCGGCTCCTGTTCGGCTTCTTGGAAGGTTAATCCAGATGTTTTTGCTTGTTTTCAGCGTGCATTCGGTTAGTTTTCGTCAGGTTTTCGTCAGCTTTTCCCTGCAATTCGGGGACCCTGTGCTGTTTGCTGAATACACCGCAGGGTCACCGAAATGCAATCGGCAAAAGGAACCGAATTGAAGAGAACGAAAAGTCACCGAATGTGCGGTGACTTTTCGAATCTCTTTGGATAACCCTGACAGTCTCTGGTACAGCAGATATGGTGATTGTTGCAGCACAGTAATCCAGTAGTCTCTCCAGGTACTGCAGAATGGAGTGCACAGCAATAGAGGCATAAGCACAGTCTCTGGTAGCAGATATGGTACCTGGAACCAGCACAGTGGTTTCCATCAGAAACTGGATACTTGAAGGAACAGTCCAGGAAATAAACAGCAGCAACAACAGGATCAGGCTTGCAGTGATGTGCAGGAGCTCAGGAGGGGAATCCTCTCAGGCTGGGGTCAGACGAGCGTAGTGTTCACGTCCGTGATTGCGCCTAAAAGTACGTCCGTGATAGCATGAAAGTAAGTCCATTGGAGCCTGACACATGAAGTACGTCAGCACTGAACTGCGGACGCACAACGGCCGCGGCAAACGGACGCAGGTTAGGCAAGAACGTAATACTGCTAGAACGGACGTGCGGAGTGCGCTGCGTCCACAACGTCTGCATAGCTTTGTGTGTGAGTGATGGAGCATGGTCAGACGGACTGCATTTATACGTCCAGCATTTTTGACGGACAGAATGTTTTTTCATTGTAATTTATTTTCCCCTCCTACATCCGTCAAAAAATAACTTCAGTGAAAAAACGGACTGTGTGACCACTACTGCGTCATCCGTACTGACGATGTCCGTACTGCACGGACGTACAGTCCGTAGAAATCACGCTCGTCTGACCCCAGCCTCAGTAGCAAAGCAAGTAGAACAATGCCAGATCGTAGAGGAAAGGGCGGGACCAGGTTTTAAGCAAATCACACAGGTATCCAGAACAAAAGTTAACCCCCGAGTGGATGGAGACAGTCTCCCAAACTAGCCACAGCAGGCTTCTCGGGCTGAGGCATGACACACGGTTCCGACCGAAGACACAGGTTTGTTGTATTGCTTAAATCCACAGGGCCCCAACGGTGACTAGTCGAAGATTGCTCTTTTTGTTCACTGGCTAGTTGATCACAGTACCTGGGTGCCCTAGACAACACATATACATATATTTTGAGCTATTTCATGGGACTTACACTCCAGAACTGAGGGGGTTAACCGTTTCCTTTCTGGCACGTGTTTTTCCTGCGTTACGAACTCCTGTCTTTCAAATTACCGTATATGTGTATATATATATATATATATACTGCTTTATTGAGAGTAAAATATATAAAATAGAAAATCCACAACAGTGCTGGTGTATAGTAATTCCTAGTGAGGTGAGATTATTCCGAGGTTTATTCAGCGGCTCCTCCGGGGGTGAGCGCTACACACGCATGCCCCTTCAACTTGCATCCATCGCAACCCGCTTTTGTGTGGCTGTTCTGCCTATTAGTGATCATTTTGACAAAATTCCATATATCGTCGGTTATGAGAGTCTCCTTCTGCGCTCGGTAAGGAATGTTGAGGACATAACCATATTTAGTGAATTCTGCCCTTAGTTATGGAAGACTTTGGATAACTTGGGACCTATTCCAACCCTGGTGAACTTCCCAGAACCATAATAGTCTATGAAATTGATAAGTTTACAACAGCTCTGGCTGGAATAGGGATCTAGGACTCGGAGTATAACATTAAAGTTCAGAAAACCATATGAATGACAACAAAATCTATCAGAATGCATGCTAGCTGAAACATAATGCATGCCTTTAAATATTTAGGTAACATATTTTACAAAATAAAGAAATGTTTCTTTTTCCAAAATCAACTAAACCTACTTGATTACAAATTAGTGATGTATGTTCGATTAGCTCAGCTCACGCCACTTTTCTGTGATGCTTGGCATTAGCGGCTTCTTACTATACATTAATAGCTCTTGTACTTTGTAGAAGAGTCGATAAAAATGGCTCCATGTGAGAACAGTGAGCTATTCCATATTAGCTTGCCAGTCGAACCTAGTGTCAAGTGATTAATATTATATATTTAAAAAATCCCAATCTTACGTTGGATCCCAAGGTGGTGAGGGCGTTGCAATTCGCCCGCTCCTTTGGGTCCCAGTGTACTTCTCGGGCTCCTGTACAACGCTGCAAACGAGAGGACAGTCCTGGCGCCACAGTTTATCTCCTAGTGCTGTACAGCTAAATGAAATAGGAACTGACCTGGCGTTATGTCTTGTGTCTTATGAATGGAAAGCATAAGAATGGGAGATCTTTTGTTAGCACTTCCTAATCCACCGCCTCATCCAAAGAGGTGACCAGGAATCAGGTTGTTTGAACCAATTTAGAACAGGATGGTGGCCTCCAGAGCATACTACTGCAAAGAACATCTTCCCACTACCGCATCTCTACGTAAACCGCATTAAAATCCCTTGCTAATGTATAACACCACAAATAAGAAGCTTTTATACACCATGAATAACCTAGCTGTGTAAGTGCATTGCAGTTTAAATGTCTGGGAACATTGTTTCAAGAGTTTCCAAGTAGCTATATGATCTTTTAAGTTTAGATAATGGTGTCTTCTACAAAAAAAATTCAGCAAAGGCCAGATATCGGAAAAAGAAATGGACTTACCGCTTTCTGTGCAGATTGTTGTGGATCCAACATTGCATTAATCCTTACCCTAAATTTTCTTGACGCTTTTTTTATTGGATGTAATTCCTAGGAAAGCACCATTCCAGCAATGTAAAGGGTAATACGTTGCAGACAAAGTGATTATCCATATGACGACTGACGCGTACGGTCTCAAAAATATATGAGCAGGCAGTATAGAGCATGCCAGTAAGATGTATTTATGAACAGGTGAGCATGCCAACATGTCAGAGATGTGACAGGTTTTGCTAGGCCTCCAAAATCTCCACTAATGACCAGGATGAATAAAAGAAAAAGCCGTCACTTTGAAGACTGAAGAGTGACATTTTTAACAACGCTCTGCTGTACAATACAGGATATCCACCTTGTTATAAGACTCCAGAACGCAGAACAGCCAGACAACACGGTCAAAGATTAAAAGGTAGAAATGCTAAGCACTTGTTTATGCTGTCTCTCGATGTAGACTGATTAAATCCCATCTCCCAGGAGGAAAGGGTAAGAGGGAAATCGCATCCTTAACCCACATACTTAATCTTCTTGATAGCATGCATGCGTGGAGTCATGCACAGCCATCTGATTTCCTAACAATTTGTCTCCACGGCAAGACGAGAGAGTCATGGGCGCATGGGTTAGGAGATCATCGTCGCTAGATGTGCCTGAGAAGGCAGTATGAGAGACTGGCAGCATAGAGTATAGGGATAAGGAGTGTCAAGTCCCAGTAGGGGGGGGGGTGAGAAATCTACAACCTCAAAGCATATTCTGTGGTCAATACGATGGCGTTCTAAGCCATGGAGAAGTGTGCAAGATTGGATTTTACAAAACAGGTGCAATACATCTCCAACATCCACTAATCACTGCATTTCTGCTGCGTTCTTACCATGTAAAACACGTTTGGAGAAATATCTACGCACAAAAATAATATAAAAACGCTAAACTAAAATAAGGAAGTTGAAGCACAAAAAAATATATAGTTTTCATCTGGGCAGTGAATTATCAATCTATATATCAGGACAAATTCAAATGACACGCTGACCACAATCACTTCTCTCAAATATCTAGGTATGTGGTTAGACCCAAATCTATCCTTTGGCCCCCACATCGAAAAACTCTCATCTAAACTTTATCCCAAACTAGGTGCCCTGTACAGAAATAAATCCTGCCAAAAATGCTTATGCCAGCTATTGAATACGGAGATGTAGTGTATGCAGCTGCCCTGCAAACACACCTTCATAAACTTACCACATTGTATAACTCATTCTGCCACTTTGTGCTACAATGTAACTACATGACCCACCATTGTGACATGTTAAAAGACCTAAACTGGCCGTCGCTGGAATCCAGACGCACTCTTCACCTTTCCAACCTGGTGTTAAGAGCTTTTCTGGGAAGCTGCCACCTTACCTGAATAGGCTGCTTCCCCTAGCAGTTCCCTCATCCTCCTATAACCTCCAATCCAGGACGGCACCTTACTTGCAATACCACAATACAAAAAGAAAGTGGCTTGATCCTCATTTTCCTACAGAGCACCACAATTATGGAATAACCTCCCAGATGCCATCAAATCTTCCCCCAGTCTTTATTCACTCAAGAGCTCCCTATTAACAAACCTCAATACAGAATGCACTTGTAAACATGAAACATAGTGACTATATTTCCTACATATTTATTTTCTGTGTTAATCTGTATATTTGTGTTCTGTTTTTAATATAGCTTTCATTTATTACTTTGTGTTTCTGTTAGACTGTAAAATTTCAATGTTCTTGAACCCAGGACATACTTGAAAACGAGAGAAATCTCAAATGTATCCTTCCTGGTAAAATACTTTGCAAATAAATAAAAATAACATACAAAACCCAATCACATCATGGCTTGTGAAAGATACGGTCTATGGATCCAATCAGAAACGTATGAAGTACTCAAACACCTTGTGTGCCACTTGGTTAATCCAGAAGATCCTGGCAACGGAATGTGTCAGCCTGCTTTACAACACATCTCCATCACTGGTATCATCTGAACCTCATTTACTGCTCTTGATATGCTTCTACCCGATGGAAAAAAGACACATGAAAGTCACAGAAACATTTTCAACAAAACAATTGGATTGAGAATCCATGGTCTTCTTTATGTAACCTTTTGAATAGTACTGCTTGAGGAGGGGGAACTGATGCCATCATTAGGCACGATTAACCATTGTCGTCTGTAGTCAACCCCTCCTTCCCCACACACTTAAAATATTAACAGTAAAACATGGCAGAAGAGACTGCAAATTACAATGAAATGACTCAAAATCATACATTAATCTTTTGAGTGCTTACGAGAATGATGACTGTGGCATTCCTGCATAAGGAATCATCATAAAGGCCTTGTATTTCATCTGGTGTTTCTGGACTGGAACTGGTTAAGGAGCAAATTAGGGATGTGCGTTTCGGGTTTCGGATTTTTCACGAAATTTCCCGATTCGTGTTTTCGGATGCGGCCGAATTTCCGAAAATTTTTAGATCCGAAAATGGCAGATCCGAAAAGTTTTCCGAGCCGAAACGAAATATTTTCGGAATTTTCGAATGGACTTGAAATGTGTCAAATCGAAATTTATTGCTTTGAAACGAGGAGAACAGACGTTCCGAAAAAACAAAAATTTCCGAACTTACGAAAAGTCGATACAAAAACCGAGCAAAGTGACACGAAAATACGAAAAATGGTCGATATGCCGAAAATAGATGTACCCGAAAAACGAATCGAGCCGAACCGAATCGAAACAGAAATCGGTCGAAACGAGCCGAATCGAAAAGTTTAAAAATTCGAAAAATCGAACCGAATCGAACCGAAAAAAAAATCAGTGCACAAGCCTAGAGCAAATATAGGTTTTTCCACCATTTGTATTCTCCACTGTGCATAATAAATATCATAAAGACCAGCTTAGGAGTTTCCCTACATGCTGCTGTAAGAATTATTAAAAACATAATTCCTACTTCCTAAAGGGGTTATTCAAAGAAAGCCGGAATTTGCGACCGAATTGCAACAAACAGTAAATTTTACCTTACGATGCAATTTCATGGCAATTCAACTATTCAGAAAGCTAGCTGTTGCCAGCGAAATACAGTGCAATTCGGTGACAGTGAAATTCCCCACTGTGGTTTTGCTCGACAGGTTTATATAGGCGAATTCCATATGTTTCAATGTAAAAAAAAATCCTAATTTTTATAATTTTTTAATTTAACCGTTTATTCTTTTCATTTGCAGCAAAAAGTCTCTTAATTTATTGCTTAGAAATTTTTACGCATTCTTCATGGCATTTTTTTTATTCTATAACAGACCTTTTTATTGTTATTCATAGGTCCTTAAATATTATTTCCATGCATTATTATTTTCTAAAACACCTTTGAAAGGTTGTTTTTTTTTTTTTACCCCCAATCCGGCAGCTGGTCGGCGTTGTTTGACAGTTTATCGGATTGGTTTGGTGATTTTTCAGCGGTGTTCAGAGGTTTATCGGATGCATTCGGTGGGTTTAACAGCAGAGCTCGTCGGATCGATTCGGTGCACTTCAGGGAGTCTGCGGTGAATGCTGAATTGCCCTCAGGGTCGGTGAATTGAGCTCGCCGAATGAAAGAGCACTGAAATTTGAATAACCCCATAAGACAGCATGGTTGTGAGGCATGGATTGTGATAAGTCCTACATGCTCCGGAATGTTTCCTTACATGTTGAGCGAGTCTGAGCAGATGCATGGTGACAAATTCATGAAAACGCACAAAACCACATAAGACTTCTATGTGGCCTAATAAACCTTTACACATCATGTACAGTGAACCATAGAGCACAATGCTGACCATGATGAAACCATGCTGTTTTGCAAAATTAGTTTTTTAAATGCACTTATACAGTTTATTTAGACATGCAATCCCAGTATTAATATTATCAGTTTCTGCAGTGCTATGATCTAGGAGGAAAAAAGCAGTTGGTATATAGAGATACACATATAAACTGACTTTTTGTTTTCTAAGACTGTATATGTATTGTTCAGAAATATACAAATGGTTTTCCATGGATTTGATATAAAGAATTTTCTCAGTTGTGTGTACAGCAAATAACTAATGACAGATTTATCTTTAATGGAAATCAAAGAGAAGATTCCAAAATTCATAATTTTAAAATAGTAATACATCTAACACAAAAAAAAATGTATTGGGGATTTTGAAATGTGTATCAAAAAGCTTATGAAATCTTTAAAAATGCTAGGAGTGATATTACTTGGTGCGAGCTAACCCTAGCGTCTGTATGTTTTTGTGTTAGCACCAGGTTAATTCAGTCTTGCGCCTGGTCAACAACAGAGTTTGCCTCCCACTAGAAACTGGAAAAAAAATCACTTAGCGCGTCGCTATTAGCAATTTGTACCGTGAACTTAACAGATCACTTGGTGCCTGCACTAATTTCTGGAGTGACGCTAATCGCAAAATTTTACCTACTGCTCAACCCTGGCGCTAACTCCAAAATAACACAAAAAACAGGTCCTCGTCCAAAATTAACAGGCAATTAACAGGCAATTGAAAGGAATTCAGCACAGGTGTTATCTTGGCCCCATACACCACAGTAGTAGATCTGGTCAGCAATGTTGCTGCTGTTGCAGTAGGCTCTATTAGAATATGTCCACATATATCCTATTTCTAAAATATTGGCTAATTTTAAACATTTAAAGCTGGGGGTTATTCATAGTATGTAAGTGGGTGATTATTAGGGGGACCATGGTTAAGGAACATATGGATAATTTGACGCCTTCGACCCCCGCGGCGCTTCCTGGGGGGGGGGTCAGGGCGCCCGGTGGCATTGCTGGCTGGCCGGTTGCCAGTAGTTAGAGCTGGCAGATCGGCATCTGAGGGGGCGGGGCTTAGCATAATTACAAGGAGCCACCAGCCTTTAAAACAGTTTGAGAGGATCTGCTCCTTGGCCTGACGTAGAGTAAAGTTCCTGCATCGCCTGGTGTCTGTCTTATTGCTATTGATACTCTGTTTATGACCTGATTTTGTTTGAGGACCCTGTATATGTTATGACCTGGCTATTTTCTATTTGACGATTCTCTTGCTTATCCCATGTGTGCTTTTGCCTGAGAGGTTTGGTTTTCATGTTTATGTCTTGCTGCATGTTTTCTGTTTTCTACTCTCTGGTTTGAGCCCTAATCTCAAGGCATCCAGTTGTATGTGGTTTTTCCATGCTGGTTGCAGCGTAAACCACAGGTTTCAAGATTTGAGTCCTGTCCTGCTTGTTGCCGAGTATATTATCTGTCAAGTATCTGAGTATTCCTAGTTTCAAGATTTGAGTCCTGTCCTGCTTTTTGCTGAAAATTTATCTGCCAAGTATCTGTGTATTCCAAATTGCTATACAGAATCCAATCTCTGATTGTAGGCCTGCCCGGCAGGCTATTGAACTAAGTGAGTTCCTACTCTGTATAGCTGAGAAATTACAGAATCCAATTTCTGATTGTAGGCCTGCCCTGCAGGCTGCTAAACTCAGAGTAACTACTCTGTATGTTTCAAAACAAAGAATAAGTTGTTGCCTCTGTTAAATGTGCTTCTTGTATCACGACCATTGATATTCAGCAATCTGAAACATATCTTCTTGACCACGTTTTTCTTGTATCACGTTATTGTATCAGTTCACATAGAGTATTTGTGTTTGCACTAAGCAGTCTTTAGGTCTCGTAACCGATTGAGCTTAGCTGCTACTCAGGCCTGTCCATTTACTCCCTGGCTTGGGAGATCAGATTACAGCCTTTATTGCTCTCTGTGTCTTAGAAATCTGTCCAAAAGGATCCACAATACGCTCTTCGAGGGGAGTGCCATAGCGCACCGTTACAGATAAGTCTTGCCCTGAAACATGTATTATTTATATGCTGCTACAGGGAAATTATTGTCGCTCACCTAGCCTTCCTTTTGGATCTATTAAATACATTGTAATGATTCTACAGGCTGTTGGGTGGCATTTATCATGCAATGCCCATCATCCTTAATATATGTGTGCATCAAAACATGGATGATATGGCCAGCTTGGAGGCTTTTAATAATACAGGGGTATGAGGGCAATTTGCTGGATGTGTTCATACTTATATAAAGGTTCTATCCTGTACACAACCGCATCAGCGTTGGGTCTAAGCACGGGTCAGCGTTTCACTAGCGTGAGCTAAACGTCCTCGTACACAGACTGCCGCGGGCAAGGTGATCTGTTAGTAGGTCGTCAGGCGCTAAGTTTTAGCGACCCAAAAATACCCCACATTCTGCAATGAATTGCAACTCCAACCAGCATACATAACGTTATTATTTTGGCAAAGATCTTTGATACAGGCAGACCCACCCAATAAGAAATTAAAATGTGGTTAGCAAAGGGGACGAAAGGATACAAGTCTTAAAGCAAGACAAGTTTGGGTTGGTAGGATATGATAATCAATAATTTCAAAAGAGAGCTTTGAAGATTAGAACATAAAGCAGAATACAGAAGAAAAAAAAAAGAAACAACTGTAGAACAGTCTGTCCCCGGCGAACACTTCAATTTCTAATTATATCTTGTGGGAATTATCTTCAGAGTTTCACGTAACTGACAGTATGAAGTATGCTCCATTTGCAAGTCACTCAAGACAAACTGGTCTTTAAATCTTAGGAGATATTAACCCACTGGCTAAATTCCTTCTAGCTTTTAAAAATCCTTGTGCTACTGGCTTTCTGGCTGATAAAATAGTATCGTCAGCTATTTTACTGAATACAAAATGAAATAAACAAAATAAAGGGTACAAAATGAAATCTAAACAAAATTAACACATTCATTTTGCATCCCTACACACAGATCTTTACTGCTAATTTCCAGTTTTAACTATTTTTGCCAAATTAAGTTTATACACTGCTTTTTTAATCGTTAGTTTATCCTTTACAAAAATATTGCTGAGATGAAAAGTTGTAAACATGAGAAGGTGTCCCTTGTCCCCATATTTATTTTTCTGTGAGGGCGTTTGCCGCTCCTTCCAGATGCTCATTTCTCTGACAGGCATGTTTTTGTTCTCCGTGAGTTTAGAGGGAAATCTAGAGCCGGACATCTTGCTCGAGGTGCCAAGAGACATAACATCTATACACTCCTGACAAGGTTTAACTAGGTCGAAACAATTGTCGCTCATGCAGTGGAGACTTCTGTGACAGTTTATTCATGTCCGCCATTTTTGGGCAGTAGCAGACCAATATACATATGGTACGGCTTCCTCTAGAATTCCCCAATGGGCTAAAACATTGCTATCAGACCTGAGAGGGGACTCGCCGTACGGCAGGCCACTAGTGCGGTTTCCTGTTCTCAGGGTTCTCATAGACCAGTTTTTGTTCTCCTGCAAACTTTGATAGGCATAATGATTTTCCATACTAAAATGTAAAAATATTTTAATGGTATAACGCAGCTAAGGCTGCAAAAACCTATTGGAAACTGAAGTTTTGGAACAGATAGAAATCTACCTACTGGGCATTACTGATGTACAAACCTACATACCTCAGATTTACAGAGATTGCACAACGAATTCAAGCTCATAACTTCATCTCAGTATGGCCCTCAACATCTTTTTTAATTAATTTTTTTATTGTTCTCTCAGTCTGTTAGTACGGTTTACTACATCCATGTAAACAGAAAATTCATTGGGGAAATCAATGATCCTACCAAATGAAAGAGAATAATAATTACAAAAGGATACCCAGGTTGAGGATATCTGGGACATGAGTAGTAGGCTTGTGCACCGATTTTTTTTTCGGTTCGATTCGGTTCGATTTGTTCGGATGTTTAAAATTTTCGATTCGGCTCCTTTCGATCGATTTCTGTTTCGATTCGGTTCGGCTCGTTTTTCGTGTACATTTTTTTTTAGGAATATCGACCATTTTTCGTGTTTTCGGGTCACTTTGCTCGTTTTTTGTATCGACTTTTCGTGATTTCGGAAATTTTCGTTTTTTCGGAACGTCTGTTCTCCTCGTTTCAAAGTGGTGTCTAACTCTATTCGTTTTGACGTAAACTACTATGGTTTACTTTTTTTATACTTTATATCTTTTTTTTATAATAAATTTTTGGTTTGTTTTTCGGATCCGATAATTCATTCCGTCGATACGATAATTCTGGCGATTCTATCGTGTTTTTTTTTTATTAAATAAAGATCCTTTTTTTCTTATGAATATACATTTCACAACTTTATTTAATCATATTAAAATGGTATGAAAGCCAAGGAACAAAAAAAATGAACAAAACGATTTAAAAAACGCTAAACTGACCCGAATGCCACAAGAAACAAGTGATACGCATTTACAAATACAAAATTTACAGAATCAGCGATATAACCGATAATAGTTAAATATACGATGTCCAGAATTACCGAAATGGAACCGAAATCACGATTGGAACCGAAATCATGAATAGAGCAAAAATAAATTTTGATTTGACACATTTCAAGTCCATTCGAAAAATCCGAAAATTTTTCGTTTCGGCTCGGAAAACTTTTCGGATCTGTCGGTTTTCGGGTCCGATCCGATTCGGAAATTCGGCCGAATCCGAAGACACGAATCGGGTAATTTCGTGAACATTCCGAAATTCCGAAACCCGAAACGCACATCCCTAATGAAGCACAGATGGTGGAAGTAGAGCAGGTCTTAAAGTGGTCATGTGAACTACAGAAGCTTTTTGCATCACCGTATTAATTAAAACGATATATAATAGTGTAACAGATGCGCAGTATAAGAGTATTTAGTAAAAACACATAAATGCTTGCTGGTGTTTCTAGTTAGAAAGTCCTAGCCTTTATTTCGGTCACACACTTCCCAGCAAACATGGGCCTTTTTTTGTTTTAGGGGATTTGGCTGGGAGTCCAGTTGAAAGATTTCCAGAGCAGTGTCAGACATTTATTATGAATGTTACAAACAGACTTAACTAAAAAGCATGTCGTTTACAAAATCAAGCTATTAAACATTACTTGGAGTTCAGACACATATTGCCATGAGTTTTACCAACATGCAGCTCTGTAGTACAACTGCACATACTATAACTTCTACTTTGAGGAGTCTATACTATGCATGAAATCATAGGTGCAGTCTGTAGATGTCAACCATGTCCTGAAATTGGACAATGAAGGAAAATTACAAATATTATTTTTTTTTTTAAATCAGACAAAAAGACCCTCATGTTTGTAATATAATCTCTTGTGGTTATTATGGAATATTAAGTCCGAAAAGTGAGAATTCTTGTTGCAATTGTACTTTACATCTGTGTCTTAACCTCCTTTGACGTCTCAAAGTGTCAAAACAGATCAGGTTCCATCCAAGTCTATTTGCTTTCTGGGGTAAAGGGTGTTGAAATGTGCTCACCCACACACCGTAAGGTATATAATAATAGCTGATTAGTGCAATTAACTTTACAACATTTAGAGCAGGGACCTCAAACTCTAGCCCCCCAAATGTGTGTTGTTTACAATTCCCAGAATTCTTTGAATGCAATAAATGGACAGAGAATCAAGGGAGGTGTAGTTCAGAGACATCTGGGGGGGGGGCAGAGATTGAGATCCCTGATTTAGAGGACCTGCATGCCTTCTGTTTCATGCAGTGTAGGCTTGGCATAACTCGAAACATTGGGAGGTATGAGGTTGGGAGGAACTAGTGAACTGAGTGCATGCAATAAGTCTTGCATCACTGGGCTACCCAAAAAGGCAGGCCTATCTGGGTAAAGAGGCCAGTCATTCACGCATCACTGAATGGGGTCGATGGGACTATGAAAAGGGCATGTCCACTAAGGAAAGGGAATTCCCCAAAATGGGGACACATCCAAAAAAAAAGAGGGGATGCAGACTGCTGTCTGAATTTGAGACAGTCCCCATAATTTTAAAAATGGCCCCGGGAAGGTACAAATCAAAAAAAATAAAAATTAACGCTAAATACTAAAATACATTGGACAAATCTCAGGGTCGCAATTTGCATTTATCTATTTTAACGTGTTATCTATTCAAAATAGCTATGGGTTTAAATGCCAAAAATGGAAAAAGCCGACATCAGATCTAATAAAAAGAAAAATTTTACTTGACAAAAGAAGACATGCTTTCATTTATAGGAGTACAGATATGAGTAATATTAAAAGAAAAATTCAATATTTTTTCCAGGCTCTTCTCATAAATGGCGTTGGGCTTTATATATGCCAATGGAAGCCTTTTATTGGCGATAGAACATAATGGCTATGTTTATGGTCTCCTCTGGGCTGGACTGACCTTTTTAATGAGCTGCACTTATTATTATTTTTTTTAAAGAGTCATTTATTATTTATCACTGTTTGGAGCATTTACTTTATCACATATAGGATGTTAAGGACTACTGCAAAAAGACATGTCTCACTAACTCAGTAGCACAGCCGGCTCCTGCCGAAAGGACAAATCTGCACCACCTTCAATGTCATCTCCTTTCCCTTATAGGGCATCGCCATTATTTAGGCTCAATGAAATTATCTAGTCACTCTAAGAAAGGGCAGATATACAGTTTATCTCAACACTTCAGCGTGCCAAATATATTCATATAACATATACTATTTGGGGGTAGACTGTACTTTACACTCTGTATAGTTTAGTCTTTAACAGTAATGGTAAGAAACGATGAGAGGCATTTATTGCACATTTGAGATCTGGGGTACAGGCTATAAAAGATACCACCTCTATAAACTGGTTAGAAAAGAAATAGAAATAAAATCACACACAGGAAATTCTGTGAAATTAAGTAGCTTAAGTAACTTAAATCTTTAACAAATAGGTCATGAGAGGCTGTAGCAGGAATACAAGCAACTATGTCACTGCATACCATTTCTTTAGTCCCCTTAGGACAGTGGTTCCCAACCGTGTTCCTCAAGTACCCCTAAGGCTAGGGTCAGACGAACGCATTTTTTGCGTCGTCCGTGAAAAAGTGCGTTCGAATGAATGGATGAATTTTTTCACGGAATACGCAATAGCGGTCATACGATGCGCATCTTCGTCCGTGATTTTGTACGGATCATCAATAAAACCCTTTTTGCGTCTGGACGTTATGTTGGCTGGACATTAGCAGCGTCTGACGTCTCCTAATCACGCGCACACGCCGCAAGCGGATGCAGCGCACTCTGTACGTCAGTACTAGTGGTATCACGTTCTCGAAAAAATGCGTTTGTTTGCCGCTTGCGTTGCGCAGCCGCACTTTCGTACGGCCGTACTTCGTATATTGCCCATCATTGGCCATCATTTGCAG
Organism: Leptobrachium leishanense; assembly: GCA_009667805.1. NCBI lineage: Eukaryota > Metazoa > Chordata > Amphibia > Anura > Megophryidae > Leptobrachium > Leptobrachium leishanense. The sequence continues at coordinate 372,984,160 of CM019064.1, forward strand.
CTACTACGGCCGTGATAAAGTGCGGCTGCACGCGCATTCGCACTGCGTTCGTCTGACCCCAGCCTAACAGGCCAGGTTTTAAGGATTACCTTGGAGAAAAGTAGACTGAATCCTGCAATCACTGAGCAGCAAATCATATCACCTGTGCTGTGCTTCACATATCTGGAAAACCTGCCCTGTTAGGGGTACTTGAAGAACGTGGTTGGGAACCACTGCCTCAGGAGATAAACCTGTAGAATTTAGGGTCAATTATTTGATGCTTCATACGGAGAATGTATGGGGACACTGCAGAAATGTATAGAGTTCTATGAGGGTTGATAAATCATCTAGATACATAGGGTTATTCAGAGAGAAGTGAAAACCAGGAGAATGACTGGAGAAGCGAAAATTCTAGGTCAAAATAGCCAAACCAGAACAATTCTCCCATTTATCTCACTTTCCAAATCGGCTATTTGGTCTAGATTGTTCATTCTCCTGACAATTGTCCTGGTTTTCACCTCTGTCTGATTAACCCTGTAAGATAGTGAGCTAGATAAAGAAAAAAAGCTGTGTAAGTTTATTTATAAAGTATTTTATCAGGAAGGATACATTGAGATTTCTCTCGTTTTCAAGTATGTCCTGGGTTCAAGAACATTGAATTGTTACAGTAGGTACAGAAATACAAAGTAATACAATGGAAGATATTAAAAACGAAACACAATGTAAATGTTTCAATGTTCTTGAACCCAGGACATACTTGAAAACGAGAGAAATCTCAATGTGTCCTTCCTGGTAAAATACTTTGCAAATAAATAAATCTTAAGATTGTAGTAAAATAAACAGTTGTATATTTGAAGATAAAAATCTCATTACAGGACAATCTTCTGCTGCGTGCTTTATTTATTCCTTCCAACTAAAATATGTATTGATAAATTAGCTTGATTTAAAATCAAAGCCCTGTTAATGTAAATACATATAGACGAGGGGGCAAAAAAAAGTCTTCTAACCATCCCCCATACAGTCCTGTATTCCCATGGCAAGAGCATGTCCACTCCGTCCCGCTATATATCAAACACGGAGCATCTGGACATCACTAGGAAATAGAGACTGACCAACAGGCCGGTTCTCCATCTGTGCTGTTTCAGGAGCTGGAGCCACAGTAAAGCTGGGAGAAAATGAATATGCATCAGGGATGATTGCAGACAGCTGAACATCCTCCATCTGTTCTCTGTGACAGGGTACATACAGGGTGTCTAACCAGGCTTCTTAAAAGCAGGCTCTCTGCTGAGTCAATGTTCTCATATAGCATTTATTGAGGTATAACACTGGATCATTTTCAGCGACAAATTATACAGCATTCATGCTACGAAGGAGCCCATCTTTGGGCCCTATTACAATCTTCATGCAAACGTTTTGCACGTGCGCAAAAACGCATTAACACGAGGGGCAAAACCCTTTGCGCTGAACGTCGTATTACAATCTCAGCGCAACAAACGCGCGTATATGTCTGACGCGGGTGAGCTTACTGTACTTTGCGTGTCCTACACTTAACATTGTGAGCACAAATGCGTTTGTGCGCTGGTACGCGGATGGTATTACAATCTATGCGCAGTTTGTAACGCACAGCCTTTGCGCGCATCATTTTAGCAACTCCTAAAAGCTGGTGTTAATGGCAAATTCTATCAACCTGGTCGAAACCAAATACACAAGCCCAAAAAAAAAAAAAATGCTGCGAAGTATAGTTACACATTCTACACATACCAAACTAACTAACTTTGACAGGCAAAAAAACTTAACGTGAGACAATTTTGGTTCTTAATTCTGATTGGCTGAATCACGTGAAAAAAAACAGTCCGCACACTGATTTCTGCACGCCGCGTTTGTGCGCGTCCGTTTTACGCACATTATTTTTTGACAGCTGAAAAATGCGCAAGGATTGTAATACCAGCGTTGTTTTATGCGCGGTAACTAACGCTTCGCGCAAAAATTCACGCGTTGCACGTGCATTTTTGTGTGAAGAATGTAATAGGGCCCTTTATCTGTACTGCTAGCAAGCATGGGTCTAATGGGGTTGATGAGAAGAAGTTTTCTCCGTTACATCCAATTTCCCTTTGTGCATGTTTTTTTTTCTCTTTTTCTGAACAGTCATGTCATTTACAGCTGAGTCAGCAGAGTAATTGTGTAGTTTAACCCCCAACGAGTTATTGGAGGGATTTCTTTTTTAAAACTCAAGCAGCCAATGATGTTGATCGGTGGCAGGGAAATGAGGTGGGCCGTAGGAGTTGCTAGAGAGCTGCGGGGAGTGCTATGTCACCCTGCGGCAATTAGACCCGCCTGCCCTCGGACAGCATAGCACGCCCAGCAGTGTGAAGGGGTTAAAGAAGGCAAGAACATAAATTGGCTATCGTGCCACTGACATCTGACATTTTCTTTCCATAAATCATTGAAAGCACATATACACAGCATGCTCAAATTGTTTTCCCACAATCTAGGTAAATTAAGATTAGCAGTGAAAGCCTAGCTAGATCTGTTGGGACTTCAGTGCGGCAGCCGCCATCTTTGATTCCGTTCACTATTTTCAGACCCTTTGCAGAATGTACGGGAAAAAAAATTAAACATAGCCACAGACAGCATGTGATATCAGCAACCAATAAGATTTTGTGATTTTCAGAGTGTTTATATGTGCTGCTCATACCCTCTTAAAAGGATAAAATATTCTATTATATTAAAAAATTTGATATTAATAGTCACCCTCCCCTTATCAAGGAGGGTCATACTTGAGAAAATAGTGCCTCATTTCCATCCTTTTGTTTTAAATCTTTGTTGCTATGGCAGCTGTATGAGGACAACATCAAACATAACATTACATATGTTTTGGCAGAGGGTCAGCCTCTTCCCCCTTGTGGGATATTCAATTCCTTGCAGGTTTTGATAATTAACATATGTATTTGTGTATGTTAGGGCTCAGTGTGTTACGGTAATATAGCTATTTATCTTTTGCTTTTTTAGTCACGGTCTAAAATCTCTAGCTGGGCATTCCAAGGTTTTCCGTCTAGTTCCAATGTGGTATTTCAATGATGCTCCATTGGAGTACAACTTACTATCAATGGGGGCCTTATGGACCCAATCAGGGAATTAGCTAGTCGTAACATCACTACTACAGTGTGACAAGGCTGTAAAAATCAATGAGAAAGGGGTGAGGAATGTCCTACGTTTAGGAAACAAGTATAACTGGAATGCGGAATATGTACATAACATATGGTAAATTCCTCTAGTACTTCAACAGAGAGGCTTCTAAATTCTCTGCTTTGTGACCCTTGCAGGCCTCTATTACACCAACAAATGGAAATATCTGCTTGGAGCAAGAGCCCAGTTTTCTATGGAGTTTTATGGTCTGGAAAAGAAAAGAAGCTGCTTTATGCATCTCAAAAATGCTTTAATCCTAATAAAAAGATCAAATCTTCTCAAATAAATGGTCTATTGGTAGAGAGCACCGTGGACTACACAGCTTCCTTATCCCGAGGCCCTTTCATGTATCTTTGTTTATACATTTAATGGGCAGCATAATTTAAAGCATTATAAACCTACATGCCATACAACACAACGTCACATTGCAGCAATAGAAAAAAAAAAAAAGAACATTTTAAGCCAAGCATTGGCTTATTTATCTTTAATTTTTAGCCAAAGGTATAGGTATGGTGTGCAGATGCCATCCAAAATCTGAGTTCTTGTAGATAGTGATCTAGTCCTACAATAGGGGATCTATGAAGTGGAGTGTGATAAACACACATACCATACTGAACATGACAAGGTTTTTTTTTATGCACAAATGAATATTGTCACTGCTTATTTTGTAACCCTGGACATTCTGTAAAGCTTGGTGAATATGAGAAACTTGGGCATGGTGTGAGAAAAGCAGAGATTCCCAACCCCGGTCCTCAGATACCCTTAACAGGCCAGGATTGTCAGTTTTCGGATGTACAGCACAGGTGATATGATTTGCAGTTCAGTTGTTGCACTATTCAGTCTGCATTTCCCCAAGTTAATGCATAAAATCTCGCCTGTTAGGGGGGACCCCACTGGAACCAAGGACCAGTTGAGAACCACTGGAGTAAAGGATAAGAATCCCATGAATCAATATCCATCTATTGCAAAGATTTCATGAATTGCAGCCCCATTATCATCTGGAGGGCAGTGTTGTCATCCCTGATCTAAGCAATCCGTAAAGAATAAAATGCTAAAACCATGATTTGTATTTGCCAATTTCTGTCATGGTGTGCAAAAATGCACAAAAATATCACACTCAGAGACTTGATTCTTGGCCAAGGGCCTTCTGTTCAAGAAAACGTTGCTCTGAGACATAGCAATTCACCTCTTTTAGGTTTAATAGGAATACAATAAACACTTTACACATTACCTCTAAGGATTTTAGGAAGAATTATTTTTGTATTACATAACCTGAAGACCATGGACATTAAAGATGCCACGGTGATGGTTTATATACCCAAATCATGTCACTGGAAAACATTGATTTGAATGTTTGAATAAAATTATTACTGGCATTGATGATTTATAATGGACAAGACTCATAAAATGTTGTGGCCGAGTCTTTGATCATCTGAGTCTTATATGGTCAACAAATGGTACACTGGATGGGCCATATCTTTCAATTTTAAAAAGTTAAAGCAATTGAAAAAGGTGCCTTAAATAGCCATCTTTCATAATGTTATTACAGGACAAGTCTCTATTTTCTTAAATAGCTGATCTGTAAGGTACAAAATGCAACAATCTGAAATGCTGCAAATGGAACAAAATAAAGTCACAACTTGGAACCTTTTTGTTTCTACAAAAAATCATACAGTTTAGAAGGAAAGATAAGAGCACATGCAAAATACATTGAGTTATGCATTTCACTATTATTTACACATCGTCTCCAATGTTTGACAGGTTATACCCAGGATAATGTGCAGGCTCCCTAACAGAAATTTCTGTCCTCCACCAGTCGTTGCATTGTAATACTAGGTTTCCTTTAAATAAATTATCAGTAGGTCGAGTAATTGTTTTGAGACTGGCTGCTGTTTTCTAAACCTAATTAATAGCTCCCTGAACCATCCATAAATCCTTATTTTCACTGTCTGCATGGGTTTCCAGTATATCTGTATTGCCATTACCGTGCAGGAGGAGGCGAAGAGCATGATTTCAATCTGTTATCCTCCTAGTACATCATTTTCTGCAGGAAGGAGCAAGCCTGGTTCTACTGGCCTCTAGATCTAATCATCCTTTACATGACTGCCTCTTATTATTGGCCTTGTCCAGTCATCATAATTCATTCTCACCTATAAGGAAGGATTAGGGGTATTGATTTATGACATTACCACCTGAGAAGTCTTACAATGTGATGTGTGCTAGAGATTATACTTTCATTATTGCCGTCCAAAAATGGCACCATCCTGGATGGATTTTTCTTTCTAAATCACATATGACTGTTGCGAACTACTAATAATGTATCATTTATCCAGTGCCAAGCAAACTCTCTGCTGCAAAGTGCCCGGTGGGGATTTATGGCCATTTAATAAACAGCTTAGATATTGGATTTATGTGGGAATCCAAGATACTCAACAGTCCTGGAGGGCTTATGTCCCAAATGCATTTTAGAGGAATTTATGACCTTGGGTCACATGTTTGGATACATGGAAGTTGTTCCAAAAGTTAAAAAGACTCCAAAATAAGTAGTTCGGTTAAAAGAAGAGACTCCAGGTGACAGGAACATTTCATTTTCAAAGGCCTCTTCTTTCGAAGACCATAGTGCTTCAGAGCTCCTTTGTTTTATCATCAGATCCACACTGATCCCTTTAAGTGGTCTGTTTGGTATGGCCATAGGACACCTTGGGACAGTCATCTGGCTGGTAAAGGACAAGACCTGATGGCATTGTGTCCACCTTGACTATGCCTCTTTGAGACTACTGGATCACAGCAGCAGGGCAACAATGGACCAGTCAATGGATGATTTTGATGTTCTAACAACTTATGTACTATGCAACTGCACGACCTTGCGTTCTTTTCTCACTGTGGGAAGAACATCTACATGCAGACTTACAACATTTATATAAAACATAGCAGAATACAATATTGTTAATATAGTGTAGCAACTTTTTGCAATATGGCGTGTAAAAGGTTCAAATTCTAGTTTCGTTATCCATATTTAAATGCATCTGTTCACATACTGAAATGTCACTGCGGACATCAGAAGCTGCTGAACAAGCCTTCCACCTGTGACTTGACAAACAGGTTCTTTAATTAATGTAGAAAGCCTGGAAACCACAAAACTAGCATTGTCAGTAAGGTATAAAGTGTCAAGCTGAAAGCCAGTTGACTATCATTTTTCTCCACTCTGGGTTTAGTAAATTTAGCTTTGGATACTTTATGAACATTACAGGATACCTTTTCAGGGAAATATAGAATTATATTTTGGTACAGCAGAAAATGCTAATCAAACTATACCTTGTTTCTGTGGAACACAATTTCCAGAATCTATCAATGGCAATACATAATGTAAACCTGTTTATCACACTTTCAGTCTCTATCTTCATCACCTTTATGCTATACTTTCTCCCTTCCTCTTGACTTGTCCTCCCCATTGCTTCCATTTTAGTCTTCACATACGCCATACCTTTGTCTAATGTTCACCACTAATCTCCTGCTTACAGTCCTCTACCTGTCCACTCTCTTGTTCCTCTATTTCTGAGGGCAAGGTTGCTGGCCCCCGGAGTAGAGGAACTAGATCTACCTTCGTCGACCTCTATTTCCCAGTCCCTACCAAGCGCTATGGGAAACCTGAATTTTGGCACCTCTTGCTTTAAGCTTATGGAATAAATGATAAAGAGGTCATTGTGAAGTTATGGTGCAGAGTAAAGAAAATTAAAAATATAAAAAAGTATTTTAGTCCATAAATGGCAAATATGTATCACAAAATAGCCACTCAGGGAGCCTCAGATAAGTGATGTCATTACCTTGCTAGATATCTTGTAGCCATCTCTCATCCTGGTGAGTGTTGAAAACAAAATTTAAGTAACAAATACAATAATTTATTAAATTGACTGATAATATGTCCAATCGCAATCACGTTAAAAATGTGAGAAATTATTGAATCAAGAAATCAAACAAAAATAAAACATGTCAAGCTTATTTTTAATGTTAGATCAGATAATCTGCGCGATTGGGTATAATTCCAGTTTTATTAAACATAATAAAATTAAAACATATGGGGCCCAATTCCAAGGTTGATGTAAACTTAACCAGAGCTGTTGTAAAGTTAACAACCCCACAGGCTATAATGGCTCTGGTAAGTTTACAATAGCTTTGGCTAAGTTAACACTAACCTTGGAATAAGGCCCATGGTTTCCATTTAGTTATATATATAATAATAATATTTCCATGGATGAAAGCTTTGTACAGGAGTGCAGAGCAAGCTTCATACCACTTTTAGGTGCATAAATCAAATATGGATGATGACGATGAAGACAACGACATGTTTAATTGTTGATGAGAGCTACATGGAAGACACTGAACTTCACCTGATAGGTCAAAGATGGCACAGTGGGCACCTGACTGGTTTCTCTTATAGTGGGGCATTATTTGGGGTTTTCTACAACTGCACGATATTATTATTACTATACTCCAGCCTTGCACGCTATAAAGACCCTGATTTGCACTTCAAGAAAGAACACGTATTGCTAAGAGAGCAATAATGTGAAACCGCAAGCAGAAATACACAAATTACAATTATGCTCCTGAAATAGCAACACAGAGAAGAAAGAAGAGATTTCAAGGTAGCATGAACAGAGATTTCAAGGTTACATTAGAACTCTTCAATTTCAAATGGTGTGTGTCTTTGATGCGACAAACAGCCTACAGATGAGTTCTCCATCTGTGAAACAGAAAATACATACGAGTAACAAGGTCATAAACCAGCCCGATAGTCATCAATATAATAAAGTGACCCTTGTTGTTTGCCACAGTGAAAATTGGCGAGATCACTACGCTTGGAGAACAATTAAGCCATCAATGTGTGCAAGACGAAGGCCACATGCTCAGACTCTCCATGTGGAATGCCAAATATCCTAATTATTTGAAATGCATCTCTCTTAGCCCTTTGTCCTGACAAAAGAAGTAATTTAACACTGCTCTTAATAACACATATTGGGAGGAGGGGGAGAAACATACGTCATCTCATCTGTAATGAAAAATGGATGTGGGTTGTACGGCAAGTTCTTCTTCATGATAAAGAGACACTAAGCTGACAATTCAAAGGCTAGGTCATTTACAGAAATTTAAGCTCTTAAGGTCAAATAATTTTTATTGTCACCGCCACAGATTCAGCACCCATGCGTTCGGCTGGATTTGGCAGCTCCTACAGCCGGGTGTCATTACATGTCTGATAAATATAAATTTCATGTAGGATCAATAAAGACTAGATTGTTATGTGTGATTTCAAGGCCTTCAAAAGTAGACTAAAGTCGGAATGACTCAATAGTATAAAGCATAACTTTTATTTACAAACCCCATTATAAAATAATCCAAAAATTACAACACAACACACAACACAACGTGGAAATCCCACTGCAGCGATTAAACCAATAATGAGTCAGCAACACAACTACTCATAAGCAATGTAAATCATGATATCAGAAATATAACCATATAACCAATTGTTCAGAGAAGCTAGTTTGTTAATCCAATTTGCATCTGTTGGCCTGGTGCTTCGTCTGGCCCCATGCAAAACATATTTGTTACTTGGGCTACTCTCCTTCCTCAGGCCAGTTTTTGGCCTAAATCCTTCTGTGGCGAGAATTATGACCCTACCACCTCCATGTTACAGAATATGACACAGGAGGTGGGACCAGTGGCGTCACCAGGGTTGGTGTCACCCGGTGCGGTAATTTATGGTGTCACCCCCCCCCCCGAGTTTTACAGATTTTTTTTAACTACTCTTACTCCTAAATCAGTACTCCCATATAACACTGAATGCTCATACACATAGCGCACATTACTGTGAGGTTTATTGCTGTGGAGCTCTCTCATATGCTCACACAAATTTTTGCCAACTGCCAGCAAGTACGGTGCCTGTTCGAAGGCAGTGAAAGCACACATGGATATATATTGCCCCCAGCAGCTCTGGATATATTGCCCCCAGCAGCTCACCCATGGATATATATTGCCCCCAGCTCACATATGGATATATTGCCCCAGTTCACAATTATATATTGCCCCCAGCAGCTCACCCATGGATATATATTGCCCCAGCACACATATGGATATATTGCACCTCAGCTCACATATGGATATATTGCCCCAGACCAGCTCACACATGGATATATTGCCCCCAGACCAGCTCACACATGGATATTGCCCCAGCTCTCATGGATTTGCCCCCAGCACACATGGATACTGCCCCAAGCACACATGGATACTGCCCCCAGCACACATGGATACTGCCCCCAGCACACATGGATACTGCCCCAGCTCACATGGATATGCCCCAGCACACATGGATATGCACCAGCAGCTCTCATGGATATGCCCCAGCAGCTCTCCTGGATATTGCCCCCAGCTCATGGATATGCCCCAGCAGCTCTCCTGTATATTGCCCCCAGCTCATGGATATGCCCCAGCAGCTCTCATGGATATGCCCCATCAGCTCTCATGGATATGCCCCAGCAGCTCTCATGGATATGCCCCATCAGCTCTCATGGATATGCCCCATCAGCTCTCATGGATATGCCCCAGCAGCTCTCATGGATATTGCCCCAGCTCCTCTCATGGATATTGCCCCAGCTCCTCTCATGGATATACTGCCCCAGCTCCTCTCATGGATATACTGCCCCAGCTCATGGATAATGCCCCAGCTCATGGATATGCCCCAGCACATGGATATACTGCCCCAGCTCATGGATATACTGCCACAGCTCATGGATATACTGCCACAGCTCATGGATAATGCCCCAGCTCATGGATATACTGACCCAGCTCATGGATGTACTGCCCCAGCTCATGGATACTGCCCCAGCTCATGGATATTGCCCCAGCTCATGGATAATGCCCCAGTTCATGGATAATGCCCCAGCTCATGGATTTGCCCTAGCTCATGGATACTGCCCCAGCTCATGGATACTGCCCCAGCTCATGGATACTGCCCCAGCTCATGGATAATGCCCCAGCTCATGGATACTGCCCCAGCTCATGGATATTGCCCCAGCTCGTGTATATTGCCCCCAGCTCATGGATAATGCCCCAGCTCATGGATACTGCCCCAGCTCATGGATACTGCCTCAGCTCATGGATTTGCCCCAGCACATGGATACTGCACCAGCACATGGATACTGCACCAGCACATGGATAATGCCACAGCTCATGGATAATGCCCCCAGCTCATGGATATGCCCCAGCTCATGGATTTGCCCCAGCTCATGGATAATGCCCCCAGCTCACCTCCTGCGCCGCGTGTCCCGCTCCCTCTGAGCATTTGGCAGCATGGAGCTTGGGCGCTCGCCTGGGCGCTCGCCTGGGGGAGCCACGTGACCAGCCGTGATCTCGCAAGAACCCGGCTGGTGACGTGTTTCCCCCAGGCGAGCGCCGAAGCTGCATAGCTTCGGACGCTCGCAGAGAGCGAACACGCGGTGCAGGGTGAGACACCCGCCCTTAGGGTGACGTGTCACCCTAAGGGTGGGTGTCACCTGGGGTGGGCCGCGCCCCCCGCCCCCACGTTACGACGCCCCTGGGTGGGACACACACATAAGCCACATCCACTCTGGTGTCCTGCACCAGTCTACGTGGATAACTCGACCTCCTAATGTTACAGGTACGATGACGAAAATCTGCATCAAATTATAAACCAAAACTCTCTAACATCTTATATACTGTAACATTAAAAAAAAACACAAAAAATTTACCTGTGAGATGAGTAACAAGAACATCAGTTATATTTAATAATTCATTTGGATATATGTTTTCCCCATAATACATACAATACCACAAGTGGGTGATGTTGAGCCTTTGAAACCATAAGCATACAATGAAGAAAGGAAATATAAATAAAAAGGATGTTAATATTAATTGGTGCAAATATCATAACTCTTCCTACTGAATTTTCATATTTTCTTTTAAAATACACTGCCTGTTTCTCTAGGTTTCAGCGGCATGGCATCTGCACCCTATATTAATATTTTAACATCTGACCTCAGCACCAGAGCTCATGCACATAATTTATGATCTATAAACAGACTCTATACAGGCAGTTACATACTGAGTGTGTTGAGTGGAACATATTAGACTTTTGATGTAGTGCTTGAGGCTTTTTAAAAAAGATAATATATTAGAATTTAAGCCCGTGACTTCTTTTTGTAATACTGCGAATGATTTGTTGTTGCAAAGGGAATAGAAATACGGGAAAGGACATAAACCGCACCCCCACTACCAATTTGCATATTACCATCCTGCTTCTGGAATGTCACAGAAAAGAAATATCCTCACGATCGGTTTTTAGAATATGCTTTTGAGTAGAGCGATATTCTAGACCAGTATATTCAAGGCTATTTTGTACAGTTGGAGAGATTTTTTTTGGCATGTGGTATTCATGTGAGTCACTTGGACTGCAAGGCGATCAAACCGGACAGTCCTATAGGAGATTAACCCAGACTGCTCCTTAGAAGGCCAGATCCTGAAGAGGAAACTCATACTTTGGTCACCTAATGAGAAGGAAGGACTCACTGGAGAAGAGTCTAATGCTGGGAAAGATTGAGGGTAAAAGAAGAAGGGGACGACAGAGAATGAGGTGGCTGGATGGAGTCACTGAAGCAGTAGGCGTGAGCTTAAATGGACTCCAAAAGATGGTCGAGGACAGGAAGGCCTGGAGGAACGTTGTCCATGGGGTCGCGGTGGGTCAGACACGAATTCGCAATCAACAACAACATTCATGTGAGATGATACTCATATTATCAGAAAACATAAAGACAACCATATAAAAGTTACAAGTAAAACATCAGATGTTCATTTATTCTAGAACGCCTTAGCTTGAAACCCAGTCTATCCATCTTTTAGTCTCCAAACCATATCTATTCCCAGCAAGGCTCTAAATCGACCATTTCATATATGCCAGGTTATAGACATACACTATCAGGGTAATTCAAAGAGATTCGAAAAGTCACCGCACGTTCGGTGACTTTTCGTTCTCTTCGATTCGGTTCCTTTTGCCAATCCCATTTCGGTGACCCTGCGGTGTATTCAACATGCACCACAGGGTCCCCGAATTGCAGGGAAAAGCTGCCGCAAACCTGACGAAAACTAACCGCAAAACCCTGCGAAAGCACGCTGAAAGCCGTAAAAACATCTGGATTAACCTGCCGAAAACCACGGAAAAACCCGAGCACGAGCCGATCGCAGTCGCCGGAAAAAGCCGAGACCGCAGAAGAGGCAGTGAATAAATTAGAAGAACAGTTTGCATGAATGATTGAAAAGTGAAACGCTGTTTGCAAAGAAACTACTGAGCGAAAATGTCTGGAATTTACATATAAGATCCAATGAATGATAATAAAAAGGGCTGTTACAGAAAAAATAAGTAAACTTAAAAAAAATATATATTCTAAAAAATCTATAAATAAAGAGACTCTTTACTGCAGAATATTATAATGAACGGTTTATTAGTTATTGAATTAAAACGGGAATATTTTTAACATTGAAGCCTATGGGATTCTCCTGAATAAACTTGCCGAATTAAACCACCGAATGGCAGGGCATTTCAGGAACCTTTCACTGCTGGTTTTCGTTCTCTGAATAGCCGAAGCAGTGCTTTTTCTTGGGGATTTCACTGCCCTCGAACAGGCACTGTATGTGCAGGCAATTCGCCAGGATTTGGCGAATTGCCTGCTCTCTGGATAGCCAAATGCCCAAGAAAGGTAACCGAACGCTGATTTTCAGTGTTCGGTTACCTTTCTCAAGCAATTCGTATCTCTTTGAATTACCCTGTATATTGACAAAAGTATTCAATCCTCACCCATCGATATGCGAGTCAAGGCAGGTGAGCGAATACTTTTGGCAATATAGTGTATCTAACATGTAATAAACTTGTTTTACCCAACCATCTGAAACATTATCAGCCTTGAAAGATTGTCCTAAATCAAATTATCTAAGCTAACAGTCTTTTTTTACATCTCTTGACAACATCTTGTACTTTTTTGTAGTCCTTGTTGAGGTTGCTGTTGTAACCTTCAGCTTCGTCAACTACTGTGCCTGTGTCCTTACACATGTGCTTTAGCAAAAAGTTTAGAAAAAGGGAAAATGGTCCTCATATAGTATCAAACATGCATATTAACTAATTACATGTATTATTTAACTTTACACAAGGCAGCAAACTTGGATGTCACATGCATTTCCAAGGTTACAATGAGGTACTTTTCTATACAAATACATTCCGTCTTTTGGTAAAAATTATTGATATTAAATGTCCAGAGGAGAGAACGAATTTTGCGTTCTTGAGAGGCTCTTGGGCTTTCGCTTTTTTTTTAAAACATGTATACGTTGTGTTATGGGTGGGGGAGGTGGTGGGGATCTGTTGTGCCAAAAGCTAGCTTTGTCTTGACAGTGATGGAATGTGCCCTTTCCTTTTCAATTCTGAAAAATGCACATATTGGACTAATTACAGGCCTGTATAAGCCAGCATAAAAACATGCAGGTGTAGACACTGACATTTTATCGTCTGGTGCTTAAAACCCCTTTGCATTATTGCTTTTATTTGTACCTTATGAACAGAGTTGTTTATTTTCCATTAAAAAGGGCTAATGTTCATAAGTACAAGTTGTTGTGCCAATGAGCCAAGTTTCAGTCTTTGCACCAAATAAAACTCCTCATATTTTATTACACAGCTTCTAAAGCCCAAATAGACTGTTTTCCCCTATAGACCTTCCTTAAATAAACAAACAGCCATTTCTCGCAAAGGATAATGTCAAATAGACCATAGATCCATGTCTACTGATAACTTGGGCACATGAACACATAAGCGTCTTTGATGTGGGCAAAATGCCACTTCTCAATCATTTTAATTTTTTTAATTTATTGAGAAAACAAATCGCCAAGACCAACGCTGTCTTAACACAAGCAATAAAAGGTCTAGCAATCTGGTCAAGGATGGAAATCCAATACAGAGTTCTTAAAAAAGTCTGGATGTCATGCAACCACTACTCAAATGAAGTTATATGTACCAACTGTTTGGTCCTACTATAGAGATTAATGTCAGTCCACCAAGAGCCGTACAGCCCAATATCAAAGACCTACAGGGTTATTCAGCGAGCGGTGAAAAGCAGGAGAATGGCTGGAGAATGGAAAATTCTAGGTCAAAATAGCCAATTTGGAAAGTGAGATGAATGGGAGAATTTTTCTGGTTTGGCTATTTTGACCTAGGATTTTCCATTCTCCAGTCATTCTCCTGCTTTTCACCTCTCTCTGAATAACCCTGCTAAAGTTCAGTATTGAGTGATAAAGGAAACTAGGACTACTCTGAATAATTTTGGTAACCCCATCAACCAGAGTTTCATAATGGACACGAATTGAAAAGACCAACTAAACCTAGAAATTAAATGAAAAGGCTTTAACATAAATTGCCTTATATATTCTTATAATTCCATTTTTTAAACAAGAGTTGTATAGAAGCTGCAGTACACTGTCACCAAGTGCTGAGTTGGCAAAGAACATTTTGAAAACGTATTTAAAAGATGTTCAAACATTTCAAGGAAATTGAGCTCTAAATTTGAAACAAACTGCCACTGGGTGGAGGAGCTGTACCACCTGTGTTTAGTCCTTACTTGGAGCTGATGTCCTTTGCCACCACTCCACCCTCCCTGCTTCCGCCTCTATGGTCAGGAGCTACCAACCCACCATTTGGTCTGGTCTCTTTCCCCAAACTACCTTCTACAATTGGGGCTGTCCCTCACTCTCTCCCACATTCGTTCCCTCTCCCCGCTCAGTTTGTTCATGAAATTAATTTAAAGAGACACTATAAGCACCTGACCATTATAGCGTATTAAGTGGTCAAGCTGTGTGGAGTGCCCACGCTATTCGTCCCCATTTGTGTGCGGATATCATCATGTCTATCCAAGTTCTACTAGCAGCGTTTGTTTGGGGAGA
The DNA here is from genome assembly GCA_009667805.1 of Leptobrachium leishanense. NCBI lineage: Eukaryota > Metazoa > Chordata > Amphibia > Anura > Megophryidae > Leptobrachium > Leptobrachium leishanense. The sequence continues at coordinate 372,999,313 of CM019064.1, forward strand.
AAGCAAACATGGGCTTGAACTGCGCACACAGCATCAATCCATCACTCTGTCCAGGCGCTTGCGTACCTTGTGTGCGAAAAGTTAATTACGCAAGATACGCAATTTGTGTATGTACAGTCATGGCCGAAATTGTTGGCACCCCAGACATTTTTCCAGAAAATCAAGTATTTCTCACAGAAAAGTAATGCAGTAACACATGTTTTGCTATACACATGTTTATTCCCTTTGTGTGTATTGGAACAAAACAAAAAAGGGAGGAAAAAAAGCAAATTGGACATAATGTCACACAAAACTCCAAAAATGGTCTGGGCAAAATTATTGGCACCCTTTCAAAATTGTGGATAAGTAAGATTGTTTCAAGCATGTGATGCTCCTGTAAACTCACCTGGGGCAAGTAACAGGTGTGGGCAATATAAAAATCACACCTGAAAGCAGATAAAAAGGAAAGAAGTTCACTTAGTCTTTGCATTGTGTGTCTGTGTGTGCCACACTAAGCATGGACAACAGAAAGAGGTGAAGAGAACTGTCTGAGGACTTGAGAACCAAAATTGTGGAAAAATATCAACAATCTCAAGGTTACAAGTCCATCTCCAGAGATCTAGATTTTCCTTTGTCCACAGTGCGCAACATTATCAATTAGTTTGCAACCCATGGCACTGTAGCTAATTTCTCTGTGGGTGGACGGAAGAGAAAAATTGATGAAAGGTTGCAACGCAGGATAGTCCGGATGGTGGATAAGCGCCCCCAAACAAGTTCCAAAGAAATTCAAGCTGTCCTGCAGGCTCAGGGAGCATCAGTGTCAGCGCGAACTATCCGTCGACATGTAAATGAAATGAAATGCTATGGCAGGAGACCCAGGAGGACCCCACTGCTGACACAGAGACCTAAAAAAGCAAGACGACAGTTTGCCAAAATGTACTTGAGTAAGCCAAAATCCTTCTGGGAAAACGTCTTGTGGACAGATGAGACCAAGATAGAGCTTTTTGGCAAAGCACATCATTCTACTGTTTACTGAAAATGGAATGAGGCCTACAAAGAAAAGAACACAGTACCTACAGTGAAATATGGTGGAGGTTCAATGATGTTATGGGGTTGTTTTGCTGCCTCTGACACTGGGTGCCTTGAATGTGTGCAAGGCATCATGAAATCTGAGGATTACCAAAGGATTTTGGGTCGCACTGTAGAGCCCAGTGTCAGAAAGCTGGGTTTGCATCCGAGATCTTGGGTCTTCCAGCAGGACAATGACCACAAAAATACATCAAAAAGCACCCAGAAATGGATGACAACAAAGCGCTGGAGAGTTCTGAAGTGGCCAGCAATGAGTCTAGATCTAAATCCCATTGAACACCTGTGGAGAGATCTTAAAATTGCTGTTGGGAAAAGGCACCCTTCCAATAAGAGAGACCTGGAGCAGTTTGCAAAGAAAGAGTGGTCCAAAATTCCAGATGAGAGGTGTAAGAAGCTTATTGATGGTTATAGGAAGCAACTGATTTCAGTTATTTTTTCCAAAGGGTGTGCAACCAAATATTAAGTTAAGGGTGACAATAATTTTGTCCAGCCCATTTTTGGAGTTTTGTGTGACATTATGTCCAATTTGCTTTTTTTCCCTCCCTTTTTTTGTTTTGTTCCAATACACACAAAGGGAATAAACATGTGTATAGCAAAACATGTCTTACTGCAATACTTTTCTGTGAGAAATACTTGATTTTCTGGAAAAATGTCTGGGGTGAAAACAATTTCGGCCATGACTGTATGTACTACGAAAGTTACATACACTATGCAAATTACGTAAGAAAACAAGGGGAAAAACGAGTGAGAGGTTGTTATACGTAACGTTCCTTTACGAAAATAATATATTTTTATCAGATGAATAGATCAAAAAAATTATCTGCTGACTAATCCATTATAAAAATAATCGTTCGTTGCAACCCTTCAAACAAAACCAAAAGGTCTGGCTACAAGAACACAGTGACTTGTGCATGATCATTTCTTTATGCACCATGGTGGTAATACAATACCATTACCATAGTCTGGCTCTGATTTGTAAATATTTCCGAAGCATATCCTTAAAAGGTTGCACATTCCAATCACTGAACAGTGGTGCTTTTACTTAACGACATTCAAAATGTGCACTCTTTTAACCATACTGATGTAAAGAGAACGCCTTCACAGTGAATTAATTCTTTTTCCCTGTCCACGTGAGCTCCTCCATCAATCTCCGGCTCACGTGCCGCCCTGCATGAACTCTGCTAGACCTAACTATTCCAGACACAGAATTCATGTGCTGCCATTGATGATGAACTCATCCATACTCTCTGATCAGACAGCAAGGTTTTTGGTTTTGGAATGGGTGAAAATCCATAGGGGCCCTCAGTACTTGCAATCGTGCTGAAATAATGGGGAAATCCATGGTGAATTTCTCCTCAGGAACCTCTAAAATTATTTAGTTATAAAATACTTACATCCCAACACACCCCGGGCCAGCGGCAATGCTCACAGCTCATATTTAAATGAATATATTCTTATAAAACGAATATATTGTGCTTTGACGGTCTTATCTCCATCAAAAAAGATATAACGAGCTACATCCCTGTGACAGATATTGTTAGAAGTCAGTTGGACATGTTCTACATTACATTTTTGTGTAGGTGAAATCAAGAATTAAGAAACCAAAGGGGCAAGCTAGCAAAAGGTCCCTAGAATTTTAACTCTGGCTCCTAAATATCTGGATTACCTCACAGAAATCAATGTTTAAATAATTGCATAATTTTTTTCAGGTTTGCAAAATCCTGACATATATAGGGATAGATACCCTATTGTGTAGTCATCTAAGAGCACCCTGGAACATTCTAGTCTATGGCCACGCCTTCAGCAACAGTGTCTGAAATTCCACAGTCAACAGAGCTGCAAAGCTTGCAACACATTCAATGAAAGGACAGAATATCCAACACACTCAACAAAGCTACAGAGATAAAGATAGTCATCCTTTCAGCACAGAAATCTAGACGTGGTATCTATGTCTATGCGCCTAATGATACCATAAATAAATGATAAATATCCTCATAGCACTGCGGTTTTATAGCATAAAATAAACAATTCGAAAAAGTAGCATTAATAAACTAATCGTTTTCATGGACGATATTTTGCCAGTGATGAAAACTAGACTAAGTTATAATGAATAAACAGTGACAAATATAGTGACATTTTAGCCGACTAATAAAAACTAGAGAAAAATGTTAGGGAGGGTCTAATTTTAATATAGTTTTAGTCATAGTCCATTGACTAAAATACCATTTAGTTTTAGTCATATTTTAGTTGACCAAATTAACATTAGTCGTGAAAAGTAAAAAAAATAAAAATTGTCCAAAACCACGTATGTGCATGTGCAGTCACGGAACACACACTGCAGGTAAAACTATCATTGGGGAACGCAAAAAAGGAGAAAAAAAAATAAATTCCATAGACTGCAAAGTAAACCCATTACACATGAGCGGAGAGATGTCTGAGGTGCATAGGAGCACAACATATTTTAAGAAGAAAGCTGACTGCAGCAGGAGTAAGCATATTTTTTTTACACACACACACATATATATATATATATATATATATATATATAATTCCCAGAATGCCAAAGTCCAAGCGTAACACTATCGGCTAAAATGAACAATCCTTGTAAATCGGCCTTACCCTGCCGTATAGGTTCACCTTGTGTGCTCTGTGAAGTGGAACCTGGTTATTCTGGCTGTGATTTTCTGAGCCGCACCTGCCCCTAGTCCCTTTTCTTCAGCTTTTATTGCAATATGTGCTGCAAATGATAGCTAAAATTGCTCTAAAAACTATAGCAGCGTATCTCTCTCTAAGCACTTCTCGAAAGAATATTAACCTTTAAACATTGCCTGATGCAGAGCAATATAACATGATGACTGAGCTGTCCCAGGACAAATTATAGTTACTGTATGAGCAGCCGGGCAGATGAGCTGCGGATAGTCCTCGTCCCACTGTGTGCCATCAAAAGCAGAAATCCTTCGGGGAAGAACAGATTCACTGGGACAGGCGGTGTAAATAATCCAAGGCTTAACGAATCCTGGGTCATACAGCTAGTGCCTCCTAGAATTTAACCTTTGAATACTAAATTTCTGGATTATTCAACACAAATCTACATAGAAAATGTTCCATTGCACCTAAAAGTGTCTAGGTGGCTCCTATGTTTAACATGGATTTTTCAAGCCATGATTTAATAAATATTAAAATCATGTCACAAAGGTCAAGGTATGTTGCAGAGCATGAGCACCGCAGCAGAATGTATTTTGTAGACCTTATTAGAATGTGCTTCCCCAATTCAAATGTACATGTAAAGACTGAATGGAAAAGGCAATATAAACACAAATATTTTATGATCAAAAATAGACTTGAAACGTAACAAGTATATATTGAATGAACAGTCTATGCTTAAACAAGGGGGTGGGAGAATCTCAGGGGCTATAAACCCCATCCTGATCGTAATTTACATACCTAGGTATAGTGAATTATTCATATTTAAAATAAAGATTCTTGACGCAAATGTATGCAGTTTAGTGATACGTTTCCTGATTCTGCTGTGTACTGCTATGTTACTCACAAGCAGGAGTTGGTACAGGCACTTAGATGAAGAAGGGGAGGCCAATATAGGGCACTATTACATTCTTCGCGCAAACGTTAACGCGTGCGCAAAAATGCATTAACGCGAGGAACAAAACCCTTTGCGCAGAACGTCATATTACAATGTCCGCGCAAACAATGCGTGTTAACGTCTAACGCGGGTGGACCTGCGTGAACCCTTTGCGAGAGTAATGTACTTTGCGCGTCCTATACTTAACATTGTGAGCGCAAATGCGTTTGTGCGCTGGTGCGCGCAAGGTATTACAATCTTAGTGCAAAATTTAACGGACATTTTGCGCGCATAATTTTAACGTCTTTGAAAAGCTGGAGTTAATGGCAAATCTGGACGTCCTGGCCGAAACCAAATACACCAGCCCAAAAAGAAAAATACAGCAATGTATAGTTACACATTCTACACATACCCAAACAATATAATGGAGAGGTTGTGCGTGTTTTTATTATTGCTGCAGCATATATACTCAGATTGATTTTGATAGGCGCAAAAACTGAACCGGAGACAATTGTGGTTCGTAATGCAGATTGGCTGAATCGCGTGAAAAAAACAGTCCGCCCACCGATTTCTGCACGCAGCGTTAATGGGTAACTTTTTTACCCGCGGTATTTTTTGACGGATTAAAAAATGCGCTCGGATTGTAATACAAGCGTTAATTTACGCGCGTTAACGTTTAACGCTAAGTGCAAATAAATAGCGCTGCGCGAGCGATTTTGCGCAAAGAATGTAATAGAGCCCATAATCTTTTTAAATGGGAATCACATGGATGTAAATTTGGAAAATGCTTGTTTTCATAAGACAAATGGTTTTGGAAATGTTTGAAAGCACCCATGATGTCCTTTAAGTCACTGAAGATAAAGAGTTGGGGCATATGCAAAAGTGAATTACTTTATAAGGAATAGCAGAACAGGGGCCCTATTCCCAAGTTGGTACTAAAATGGGTACACTAAAGGGGATCATCTGCGCCAGCAGGTTTCCCCGTAGCATCCCCATTTTACCACAATATTCAGAAGCAGGCACTGTCTCAGCACCTCGCCCCGGAACGCAATGCTAACCTGCTGGGATACTTGCGGAAGTGCTTCCGCGCCACTGCGAGTATCACCTCCTCTAGTCTATATGACTCCATGGAGGGTTGCGCTTACGGGCCTCGAGATCGTAGAGTGATCACGAAGGGAGACTGGGAACTATTTGTTCCCAGGCTCACTCTGCTCCCTGCAACAAGAAGCAGTGGATTGGGCTAACCTTCTCCCCACGGGATGAGAGGCGACTATTGGATTAATTGGGGGGGGGGGGGGGTTTGGGGTGCTGAATGATTTTGCAAATGTAGAATCATTTGGCGCCAGCTTTTAAAAGTAGCTAAAATTTTGCCTTGTGCATCCCTGTGGTAATTAGCGCTAGTACTTTGTAACACCTTACTTATCGTAACGCTAATTAATGATTGTGCTCCCCATGTTACGTAAAGTAAGCTTGTTGAAGCTAGCACACAAAAAAAAAATTGCTAAGTGATTTCTTAGGAGTTTAGCACCAGGAAGCTAATGTGGGGGCATGAGCTAAAGTGGCTTATCTCCAGGTATCTGTTGAATATGTAAATTGTGCTATACTACAAGCATGAGCAATGTCTTGTGTCAACAATGGAAATACACAAAACCTAAAAAAAAAAACCACAACCTTCGGTGACCTCGACAAATGATGCTGGACCAAGTCTCCAGACCATTACCACCGATTTCAGAGATGAAAGCAGAGCCTCCTGAAGCCACGGGGGGGGGGTGTTAATTTTTGGAAAGCAAAGATCTCTACTGGTGTTCTCAAAGTGGAGCAATCACTATGGAAACCATTGGAATGGCTCGTTTATTGCTGTGCGTTTACAGCTTATTCACCAGAATTGCTCTTTGTAAATAAACCATTATGACTTGCCATAAAAACCTCCTAAACAGTTCTGTTCAAGAATTCACACAAAATGCAAACCCCTCCAAAATCCTAGGTGTTCCATGTTTATTACACGGCATCCCAAACTACCAGACGCCGGCGGAGAAAGAATCTGGAATCCATATACTGTATGGTGATATTGATCTAGTCAGTGGGTAACATTTTACACAAATGGATCATTCCCCGTGCCAGCATTATGCTTTTCATTTTCCACTTCCAAACTCAACCATCATGATGATCCATACAGGAATATTCTGCATAGTTTGCGCATGTGCTTTCCAAGCAAATAATCCAGCTGCCCGATTTATGTGCTGAAAGGGAGGGAGAGGAGACTCCACCATAGATCAAAAACAGATTTTTGCTTTCATTGACTACTGTGCTGGTAGATAGACCTAGGAAAGGTTACGCCAGGCACATACATCATTTTTTACAGGATCTACATAAAGAGAAAAGCAAAAGTCCTATTAGCTTCACATAGGGAACTTTCTTTGGCATTCACAAAACTGCCAACACTGGTGTCTTTGTTTTTTAATATACAGATTGATGTGCATATTGTTAATTTACAGCAACAGTTTCACCATTTGGAACATCAGATGTAGCCGTCCTCTTACAGATCACTAGAATATATAAAGATGCTTGTGGGTAATTGTATATTAGACACTCAACCACCAAAAACACTAACAAGCACCCAAAACCTTTACATTCAAAGAGTATCAATATGCCCTGGTGCTGCAATTCTTAGTATTCCATAGACGATCATCGTGAGAGGGATGGACTCTTGGGTATTCAAAAAAATTTCAGAAGCTTTATTTATTAATTTATCACAGAGTCTACAACTGTAGATTGAAGTTTTGACCCTCGAAATGTTGAGCCACAATTTTTAATATTATTGAAGATCACTGAACGAGTCCCTCTCATGATGGTCATAATTACACATACATACACACATATATTTATAGAACGCAGCGCTAACAGCTGGGATACTTGTGGTAGCGCTTCTGTGGAGCTGCGAGTATCACCTCCTGGAGTCCACAAGACTCCATGGAGGGTTGCACTTATGGGCCGTGAGATCGAGCAGCGCAGTTGAGTGATCACGGATGGAGATGGGAACTATTTGTCCCCAGTCTCACTCTGCTCCCAGCAACAAGAAGCAGCGGATTGGGCCACCGTTCTTGCCGCAGGATGAGAACTGAGTATCGGATATATTTAATTTATAAAATTTAGCACTAGCACTTTGTAATACATTACTTATCGTAATTAATGATTGCACTCCCAATGTTAAGTATAGGAAATGCAAAGTACATTAAGCCTGTGGGTTTAGCATCATGAAGGTAATAAGGGGGCCATGCGTTAAAGTAAGTTATTCTGGTGGTAACGCTTACACATCTGAACGCCAACATTAGCATTCACTAGGGAATAGTGCCCACGGTATGACTCGTCCAAATCTCATTTACAGCAAACATGCCCAGATGATGAATATTCTGTGCATGAAACTTTGCGAAATCTAAATTAACCCTCTATAGGGGTTATTCACAAATCACCAAAATTTGGCGAACGTTGCTGGAGAGTGGCGAACTGGCCTTTGCAAATTCTGCCGAATGGGGAAAAAAAAAAAAAACTTAGAATTCTCCTGTTCTCCTAATAAGTGGTTACACCAATAAAAATGCATTAAAATGTAAAAATGTATCAAGTCACAAAGTTCCTTTAAAAAATAAAAAATGTCAGTTACAGAATAATAAAAAAAATTGGGTAACAAAACTCTCGCTAAAAAAATTTATATTTTTTGCTGAAAATGAAAAGATTAAACTTTTTTTAAAATTTAACATGGTATTACTTTTTTTACATTGAAACCTATGGGATTCGCCCGTTTAAACCTGTAAAACTGGAACACTGAAAATCAGGGCATTTCACTGACACTTCGGTGCAGTTCAGTCTTCTGTGAATACATTAGCCATTATTTCTCTATGGGATAATTTCGCTGCCGCTGAAGACCAACTAACTGCACCACATTTCGCTGTCAATTTGCCTGTATTTGGTGAATTGACAGTTTAGTGAACAGATGAATTGGCACGAAATTGAAATAAGGGGTTATTCACCAACCTCCGAATTGCACCAAACAGTGATTTTCAGCGTTCGGTGTGATTCGGAGGTTAGTGAATAACCCCTTATGTGCAAAAGGGAGAGAGGAGTTGCCATCAGTAAAGGTAAAACATCAGAGCGGCTTTGACACATTATGAAGCCCAGCTGATCACATCACATCATAGGAATACACAATATGAAATGATATAAAAGCTCATATCATTTAATCATTAAACTTGAATGCAATATATGGGCATTATTTACTTGCCATTAACGATTCTGCTTTTTATCAGTTTATTTCAGGATTTTAAATAAATGAATCCCCTGTGCTGCCTTAAAAGAGAACGCAGAGTAATCAGTTAATCAGTATTTCACTGAGCCACAATTTCCACTTCCTGATGCTTTTGCACTGATGCTTCCGTTATCACTTCAAGGGCCAAGAGAGGATGTAACACATTCATTGTCCAGTAAGCCAGTGATCACTGATATCAAACATCTACAAGTATAGATTACATCTGCCATGATGCTCATTGTTACTATGGGCCGCTAAACAGTCAAAGCTAAATAGTCATATACACATCACTAATAGGGAGTGCTGCAAAATCAGACAGTTATTATTATTATTCTTTATTTATAAAGCGCCAGCATATTCCGCAGCGCTGTACAATAGGCACAGTATAGACTGGTTACAATACATTGAACAACATTTGACAAACAGTACAAGAGGAGATGAGGGCCCTATTCCCGTAGGAACTCACAATCTAGAGGGGTTGGGGTTGGAAACAGGAGGAGAGGACTGCAAGGTGAGAGTGATTGATGGTTGCGTCAGTGAGTTGGGTGGTAGGCTTCCCTAAATAGGAATGTTTTAAGGGAGCGTTTGAAGGAAGAGAAATTAGGGGAAAGACAGTTCAGGTTGTGCATGTTACATTTGGAGAAGCGAGCACTCTCCTTGGTTTTGCACCCCTCGCTGTCACATTTAAACATTGAACTGCAGAAAGCTACAGGAGGATGCATGTCCCAGGTAGATGGGTTAATCTCATAAAACAGGGCTTGACAAATCTATGGGCCCGGTAGCCACTGGCTCCTAGAATTTTACTCCTGGCTCCTATACTTCCAATTTATTTTACACCAATCTAAAAGCAGTCTTTGGCATCTAAAAACATCTAGTTGGCTTCAATATTTTCTCCTACATTTAATGTAAATATATCCAGCCCTGGTGTACATATTTATGTATGAGGTCTGTTGTGTGTCAGTGTGTGTTTGTGTGTGCAATGGGTAAATAGGGTATCTGGCCATACATTTCAATACGATCATAAATTGGACAGGCTTTCAGCAAAAACTTTATTTATTGGGAAGTGTCACATGACATTAAATAAAAGTATCGGAGAGTACCCGGCAAAAAGAATATTGGTACACATACTAAAAAAAAAAGAAAAAAAAATGGTATTGTGTATCTTTAGTTGTTGAAAGTAAAGCTTTGTTAGTCTGAAGCAAAAACTGGCTCCTAACTTTTGAAGCTGGTTCCTAGATTCAGAGCAAATTTGTCAAGTCCTGTCATAAGAGCAGTCATTAAAAAGGTCAATCTACACAGTTAAAAGGGACAATGTACACAGTGTGACTACTCAATCTTATCTGAATGGTCACACTTCTGTGAGCTCCCTACACTCTCTCCCACCTCTTAGGAGGGGCTCAAAGGGCCAATTCAGCCATTCAAATGCTGGAGCTTAGTGCTGCCAGAACCTTAGCTCAGGTTTCCTGGGTTTGACACCCATCCAATGGTACCTGGATCGAGGGCTACAGGATTCGCTATAATGCCCAGCCCCGCCCCATCATATGACATGCTGTGCTGGAAGCACGTCATATACTGTAGCGATGAGAGGGAGACCAATGCTATATTCAGATGAGTTTCTAAAGGAAACTAAAGAGTTAAAATGAAAGGGGGTAATGTAAAGGTGGTCTGGAGAGGTTCACCCCTCTGTTTCCTATTGCCTCCTGTTTTAACTTGTAGCATCCCTTTAATAGACTGAAATACATAGTTCAATCAAAGCATGGACATTTCAGTCCCAAAGTTTTCAAATCAATACATTATAATGGAGTGTGTCGGTTTTAAGTTTTTCCCCTCTTCAATAAATTATTATTTATTTATAAAGTATTTTACCAGGAAGGATACAGTGAGATTTCTCTCGTTTTCAAGTATGTCCTGGGTTCAAGAACAAATTACTCGATTGCATAACTTATTATTATTATTGTAAATGCTAAGGGACACATTTAAACTCAAAGCATCAGTATTTTCCAGTCTACTTCATTTACAGGCCTCTACAAAAATATGCTTATACTAAATATATCCTCAACAAAAAAGCTAAATATATTCACCAACACACACTCGCAGCCCAGCCCTGCCATAAAACCGAACAGACTGAGGCTATAATTAAATGGACGAAATTACCTATAGCAAACATGTAAGAGCACAGCTGAACTGAATCCCAAGAGTGCATAATCAGGCTCAGCTATGCCAATCTAGATACAAATTCTCCAATAAACGTCAGGGGAGTTTGAGCCTAACATACACAAAAAACCCCCACAAACACTGCTCCTCCCCTCCCCCATCATAATGTCCCTGCTTATACAACTAATAATTGAGACTAGAAAACAGCAAACTGGAGCGGGGAGGGTTACATTTTAAATAACTGACAAAACTTAAACAAGATAAAGCAAAATAATAATCTAATAATAAATTAGAAAAAAATCTGACAATGAAATTGAAATGATATATTTCAATGTCAAATTGGTAGAATTAGGAAGGGTTGGAACATTCAGGTGCAATTAAGAAAATCTCTAAATCCAATAATTAACCAGTACGTACAATTGAGGTATTCGGTTTATAACGCCATTAATATACGAAATTTGAAATGTGCCAAAAGCCTAAAAAATCATCGTTAACATAAACTCTGTTTTTCATTTATCATAAGCTAGGTGATTTTGTATTATGGAGGCCTGGAACAACTCAGGTGGAGGCCCCTGGAATTGTCCCTGAGGCCAACTTTCTTTGTGTAAGAGACTTGCGGGAAAAGAGTGGGCGGGGCTGGAGGACAAATATAAGGCGCACAGTATCTCTGCGCTCCTTTTTCCTGAGGTAATCTGTAAGAAGCACCTCCCTCCCTTTACGTTATTTCAGTATTGTTTTATTTTTTTTATCTGTTTAGTATAAACAGGCTGGGCTTGGTTAGGTTTTTTCATTCCCCTTTGTCACGGCGGGGATTGGGAGGCAGTCTTGGTGGATGGATAATTGGTTGGGAGAAGGAAGCGGTTGGTTAGTTTAGGTGGATAAAGGTATAGGTAGACAAGGATGGGGTTCATACAGCACTTTCTGGGGAAAGTCCGAAATATATATATAATTATTATTTTTTTAAATATGGTGGTTTTGCTGTGTCCTGTAAATAAATAAATATTATTTCAATGAGTAAAGTTGTCGGTGTTATTATTATTATTTAAAGGTTAATCATCATTGCTTGTCAAACTCACGGTCATCAGTGGACAACTCATAAGGTTACGGTCCTAACAGGCGATGACAAAACAGGAAAACAATCAAGTGGACTATAATCAATATAGTAAAATTCCAGACCTCTCTCAAGTTAGAATCAAGCCATATTGACAAAGACCTGGCTGACATTCCTGAAAAGCTATAAAACATGTTCCAAGACACATCGCATCCAGTGGTTATTATGATCAGTTTACATGCTTCACTATTACTACCATAAAGACAAAAAAATGTGAAAAGGGAATTCATGTCTGTTAAGAATAGAGATCGTTTGATTGTGGAAAACAATATAATAAAAGAAATTAAAAAATAATCATAAAAAAGCACGCATTTTAGACCAGGGATACCTGCAAGAGAAATCAAGCACAATGATGAGCAAAAAATCCTTAAAGGAAAAAAAAACATTTGTTCTATTAATGTTTCACTAGGATTTATTGACTATGTGGGCATCTTTCCTACTCTGTACTGGATTGTGTTCTCTTTGCAAAATTAATAAATCTTGAATTATTTGAAAAAAATAATAATAATGCAAGTCTGGAACCTGGAATTTGGGTACACCCAGGAGTATGTCATGGACCATGTACGAAATAACAGATGTATAATACATTGGACATTGTAGTGTTATCTTACAGAAGAACATACCATCTGAGGCCAAAGACTTCTGGGAACAATGATTGTTCACTTGGGACTGGGGAGACTGGGAATTTAAAATGCATGTGTATGATGGTCAGAGAGATCAATGCAGGAAGAAACAAGAGAGTAAAGCGCATTGTTTGTGCAAGGGCATGTGAAACGCGTTGTCCCAATGCTACACAGATGGGCCCAGTAGTGGAATGGTAGAAACCCTGCCAATAGAAAGCAAGCAACCAATATAACTGTACACAGGCCCAGACTGGCCATCGGGCTTTTGCTTGGTGGGCCGATGGCCTTTAGGGTCCGTCTGGCCATATCTCTTACACAGCCGCCAGGCTCCTTCATCCTTTTTAAAGATCCCATTTTAACCCCTGGTTGGCCGAGTGGCCATGGGCATGCAAAGCGATTTATTCTTACAGTACAGACAGTAAATCAAGATCCCACGCTGAACTCCGGCACTCACTGAGCCAGTGTCACCGGCGCTCAGATGACAGCTCGGCTCAGTGGGATCTCATACTGGGTGACAGGGCCCAGTCCAGCATCACTGGCCAACTCCCCCTGCCACTAGACTCTGAGTTTCATTGCTGAGGAGCTCATACACCCTGCGCATTACTGTGAGTTTCATTGCTGTGGAGCTCATACACACTGCGCATTACTGTGAGTTTCATTGCTGTGGAGCTCATACACACTGCGCATTACTGTGAGTTTCATTGCTTTGGAGCGCATACACACTGCGCATTACTGTGAGTTTCATTGCTGTGGTGCTCACAAATGCTAGGGGATTATCCACTCAATGCCAGCGTTGCAAAAAACCCCCAAAAAACAGCTAACTACACTGCAATGTAGACTTTTCTTTCAACAGAGGCACTTAGTGGATAAGCCCCATAGGGTTACAACAATCGTTGTAGTTCATTTAAAGGAACACAGTATTAAAAATATGGTTCCATTTTATAGTGTCTTCCTTTAAGTGAGATACAACTACTGTTTATTAGGACATGAAAATAGTCATAATAATCAGTTTTTACCCCAGACGTGAGAGTACACCCACCTATTTTTCCAGAAAAAAAGCACTGCATATAGGTATATAATAGTGGTGTGTAGGCTCCCGTTTACATATATAATAGAGGTGCATAAGCTCGTGTATAGGGATGTGTATCAGGGTACATATAGAAATGTGTATAAATATATATGTGGGTGTTTATAGGGGTGCGTCTATATATGTGTGTGTTTCTGTATAGCGGTAGACAAAAGTGGACGCTAATCTTAAATTGTCCTAATTTTTTGCCCTAATCCGGGCCAGACTTTGTAGGAAATCCATTCCAGCAAGGGAACCAGATGCCATGTCAAGAGAACAACTCACTGAGACTGCAGGACAGAGAGAGCCAGGTAAGCGTCTCAAGGGATATAATGTAATAATGTAATGTATACTGGAAGACTTTATATCAGTAAACAAAATAAAGGGATCCGGACATTATGTACAATGCATGCACACTACCAATGTACTGGTACAGGACTCAAGGTAGTAGTGAATTTGCAGTCTCTTTCAGAGCAAGTGTAAATCCGACTCAATTCTATCCTGCATAACACAACGCAGCTCCAGAGACCTTGAAGCCACAGTGAGCAAAATTGGCATCTCTAGAGCAGAAAATGTTCACGTAATGTGATTTTCCTCCCAAAAAACGAAGTCAGCAATAATGCTTAAACCAGAATAGTGACTGATGTGCAACTAATTGCCACTTTGCTTAAACATGTATTAGAAATTAGTTGTGCAAACTAGTTTACATTTAATAAGCATTTTCTTGTTAAAGGGCCACTACCACCAAAAAATTTAAATGTCCTTATTGTGTTTATGTTGCTGATATGTTGCATGTGCTTTGATTTTCTCTTGTTTGTTTAATTAAGAAAATATTTTACTCTATATGTGTCACTGGGTGTATCCATTGTGTGATCTTTGTGTAAACTGCCCCTCCCCCCACAGCATCTTTACCTCACCTGGTCCGCACTTTGTGGTTTTAGCCATATAATGAAGTCTATTAAATCGATCACTGACTCAAATCATTGTATTGTGTGGGCTGTGTTCACAGGACATCACCAGGGGGTAGATTAGAAGTCTTTTAAGCTCCCTGTTATATCTCATTCAGCTGCCATCTCTTAGTTCAGGTAGCTTGAGAACAACAGCCTTATCTAAACATTCCTTCCTACACCTCATAACTTGTAAATATTGTAGACTAAATAAATAAGAGCCACAATGCAAAGCTTTTGGTAAATGTTGCACCATGTGAAAAATCCAGAAACTGGAACCCAGGCATAAAATACCTAAATTAAATTTTTCCTTTTTGCATGTAATTACTTCAAATAAAAAAAAAACAGCAGCATGTGTTTTATAAAGTGGTTTTGTTTGTAATGCAAAATAATCAAATTCCAGCTCATGTAAGTGGTAGTGTCCCTTTACAGAGCGGGTTATATGTAGCAAAATCTGTTAAATTATATATAAAGCACCAACAGATCCCATGGTGCTGTACAATGGCTTAAACAACAAATTAACAAATTTGACAAGGGTAGGAAGAGAGTACCCTGCTCAAGAGCTTGCAATCTAATAGAGTGGGGTGACACACAGAGATAAAGATAAAGGTGTGCGAGCAGTAAATGGGATGAATGGGGCTGTGTGGGAGATCAGAAAAGGTGCAATGGGGGATTAGAGGGACTCTGAACTAATGTGTTTTTAGAGAGGTCTCGAAAGACTGGAGGCCTGGGGAGAGTTGAATGTTACATGGGAGGAGTTCCAAAGATAGGGGGCAGCGCGGGAAAAGTCCTGATAGCGAGAGTTGCAAGTGCGAGGAGATGAAAATATCAGGTTATTGGCAGAGCAAAGTGACCGGAATGGAACATACCTGGTAATAGGAGTGAGATGTAGGCAGGGGCAGGGCTCTGGAGAGCTTTGTATGTGAGGACCAGGATTTGGAATTGATTTCTTAAAGAAACAGGAAGTCAGTGTGAAGACTGAGAAAAGGGTGAGGTGTGCGAGGTACGGGATGTAAAGTAGAGGAGTCATACAGAGGCGTTAATTATAGACTTTAGAAGGATAATCCATGAGCCTTTAAGGCCAATGAGAAGAGGGGGAGAGGAAAATAAAATGGAAGAACACTTTAGTGGAGTCCTGGGCAGGTATGTACTGGCCATTGGAGCTACAGGGAGACTTCCGGTGGACCGATGGCTCAGTGGACCAGTGTGCATGCTGGTTCACCGTGGACCTTGTGCTGCCCTTAATGGGTGAGGTGATTACTTCCTCACTGTCTGTAAAACAGATGCTGCAGTATTATATTGGGGCCGCCATACCGGTGAGATCCACCTCACCTTAAGACATAGTGCGCCCTCAACCTCAGTGCCGCTGTGAGCAACTCTGGTTTCTGCAGAGCGATTGGTTGAGCGATCCAGTTTGTTTATTTACAATTTTTTTTCCATTTTTGCATAATTAAAGTGGGCCGGTCTGGATGAGGGCCAGACCTGATCCCCCCCAATCCGGCCCTGCTCCTGGGTTAGAAGGAAGCGATGCATGCAATATTTTTTTAGTTGAGAGCCACATGATTTGGTTAGTGACTAGTTATTTAGTTAGTGAGGTGTGAAGGACTGATCAGAATCAGAGAGGACACCAAGGTGGAGACTGAGGTAAAGGGGCACCATTCACCTGACGTAAAACAGGTGCAGGAGGGTCAGATTTAGAGGGAAGGAAGACACAGAGTTTAAATTTTGAAGAGACTGAGCTCAGGGGTGCCTTTCCTCCACTGAAAAGGCCAGCACACTACCTGAAATATAACAACGACCATAACAAAATGCCTGCCAGCAATGACAGGCCGTCACTGCTCATGCCGCTCCGTCACCAATGCACTATATTTAAAAAGAAAAAAACCCTGATAAAAGTCAGTAATTGTTTTATTTCCCACAGCATAAAAGCAAGTCTCCATTTACACCTTTAAGGCTAGGGTCAGACAAACGCATTTTTCACGTCTACCGTCAGAAAGTGCGTCCATGCGTCCGAACGCACTTTTTCACAGAAGACGCGATAGCGGTCATACGGTGCGCTATTTCGGCCGTGATTTTTGACGGAGCTATTAAAAACAAATGGACGTGATGTTGGCCGGACATGTGCAGCGTCTGCCGTCTCCTAATCATGCACACACACCGCTAGCGGACGCAGCGCACTCTGTGCGTCAGTACTAGCGGTTCTACTTTCTCGCAAAAATGCGTTCCTTTGCCGCTTGCGTTGCGCGGCTGAACTTTCGTGCGGCCGTCCTTCGTATATATTGGCCGTAATTGGCAGTCATTTGCTGCTACTACGGCCGTAATAAAGTGCGGCTGCACGGGCGTTCGCACTGCGTTCGACTGACCCCCAGCCTTAACAAAACCTAGTAACATCAACACCCAATGAGTTAACTCACTAAACAGTACGTTGCGGTCAGATTGATCCAACTTTAAGGCTAATGTCAGACGAACACATTCTGAGCACACTTTGCGTCAGTGCACAACAGACGTACTTTCTGACTGATGATACTTTTTTTTGACCGATGTAGGGCCCTAATAAATTCTTTGCGCATTGTGTTTTGCATGCACAAATGCGCATTTGCGCGAAGGGCAAAACCCTATGCGCTGAACGTCGTATTACAACGTTCGCGCAAACGATGCGCGTTAACGTTTAACGCGAGTGACCCTGCGCGAACAAAATTTCATGCTATACTTAACATTGTGAGCGCAAATGCGTTTGTGCGCTGGTACGCGGATGGTATTACAATCTTCGCGCAACCTTTTACGAACAACGTTTGCGCGCATTTTCATAACGTCTTTGAAAAGCAGGTGGTAACCGTAAATGTGATCGTTCTGGCCGAAACGAAAAACACCAGCACGAAAAAAAATAAATACAGCATAGTACAGTTACACATTCTACACATACCCAAACAATAAAATTTATCAGTTGTTTTTTTTGCTGCAGCATATATATGCAGATTGACTTTGACACATTTTTATAGGTGAAATTATTAGAAAGTGTCGTTTTTTGTAAGAATAATGTAGATCTAAAAAAAAAAATGAATTGATCCAATTTTGCTTAAATTTTAAAATAAGGTCCTTTTTAAATGTTGAAAATGTAAAATAAAATGTTAGGAGTGGCCAGTGGGACTCTGAATTATGATTATTATTCATGCAGGAAGGTGACCCTGATGAAGGTGTATTTCACAGGTAAATTCAGGGTCACACTCCTGTGCGTCCCAATGTACGCTTTCATTATATGAATTGCACATATTCAAGACCCTTACAATTTTTTACTGTGACTTTGTGTTTTGGGAATTTTCCCACTGTACATTTGTACCCACTACTGGTTCCTATTGTCTTTATTTGCTGAATCAAATTTACAAAAAATTACATAGCGGGCACAGATTTGTGCGCGCAAACGTACTTTGCGCGCCGGTTTTACGAAGGTTATTTTTTGACGGCTGAAAAAATGCGTTCGGATCGTAATACCACGTAAATTTTCACGCGATAACGTTTTTTTTCGTGCGCAAAAAAAATTGCGCTGCGCGAGTGCAATTGCACGAAGATTGTAATTGGAAATAAAATTAATGTGTAAAATGAAAAAAATTGATACGTGATGTGAAAAAACATTTTGTCCGTCAAAAATGCTGGACGTCAAAAATGCAGTCCGTCTGACTACGTTCCATCACTCACACACAAAGCTACGCGGACGTGGTGCACTCTGTGTGTCCGTCCTAGCGGTTTGACATTCTTGCCTAAATTGCATCCGGTGCCACGTGCGTTCGCACTTCTGTGCGGACGTACTTCGTGTGTGCGTCTCTATTGATCATAATTTTATGCTACGACGGACGTTAAAATATGCGGAAACACGGACGTGATCACTGCATTCGTCTGACACGGGCCTAAAAGAAAGAAAAAAAGAAAAGGAAAATAAATTCAGCTATTTTGGGCCAATTCTTCCATGTCTGTTGTCACACGTTAATAGTTAATAAAGCCTCAGAGTGAAACCTCCGCACCCCCTTGTGACGCCACTGGGGACACTAACGGGGAAAATCTGCGCCTGCAGTTTTTCCCTTATCGTCCCATTTTAGCGTGAGATTCTGGGGCAGGCACTATCTCGGCACTTTGTCCCGTAACACAGCGTTAACCACTGGGATACTCGTGGTAGCGCTCCTGCGCCCCAACAAGTATCACCTCCTGGAGTCCATAGGACTCCATAGAGGTTTACGCTTCTAGGCGTGTGATCGTGCAGAGCCGTACAGTGATCGCGTAGGGAGACTGGAAACTATTTGTTCCCAGTGTCACTCTGCTCGCAGCGACAAGAAGCAGCAGATCGGACCGCTGCTCTCGCTGTGGGATGAAAGGAGAGTATCAGATTTATGGGGGGGGGCTTTAGGGGGGTGCTAAATGATTTTGGAAAAGTGGAATCCGTTAGCACCACCTGTTAGTTGTAGCTAAAGTTTTGCCTTGTGCGTCCCTGCAGTAATTAACGCTACCACATTGTAATACCTACTTAACGGCAATTACTGATTGCACATCCTATACTTAACATGGGCAGCGCAAAGTACGGTTTTGTCGCGCAAGCACCAATGCAGTGATATTTTTTACGGGTTTAGCATCAGGAAGATAATATGGGGGGGGGGGCATGCGTTAAAGTCACTTATCCTGGTTGTAACGCTTATGCATCCGAACGTTACCGGTCACTATGGAATAGTGCCCTGAATTGGCGACAGGAATTCCAATACCGGCCTGTATCTATTCTTTTCGGGCACAGAAAGATCAAGACCAGACAGCACTATTTCCACATGACCTTCAAAACGGTCACTAGGACAGACAGAGATGTTTGTTGCTTCATTAGGAAGATCCTGAAGGTCCTCACAAACTCAATCTAGTAATTTGAGGCTCCAAGCTATCCACTTTAAAATACTTTAGGCTCCCTTCCATCAGTCCTACAAATTCTGAAGTGAGAACATCTAGAATGAGCAGGTGCATAGAGAATGATGTGAACGATAGGGAGTACAGACCACTTATTCTAGAATTATCCAAAACTGGAAATTTGCAAGTAGCGCGTCTGCCACGATCAATAACAGATTAGCAGTACACTTTGATTACAATATCTTCGCAGTACTGGTGGCTCATTCCAGGACCAGATCTCATACAATTACAGTAAAAATCCTGCAGTGTTTGATTATATCCTAAACATATTCTGCTACTAAACCGACACAGGATTCTGTGTTTTTAAAAGTATAGGAAAGCTAGCCGAATAATGACAATGATGATCTTTTAAGAATAAAATGACATGAATTGATCTGGTCTTTTAGGCTGGTGTCAGACGAGCGCATTTTGTACGGACTGCGCGTCCGTGCAGTACGGACGCACTTTCTGACGGAAGACACAGTAGTGGCCACACAGTCCATTTTTTTAACGGACTTTTGTTTGACGGATGTAGCAGGGAAAATAAATTACATATGAAAAACATTTTGTCCGTCAAAAATGCTGGCCGCACAACTGCAGTCCGTCTGACCTCGTTCCTCACTCACACACAAAGCAATATGGACGTTGCGGACACAGCGCACTCCGCACGTCCGTTCTAGCGGTTTTACGTTCTTGCCTAACTTGCGTCCATTTGCCGCGTGCGTGTGCGCCCGCAGTTCGATGCAGACGCACTTCGTGTGGGGGGCTCCATTGGCGATTATTCTATGCTGCGACGGACATTATTATGTGCGCAAAAACAGACGTTCACACTGCACTCGTCTGACATGAGCCTTAGAACTGAGCTTTTGGCATTTCTGTAATCTGATCGCAATACTCTGCCCCTGCACAGAACAGCAGAAGCTCTCACCCCCTACTGTGTAGAAGGATAAGGTGCAGGAAGCAGAGGTATGCAGACTCCTACAGCCAGCTGGATAAAGAGAATTATCTCATTGTAGGCAGAAAATAGTTTCAATTGCCAAAAAGCTTCTTTTACCAGCCTGGATTTATTAACTGCTAGAATACCTCTTTACCATTTTCAGTGATGCTTACACATTTAGGAAAAGCTGAATTTGCATTCAATGCGAGTTGTGCTGAAATACAGAGTAAGGAATTAGAAATCCAGAACGCAATCTGCACAATTCTTACAACACACCTACTCGATCAACTAAAGAGCTAACGCTGCGTGTTTCTGTGTATATCCAGCCTGCTGCCAGAATGTGTGTACTGAGTGAGGATTAGCACAAAGAAAAATCCTGATGATATTTGCAGCAACCTATGTATTCATCATTTAAGTCTTCGAAAATCTGAAAGAAAGTACACAAAGGGATACTCTAATGAAAAAAAATGCCCCCAAATTGTTGCCATTAAATTTGCTGCTGAAAGCAGATGCCCAATTATTATTTAATTATTTTTTGGGGTTGAAAATACTTACCATTTCTCCCTCGGCGCGTGCAGCTCCACCTCGTCAGCTCTGGGACTCCCGAATGCAGAAGTCCCTGCAGGTTTTCTACGCAACTTGTAGTGTAGGAAACAAAGTGTGCATCACTTGGGACTTGCGTACTTTATGTACGTAAGTTTCATAGTGCCTGTGCAGAAAGACGGATCGCAGCTGCACACGCATAACCGATCCATTGGCTACCATTCTCAGGGACCGGCATTAGCCAGCAGTCTTACAGAGCAGAGTATGCTGATGTCTACAGTGACCGATCTGGTGACCAGCAGCCGGGAAACACAAAATCCCAGCTGCTGGTGATACTGGTGTAAGTGGAGGAAACTCACCCAGTTATTTCACCCCATCAGGGCTGGAGGGAGGAGGGGGATTCTACACAAACTGGCCACTTTAAACCCCTAAAGTCAGACTGTTTGAATGTCCCTTTAAGGATTATTTTTCTTGATATTGCCCAGTCTATGTGGCTGCCACCATTAAGGAGAAGAAATATGGAAAATGTAGCGGTCAGCATGAGAGCCTAGCATCTAACAGATTGCTGAGATTATGGATCACATCCACGCATGAAAAACGGTGGCTAAAATATAAGTTTCCTGGTCGATCAATGGTGGTGCAACAGTGCCTGGAGAACGGCTTCAGAAGAGGACAATACAGATTTAAAATTTATGATGTAAATATCCAACTGGATAAATTAATGTTTCTGGCTCGCTGCAACTGCAAACTTTGTTACATAGATCTAGTAATACCTGCAAACAATTATCAGGGTTATTCAAAGACTATTTGAAGACTATTCGGTGACTATTTGTTCAATTCGGTACGATTTGGCGATCCCATTTCAGCGACCCTGCGGCGTATTCAGCAAGCACCACAGGGCCGTCGTCGTGAAGGGAAAAGCCGCCTCAAACCCGACGAAAACTCACCGCAAAACCCGGCGAATACTCACCGAAACCCACAAAAACATCTGGATTAACCCAGCCGAACACGCCGGAGAAACCCGAGCAGCTGCCGATCACAGCGCAGAGCAGCCGCCGGAAAAACCCGACACCGCAGACGAATGGAGTGAAAAGAAAAAAAACTGTTTGCTTGAATGTTTGAAAAGTGAAACGCGGTTTGCAAAGAAACTACAGAACGAAAATGTCTGAAATTTACATATAAGATCCAATGAATGATAATAAAAAGGGCTGTTACAGAAAAAAGGATGAAAAGAAATTTGCAAAAAAATCCCGAAAAATGCCTAAGAGATGCTAAAAAAAATCTATAAATAAAGAGACTTTTTACTGCAGAACATTATAATCAACGGTTTATTAGATATTGAATTAAAACAGGAATATTTTTAACATTGAAGCCTATGGGATTCGCTTGAATAAATCTGTTGAATGAAACCACTGAACAGCAGGGCAATTCAGCAACTTTTCACTGCTGGTTTTTGTTCTTTGAATAGATTAAGCATTGCTTCTCTGTGGGGATTTCACTGCCCTCGAACAGGCACCGAACAGGCACCATACTTTCTGGCAATTTGCTATATTTGGCGAATAGCTCTGAATAGCCCCAAAATTGCACCGTACCGGGAAATTCACTGTTTGGTGCAATCTCGGCTCTCTCTGAATAACCCTGTATATGTAGATTTACTTTATACATGTTATATATTTACAAAGGATATTGTTTATATTTACAAATATAACCCAATATATGTTTTTTTTTTTAAGATAGATCTAAAATACTTCTAGATTTGGGGGGGGGCAGCAAAATATTAATTATATATATATATTTCCCATTAAATGGCCCTGATCCTCCTCACCCTTCCTTCTCCTCCCTCTTGCAAGTCTGTTTATGAGATCAGATGTTTCAAATAAAAGGAAAATACCAGGAGATAAGCAAATGCTAAGCTGATCCATATGGCAGGCCAGTGGCCACTTTCTTTGCTATTTAGCTCAAATGATACAGCGTAAAATAAAACAAAGCGGGGAGTATTTTTGCGCAGGAGCCAAGGACAAAGCTTTTCGGGGGAGGCATGCCCCAAATCTGCAGAGAAAAAAAAGGGAAAGTGGGGTAGGAAAAGGAGGGGGTACCAAGGAGGGGGGGTACCAAGGAGGAGGAAGGCACAGAGGGGAAAGAGCAGGGGGTTGGTGGGTGGGGGGGTTTGAGGTGGAAAACAGCAAAAGTTGCTTTCCGCATGGCCGCCTCTTGTCTAAAGGTATTCTGCTCTATTTTCTCACAGCCAGGGCTCCCTGCTATTTGTCAGTTTTACTGTCACTGTAAGAAAATAAACAGCAATAAAGCAGAGGCCACAGAACATGTGTTTAAAGGATCGGCCTTCCAGGGCATTCTTCTTACAGAGATGCTCCAGCCCCCTCTGGTAATCAGAGAAGTCCCCGCTAACCTATAAATAAAGGCTATATACACAGGTTTTCCAAAGGAAATACACATATACTGATGTGGATGGCCTAGAATCTACAGAAATCATATGTATATTAAAGCCAATCTGTTAATATATACACAAGACCATGTGTACGAGCATACAAAACATACATCTATTTATAGCAAATACTTCCAAAAGCGTAAATGAAATCCAACACACTTGGATGCGCCCTTATTCACTAATATATATATATATATATATATAACTATATATACACACACGCATACATATACCATAGCTAATTAAACTGTAGAGGAGGATTTTAGCCTCGGGTTTGCAGCAGTCACCTTATTTTAAAGTAGATGCTTAAGGATATATACCATCTTAAATCATTCTTCCTTTTGATCCCAATACGTTGAGAATACATATAGTTACAGTGTAGACATATACAGACTTCTAGTTCGAGTTACATATATACAGCAGTAGGGGCACGTCACATAACAATTCTAACCCTGCACAGAGAAACCATCTAAATCCACATGATTAAACCCACACATCTCACAACCCAGGTACATAAAGCCATTTGCAATAGCAAAGCTAAGAGAGGGCTTCCAAAGCAAGGATGCCGGAGGAGCCTGGAATGGCATGACCACCTTCTGCGGTGAGAAGTCATTACAGAAGATTTCCGTGTTGGTGCTTTTACCACTATGTAATAAGCGGCATCTATAAATTCTTGATGAGGTCTGAATGTATAAACTGAGCAGACGAGGGCTGATTCCGGTTATAGATTGCTAGTAATGCGAGCAATTGGTCTGACGGCGCTACGTATGGACAGGACAGACTCTGCTCTATCCTTGGCACAGCATATATAGTGAAAAAATAAAAAAAATCCATTCTGGCCTGGCACATAACAGATCTCCAGTTTTGGAAGTTCTACTTCTTTACATAGAGCTATGCCATTGCACCAAATTCTATATATTCACCAAGAAAAGGCACGCCACTTACTCTACCATCCATGAAAAGGTCTGCCGTGGTGCATAAAATTATATAGAACGTGCACAAACCTGATCTCTGCTAAATAAATAAAAGTCATCTAGTATGGCATGGCATTGATTGAAGGGTTCTTTGTGAAAACAGACCTGGGATGCAAAAAAGTGAGACAGATGCCATTTGCATGTCTTACCCAGAGTTCCTTGCTGCAAATGGGGAATGTAGCACAGGAGCTCTGGGATGCAGTTTTTGAATTGCTGTGATGTGCAAGTGGCTTCTGCAATAATAACCCTTGGGCCCTATTACAATCTTCGCGCAAACGTCAGCGCGTGCGCAAAAACGCATTAACGCGAGGGGCAAAACCCTTTGCACAGACCATCGTATTACAATGTCAGCTCAACAAACGCGCGTATACGTCTACTGCGGGTGAACCTGCGCGAACTTACTGTATGTCGCACATCCTATACTTAAAGGAACACTCTACTCAAAAAATCACCCCCCGTTTTTTTATCCTAACCTATCCCTATTCCCTTAACCCCTTCACTGCTGAGCCATTTCACGTCTTAAAAAAACCACGTTCTTTTTTTTTATTATTTTTTTTCTTTACTTTAAACATGGTCATGTTTGGTATCATTGGAAAGGCCATTGCTCTGGCCTTTCTAATGATACCAAACATGACCCTGCTAGCTGACAACAGTCGGGAGATATTGGGGTTCAAAGGAACCCCCTATCCTTCCTTAGGAGTCAATGAGGACGCTCCCCACACGTCCTCAGCAGTGAAAGGATTAATAAATCTTTATTTTATATTTTTTTTATTGTAACTGTAATGCTTACCCTAAAATCCTCTTGTTTCCAGCGGCGTTTTTTTTTTTTTTATACTCACCTCCCTCCTCTTCCGCTCCCGTCCTTCTTCTTGCTTCTTGGCTTCTGGTTTACGTGAGAAGCGCGCATGCGCGCCTCTCACATAAGCCAGCCAATCGGCAGGCTTCCTCCCGGCTCCCTCTGAGGATTAGTGTTGCGCGCAAGAGGATGCGCGCAACACTAACCCTCAGAGGGAGCCGCCAGCTTCTGCGGTGAGTTGGAGACGTCATCGCGCTGAAAGCGCGATGACGTCTCCTACTCGGCAAAAGTCGGCAGAAGCGGGAAATATGATTCCCGCTCTGCTGACTGACAGCTGGGAGGGCGGAGTAAACTTCTCCGCCTCTCTCAGCTGTTTTCAGCATTTACAGCTGAACCGCTGAGCGGAGGGAGGGGGGACAGAGGGCAGGATACTCCGGGCATCATGACCACCTAAAATAGATTAGGTGGTCATGTTGCTTAGACTAGAGTATCCCTTTAACATTGTGAGCGCAAATGCGTTTGTGCGCTGGTACAATCTATGCGCAGTTTGTGACGCAAAGCCTTTGCGCATAATTTTAGCAACTCCTAAAAGCTGGTGTTAATGGCAAATTCTATCAACCTGGTCGAACTCAAATACACCAGCCCAAAAAAAATATGTAGCAAAGTATAGTTACACATTCTACACTTACCAAACCAATAAATTTGAGAGGTTGTGCGTGTTTTTTATATTGATGCAGCATATATGCGCAGATTGACTTTGGCAGGCGCAAAAACTTAACGTGAGACAATTGTGGTTCTTAATTCTGATTGGCTGAATCGCATGAAATAAACAGTCCGCACACTGATTTCTGTGCGCAACGTTGCTGCGCGCGCGTTTGTGCACGTCCGTTTTACGCACGTTATTTTTTGACGGATGAAAAAATGCGCGAGGATTGTAATACCAGCGTTGTTTTATGCGCATTAAAGTTTAACGCTTCGCACAAATATTCACGCGTTGCGCGTGCGTTTTTGCGTGAAGAATGTAATAGGGCCCCTTATTGGTTATTGTGTGGAGGCTTTGATCTCATTTTTTGTCCTCCACCACAACCCAAGCAAGTATATATTAGAAAATGTGGATACACTCAAAATTTAGACGACCTGAGTGCATCCAAATCTTATATACTGTATATATATCACACTCTGCTACAAAAATAATGTAAGCACTGCATTTGTCATGTTGTATTCATTGGTCTCCTTTGCACCCTTATATGAAATACATGTTAATGTTTGAGTGCAGCCTCACCCTGTTATATGTAAACGTTTGTGTGTATGTACACACAGAACGTTTCAAAAATGAGAACAATAATTCACCAAAAAGGTTAATAATTATGTTGGGTATGTATAAAATATAACATTTTAGCTGCACAAAATAAAATATCAGCGTTACATCAATTTGATAGAATATTATATGCTTTATAAACTTATTAAAAACAAATTAGAGTCCCAATTTTAAATTCCTTTTCTAACTCTGTCATGTATCTATTGCAATAGTCCTATTGGCTTATGCAAGGTCAGCTGTAAAAACATATTAGACTGTTAGCTGCAAATATTGCTTAACGAGCGCTACGATAAACAGGCTGAAGCTTGATGCATCTTCTGCAAAGAGGAGAAAGCTCCGCTCCTCCTCCAGTATGATTCCAGTAGATTGGAATTGTGCTTGAAGCCATGACTGGATCCCTTCCATAAAACCTGAATATATTTCACATTCCAAATCATGCTCTTAATGAACAATAACTCATGGGTGTTATAGCCACCCTCCAGTAATTGCACCGTCCGACACATGCTACCTACCCCTAATAACTCAAATGGCAGGCGCATGTGATGGGGAAATATCCCATAAAATAAGCATGGCTGCTCCAGTAAAATGCCATTTGATTTGTGTATAGTTAATGGTTTAATGAGACATCCTTTGCTGTGTTTAGAATATTTTATATTCAATGTAAACACGCATAGAATACTAAAATCTATCTAAATATATATATATATCCAGATGCACACGAGGACTTAAAATATATGTTACATGAATCGACATGTCGGTCCCTGTAAGACCTTTCTCAAGAGGTTATCTTAAAGGTCCTACGAGGCCCGATACGTCAATTTATGCAATAAAACCCTATACATTTTGTTAAGCTTTCGTGTGCATCCAGATTCTTCTCATTATTGTACCTGCAGCTGGATTTTGCACCGAAGCAAGTATATATATTTGTTTGACCTTCTTTACATGTGTGCGGGGTTCCTTCGAATATATAGATTATATATAATAGAAAAAATCCGGATGCACATCAAGACTTAAAATATATGCAGGGTTATTCAAAAAGAATCGAAAAGTCACCGCACGTTCGGTGACTTTTCGTTCAATTCGGTGCGATTCGGCGATCCCGTTTTGGCGACCCTGCTGTGTATTCAGCAAGCACAATAGGGCCGTCGTAATGCAGGGAAAAGCTGCCAGAAACCTGCCGAACACGCACCACAAAACCCAGGTGAATGCACACCGAAACCTGCAAAAACATCTGGATTAACCCCGCCGAAGACGCCGGAGAAACCCGAGCAGGAGCCGATCACAGCGCAGAGCAGCCGCCTGAAAAACGCGACACCGCAGACGAATGGAGTGAAAAAAAAAAAAAGTACGCTTGAATGTTTGAAAAGTGAAACGCTGTTTGCAAAGAAACTACTGAGCGAAAATGTCTGAAATTTACATATGAGGTCCAGGGAATGATAATAAAAAGGGCTGTTACAGAAAAAAGAAAAAACGTTTAAAAAATTTTTTTTGGAAACAACCCCCCAAAAAAAGGCTTAAAAAAATCTATAAAGAGACTTCTTACTACAGAATATTATAATCAACGGTTTATTAGATATGTAATTAAAACAGGAATTTTTTTAACATTGAAGCCTATGGGATTCGCCTGAATAAAATTGTTGAATGAAGCAACCGAATGGCAAGGCATTTCGGCAACTTTTCACTGCTGGATTTTGGTCTCTGAATAGACGAAGCTATGGGGATTTCACTGCCCTCGGACAGGCACCGTATCTGCAGGCAATTCGCCAACATTTGGCAAACTGCCTGCTCTCTGAATAGCCGAATGGCCAGGAAAAGTAACCGTACGCTGAATTTCAATTCAGAGCTCTTTGAATAACACGGATATTCATTTATTACATGAATTGACATTTCGGTTCCCCGTAGGACCTTTCTCCTGAGAAAGGTCCTACGGGGACCGAAATGTTGATTCATGTAATAAATTAATATATATTTTGTTAAGTCTTCCTGTGCATCTGGATTTTTTCTATTGTACTCTTGCAGCCGGAGTCTGCATCGAAGCAAGTATATATAAACTTTTTTGTCACGTTATAGGATTGCGGCTTTCCTTGTAGTGTGTATATATATTTTTATTATTGCATAAGCCACCTGGACACCACAGCAATTCAAAGAACGGCATCCCAGAGCCCCTGTGCTGCATTCCCCATATGCAGCAAGGAATTCTGGGTAGGATATGCAAATTATTTTATTTTATTTATTTATGACCTCTGTCTCACTTCTATTGCATCCTGTGTCTGTTTTTACACAGACTCCTTGAATCAATGCCGTGCCATACTATGGCTTTTTTTTTTTAGCAGAGTTTAGCAGAGGTTTATGCAAATGGTCAAAGCGCTGTGACGCTGCAACGGTGCACGAAATGCGCGTGCAACAAGCGTCCATTATACAAGCCTCTCCAGCAAAGCGCTAGGACAAGTGTTGACGGTGCTGCAAAGCGAGATTCTCCATAGGAGGATCGCGCTTTGCAGCGCTGAGCTGTCAGCGATGTGGCCAGACAGGTGTCGAGTGGAAGGAACGTCCACTCTCACGGACGTTCCTTCCGTTCTCCAAAGACGCTCGCCTGACCCCAACCTTATAGTCTATGAAGTTGTTAAGTTTACAACAACTCTGGTTAAGTTAGCATTAGCACCAACTTTGTAATAAGGTCCAATATGTTTCTTGCACCTAATATGGTGTAGTTGAAGTTTCTAATTTCTTATCGGGTCCTATAAACATTACTGCTATAATTTTGTATATTAGCACAACCCGAACGGATTCGCAGCTTGTGTTTCGCATCGCATAGTGACATATTGTGTTTGTGTCATGTTCGGTTTGGTTCTCACAGACATCTGCTTAATATACATGTACTTGTTTTGCATATTTGTGATTTAGTAAATTTAGACAGCAAGGGAAAAAATGAAAACTACGTATGGGAAAATAGATATGCACTGTACAGCTGGAATAACAATGTATCTTGGCTCGGTCTCACCGGGCAGCGGAGATCCTTAATGCATGATGCGCGCATTGGAAGTCATTAGCTCTAATGGAGGAAAGCTAGATCTTTATAAACAAATCGCTCCGTACTCAGAATGGAGCAAAAGTTCATTTCAAGCTTGTCTATTATCCTGACATCTGTAACATCCACCATCAATAGCGATCTGCAGCCCATTCCATCGTGTGTTATCCTCTGATTAGACTCAGGGCGTCAGATACACCTGAGCTGTACTAGCCACAAGTACAAGCATCTATAAATGTCATGGAATTTTATGAGGATCAGGATGTAGGTTTATCAGCAAACTAGTCAATTTAGTCCATGTAGAATTATTCAATATAAAGCAAGGATCTCAAACTCTGCCCCACCCCCCTCGAGACAATGCTGTTGAACTACAACTCCCATGATTCTCTGGCCATCTATTTCGTTAAAAGCATTCTAGCCCATTATCATCTCTGGGGCCAAGTTTGAGATGCCTTGTATAGATAATTAAAGAGTATAATACAGAGTACAAAACTGCATGATTTTCTGCTATTTTGTGTAGAAGGAAGATCATCGATATCAGGTTACAGACTTTTAGAAGAGGAAGATCAAAAGCCCAGCTATAAAGCAACACTGATCCACTACTCCAAACCCCCACTAAAAATGTGATGTATATGGGAAGATTTAACCCTTTCGCTGCTGAGGCATTTCACGCCTCTGTGCTGAGCTAATTTTTACCGGTTTCGCTCATCTTGTTTAAACGCGTTTTGAAGCCTTATTTTAATATATGACCCAGACATATTATATATCGTTCTTTCCGTCAGTCTCGGCAGATTCATAATATATCATTATTATATGTATACGTCATGTCCTGTCTGTATATTATAACAAAAAATGCAATAAAATTTGAATTTTCAATAATTTACAATGTGTACAGTGTTTTTTTTCACATTTTAACATGCGAGCGTTTGCGGTTATATTTTCTATGGGGTGCGCTTGTTAATAAAATTAGAAATGGCGACTCGTTACATTTTTCTGGGGGGAAAATTACGCGATTTTTAACAAACGCAACCCAAACAAAAATCGTTAGTGCAGCATCATTGTTCACAATATAATTGAAATGGGAACAATATTGCTGCATTAATAAAACAAAAAAAAACTTGTTTATTTTTAAATATTTTTTTATTTTTAATTCTTTTTAAAAAACTTTCTACATGGTCATGTTTGGTATCGTTGGAAAGGCCATGCTCTGGCTGTTCCAACGATATCAAACATTAACCCCTAGCTGCCACAGATCGGGAGATAGGGGGTTCATTGGAACCCCCTATCTCCACCATTGCTGGCAGCTAGGGGTTAACTCCAGTACTGGCATCATCGTGCTATGCACGCTGACGCCAGTCGTCAGGGGGAGTTCCCAGAGGCTTGGCCGACAAGATGTCGGCCAGCTCCGGGAGAGGATCACGATCCGGCGCTTTTCGGTGCCGAATCTGATCCGGCTCCCCAGGGGTTAATGTCAGCCACCGTTTGGAAGGGCAGGCTGTGCCCTTCCAAACGGTGCCTGCCTTAACATTCTGGCCCCTGGCGATTGGGAGGGAGAAAGGTCTGAAGGACCTCCCCCCTCCCTTTCAGGCGCCTCCTCCGCACTCGCGGGGGGGGGGCGCCTGAATTAGATGTCATCGTGCCGCCGCAATGACATCTAATGGCCCCGCCGGGGTCCCGGAGTGCCAGGCTGACATCCAAGATGTCAGCCCGCACCGGGGGGCCAGAAATCGGCCGGAATCCTGGCCAATTGCTGCCTCCTGTGCTAGGACGCGCTCAGCGTGTCCATAGCACAGGAGGTGCACTTGGCAGGACGCTCTGAGCGCGTCCTTAGCAGCCAAGTGGTTAAAGAAAATCATAATACAGCGTGGTTGTAGAGAGGCTACAGTACTAAGATCATGAAGGCCAGACATTTAAACTGGATCTGAACAATTGATAAAAATAAACAGGTCTATTCAATAAAGGTGAAACTCAGGAGAATGACTGAAAAAAAGGGAAAATTCTAGGTCAAAATAGCCAAATCAGAAAAATTCTCCCATTTATCTCATTTCCAAATTGGCTATTTGGTCTATATTGTGCTCTTCTTCTGCCAGTTCACCTGAGTTTCACCTTTTAGTGAATAGACCTGAAAGTGTATACCATTGTTGCATTAGACGTTGAGCTGTCTGATCATTCTACTTGTGTCTGTATTAGCTTGAGGTTAAAGTGTTAATTTCCTTCCTAAGATCTGAAGTAGAATTTAAAGCTGGAAAAAATTAACTGTGTTGATTCTAATAAAAAAACGCAAGTAAGGAGGGGATACAGAAAGAACACTGCAGAGAATGGAGGGAATTAGCAGGTAACTACGCGCTGATAACGCATGCCCCCCCCCCTCCCTGTCCATGCACACTGGCTGTTCCTGAGAAATAGCAGATCCAGTCTCTCTGTTGCCAACTGAACACTTTGCTTTCAAGTGCCTGCATGAGACTAGGTGAAGCCAAAGTATAGTCAAGACACAACCCCGGTGACAATCCACATGCCGTGCGCTTATTTTACCATGTTCCAGAGCTGGACCTTTCTTCTGGTGTTTATTTGTAAGCCTTTCATCCACAAAATTCTATTTAGACATTGTACTCAAGGGGGAAAGTCCAAAATTGTTCTCAGACACAAAATCTGTCAGCCATAAAGCTGCATGCAGATTATTATACATTTAACCTGAGCGGCGTAAAACAGGTCCATTAGCAGCGCAGGGTACACAGGGGTCAGTGTATAACTCACGTCGCTGTAGGATTTAATTATGGAAGACGGCAGTCGTTTTAAGTCCTTCAATTTAATAGGAGGCTGGAAAGTTTCAGCTGAAAAAAATATTAAGAGAATAAAATGTCCATTCCAACTGGCAAAGTCCAGAGGAGAGGTTTACAATTTATTTATTTTAAATCATAGATCAGATTTAAGATATGGTTTGCTCGCCCTGGCCGCATTTTCTTGTTTGTCCCTAATATGGAGGTTCGTCTTCCTGTTGAAATAGATATTCTTTGGGCATTTTGGGTGTTGGCCCAGTTGCTGCATGTTGTCCATTACTTCAAATCTCCTTAACTTAGGCCCTGTTCACACTGTGCGATTTATCGCGCGGATTTTGCCGCGACGTCGCAGCAAAATCCGCACGACGTCGCACTATGTAGCTTCTCCAATGCTTTTCAATGGAGCTGTTCACATCTTGCCGCACGATGTCGCGCGACGTCGCAGGTACATGACCCTTTTTTTGCGATTTGCTATCTGCGATTTGTATTGGTGGTTCTTTGGAAAAAAAATCGCACAAAACAGCGATGTCGCGCGACGTTGCGCGACATTATCGCACCATGTCGCGAATGTGAAAATCGCACGGAAAGTCGTGCGACTTTCAAATCGCACAGTGTGAACGGGGCCTTAAAGGAACACTCTGCACATCATTTATAAAGTGGTCAGGATGCCCGGAGTGTCCCCCCTTCTCCCCTTAAAAAGCTAGATGAAGTGGAGGAGTTTCCTCCACCCCACATCGCCAGGAAATTTGAATTTCCCAGCTATCGGTTACTACTCAGTCTCAGAGAGGCTGCTATGGATCGAAGCTGTGCATCCATCGTTCTATGCAGGCGCTACAGGACTTGTGTACGTAAAGTTCGTAAGTCCCGTTGCGGTGAGCAGTTTGTGAAAGTAGTGCGGAAAAGACTCCATGACTTCAGGCAATATGACCACCTTAAAAGGCTGAGGTTGTCATGTTGCCTGGAGTATCCCTTTAAGGGCAAAGAAAGGACACTATTTTCTTTAAGTTATATTGGAGCACTTATTAATTCGCACATATTAAATATAGGGAGAATGGGAAGTCAGCACTATTTGAGAATTTTTCACCATACGAGGCACGTCTCAAAGTATTTTTCATTTTTCTTTCTTGGTTTTGCACTTTACGGTTTTGTTTTTACTCACCCATGAGATTTGCCTTGATGTGGCCGGTGGGCTTATGCTTGGAATGGGCATTGTAAGTGAACCAAAAATCTAATTTTTTTAATTTTTACTTATTTTTTTAGGCATTTTACAGGGTTGAGCACGTATGACATTTTTTCTTTCTACAAGTTCCGGGGTTGGTTGCTAGAGTTGCGCATGCAACATTTTTTCTTACTATTGCACGATTTAAGATATTGTCTCATTAAAGACCCCCTGAGGTTTTGTTTTCCTCAAGATGGGTTCCTTTGGGTATTACACAGTTTGTATAAATAGGTATTTAGAAGCCAAAATTTCTTTACACCTGGATTGATCTTTTCTGCTACTTAGAACGCAAAATATAAATAATAAACAGTGGAACAAAACACCTCCGTTCCTTGGAATCCGGAAGCGACAACTCCTAGAACGGTAAAATCGGGAAGGCAATTTGAACAGATTCTGTTCAACCATAAAACTATTCCTTTATAGCAACGATCTCCAACTCTGCACCCCAAATGTTGGGCTACAATTCCCAGAATTCTTTGTATGCAATAAATGGCCAGAGCATCATGGGAATTGTAGTTCAGAAACATCAAGGAGGGGTCAGAGTCTGAGATGCCGGCTTCCCGGGTTCCTTAAAACTCTGGCTTTTGTATTTCAATTACTAGTTTTAGGTTTTTGGGTCCTTTTTATGAGGGGGTGCCAACTTTGTGTCTTTCAATGACATTCACGACAATAATTCTTCAGAAGCCGTGCCGCAAACTGTGTCGCTGAAGAACTGTTTATTAAACAAAATAAAAAATGTAAAAAAAAATAACAAAACGGATTAGCATGAATGTGGTGTTTTTTGCGCGGCTGGACCTTTTGCAGTTCCTCGCTGTTGGCTCTGCTCCAACTTCACCCTGGGAAAGCTTTAGGAAATAAGCCATTGTCCTGAGAGGTTTAGGCTAATGGGCTTCCCCTGATGAAATGCTGCCTATTGAAGTGAAAGGAGCCCGGTAAAGCATGTGTTTTTGCAGTTGCAGGGCTTTTTCTGCAGAAAACAAGGTGGAAAGGCGTCGAACTTTGTGATGCGATTTGCTTCGCTGCGACGACAAAAGTCCCTGAGATGCGGATGTCAAGCGAGAGCATGTCACTGGGAACTGAACTCCGTGTCACACGTCGCTGCGGCGCAGCTCTGCACCCCTGAGACACGGCCGTGCCACCTTTCCCAGAACAAAGATCAGAAAGGCTGTATTAACCATTTATTTTCACCCAGTGTGGAAGAGTTGTTTTAATTTTTTTTCTTGGGGGGGGGGGGTAGGAATGCTCCAAATTGTACCCACTGATGTGGAAAAACGAGAAAGAAAATGAGGCTGGACTGTAGCTTTGAGATGCTGTCTCAGGTTATTCTTAACGCTGCGCTGGTTGCGTGTATTCTGGAGGGCTGCGCTGCAAGACAATAAAGCCTCATTAATGGTCATTACTCAAATGAATGAGATGTGGAATCACACGGGTTCAGCTCTCATCCAGGCCTTTAGAGGTGGCCGTTCGGGGCAGCAATATTTTTATCATTATTGTGTAGTATAACTCAGACCTGCTGGGTGGATCAAAATAAATGAATTTATTTTCCGTTTATATGCGTGTTAACTCATTTTTATAGGAGATTCATTTGAATTAGCAGACTTGGTTTTTAAGATTATTTTCGTACTATTAAATAGCACAAAAAAGTTATAAATTACACTCTACCTGGTTCATGATGGTACATGACCTGGTTCTAAAATACAATGTATTCTATGTATTTTTATGTAATTTAGTGTATGTATTTTGTGTATGTGTTTTTATGTATTTTAAAGTATGTATTTAGTAAATGATTTTTATGTTCTAAAGTTACAATGTATATGTAATCATATAACACTTTTACTTTAAGAAAAGTAACTAAATTAGTATTGAGTGTGTAATAAAACTAACAAAAAAAAACAAACACACTCTTGTGATGCAAACCCATATAGAAACATAGAAAAATGTCGGCAGATAAGAACCTTTCGGCCCATCTAGTCTGCCCAATTACATGGATACTTTACCTGGATTTAGCTTTTGTTTAGGATAGCCTTATGCCTATCCCATGCCTGCTTAAATTCAATTACTGTTTTAGCCTCTACCACTTCAACTGGAAGGTTGTTCCATGTATCCACCACCCTCTCAGTAAAATAATGCTTTCTGATGTTACTTTTAAACCTTTGCCCCTCTAATCTAAGACTATGTCCTCTTGTTTTGCTACTTTGTTTCCTTTTAAATATACTCCCTTCCTCTATCTTGTGGATTCCCTTTACGTATTTAAATGTTTCTATCATATCTCCTCTGTCTCGTCTTTTTTCCAAGCTGTACATGTTAAGATCATTAAGCCTTTCCTGGTAACTTTTCTCCTTCAAGCCGTACACCATTTTAGTAGCCCTTCTCTGAACTCTCTCTAAGATGTCTATATCCTTCTGGAGATACGGTCTCCAGTACTGCACACAGTACTCCAAGTGAGGTCTCACCAGTGCTCTGTACAGTGGCATGAGCACTTCCCTTTTCCTACTGCTAATACCTCTCCCTACACAACCAAGCATTCTGCTAGCATTTCCTGCTGCTCTATTACATTGACTACTTACCCTTAGATCCTCTGAAATAATAACCTCTAAATTCCTTTCCTCAGATGTTGAGGTTAGGACTGTATCAAATATTTTATATTCAGCCGTTGGGTTTTTACGTCCCAGGTGCATTATCTTGCACTTATCCACGTTAAAACTCAATTGCCACAGCTCCGACCATTTTTTTAGTTTACCTAAATCATTTGTCATTTGGCTGATCCCTCCAGGAACGTCAACCCTGTTGCAAATCTTTGTGTCATCAGCAAAAAGACATACTTTTCCATTAATACCTTCTGCAATATCACTAATAAAAATATTAAATAGAATGGGTCCAAGTACTGACAAGCAAGAGGGGTGTTTGTGAGGGTCCTGAGAACGAGCAACAGCTGAGGTACCCCACTGGTAACAAGACCTTGCGCCGAATAAACTCCATTTACCACAACCCTCTGTTGTCTGTCACTCAGCCACTGCCTAATCCATTCAACAATATTGGAATCCAAGCTCAAAGATTGCAATTTATTGATAAGCCTTCTATGCGGAACAGTATCAAAAGCCTTACTGAAATCTAAATAAGCAATGTCTACTGCACCACCTGTGTCTATTATTTTTGTTACCCAATCAAAAAAATCAATAAGATTAGTTTGGCATGATCTCCCTGAGGTAAACCCATGTTGTTTCTGATCCTGTAATATGAGAACAGTGTAACAGAGGTATGGGTAAATAAATAAAACATACAGTGAATATCCATTGTAATGTACAAGAAGATTCAGTTGCTTTGCAAATATGAAAAAAAAACCACACCAAATAAACCATACAGTAGAGCAGCTATGCTTACGCAGGGCTGTATGTGTGGCATGAAATACCAATCCTCCTTTCACCAGCTCGCTAAAATCAGAAAAAACAGCAATACCAGCTTGTGAAAGCATCCAGAAATAAGAAATGGTATGCGGAGATATATATATATATATATATATATATCAGGGCTCAAAATTTCCACTTGCCTGCTTGCATTTGGCGAGTGGAAATTAAGTGAGGGCAAGTGGAAATGTACAGGCAGGCAGCACGATAAATTATATTGTGCTGCCTGTGCAGCGTATTGCGGCAGCAGCCGTGTTTTTTTTCTTTAGGGCACGGTTGGAATATGCAGCAGACCGCCCAATATAATTTAAAGTGCTGCCTGCATGTCTGTTTCCACTCACCCTCACTTAAGTTGTATCTGGGGCCTGATGTCTCGGTATGCATGTATCTGGGGTCTGATGTCTCGGTATGCATGTATCTGGGGTCTGATGTCAAAAGTATTCATATATCTGGGGTCTGATGTCAAGGTATTCATGTATCTGGGGTCTGAAGTCTAGGTATACATGTATCTGGGGTCTGATGTCTGGGTATTAATGTTGTTGTTATTTATTTTTGTAACTTTATTCAGAATAAAACAAACAGTTTCATACGATAATTTGGGATGGTGTGTTTAATGGCGGATTTACGGGCAGGGTAGGTGGTGCAACTGGTGGCAAGTAACTCTTAAGGCCTGGCTAGTAGCTCGGGAGTTGAAATTTTAAGCCCTGTATATATCATTCTAAACATTACAAAAGAGGCACTCATGGGTCTTACATAAATCACAAAGTATCTTTATTCGGTTTTGATGTTTCTAACTGCAAACTATCACTAAATTCAAAGCACTCCACTTTAATTATATCTGGACATAGGGCTCCATTTAATTCAGTCCGGTCACCCAGATCAGCAGCATTTTTGGCTGTATTGTGGCCATTTTTCAGTCCTGGAGATTTAAATAAGGGTTTACCAGCATTTCAATTCCCAATAAAAATACAGGTTTAATATCAGCTCTCGCAGCTACACTTTTTTTATTGACATTTTCGATTTTGGGGATTCAATTGCAAATTATCGGTAGGTTTAAGTCATGAAAAGACTTAATAAATGTATGTTAATGCAAGGGAAAATCAGACTGAAACATTTATATCAACACTGGAGTTTTAATATAGGCAAGCTATGAAAAAAAAAAGCTGTGTGATGCTGGCCAAAAATATGTTTTTTTTTTTATATTAGCATAATGTTTCACGTTTCAGCGGTGGACCAATTTTTTTCATTGGTGTCCGTCAATATTTTGAAGAAAAAAAAGGAAAAAAATATTGGACAAAGCTCATCCAATATTTTTCCGAAAAACTGTCCGATAGGAAGAAATTATGGGTATTTAGTAACAACATATGATCAAACATTGCAGAAGCCTGTCACAACCGCAATGTACCCCATCCCATTGACTTGTCTCTCATACACAGATTTATACATTTCCAGCCTGAGCAAAACTGTAGATGAAACTACAGACATCATCATAACCAAGGAACATTAACGACCAAATATTTTCAGCAGTAAAATTATAGGAAATATTTTCCGATCCATCATTGACTTACCCAACCTAAACCTTTGTGTATCCATTACAGAATACCGTGTTATAAAGCAGTGACGTACACTGGGTTACGTTGATGTGGAAAGGCAGGCAGCACAGAGGATTTTTCAAAATCAAAACCCGTGAGCACTGAATGCTGTGATAAAATGTTGCACATCATTCTTCTTATCCTTTTCTTTGCAACCATCACCACATCATGAAGCGCCAATGAGTTATAAGAACAGTTGGAAACCTCATCACACATAGACATCTACCTATATACAAGGGAGGAGGGGGGCCTACAGGTATTGGCTTATTTTATAGGGATGTGCGTTTCGGGTTTTGGAATTTCGGAATTTTCACGAAATTTCCCGATCCGTGTTTTCGGATGCGGCCGAATTTCCGAAAATTTTTAGATCCGAAAATGGCAGATCCGAAAAGTTTTCCGAGCCGAAACGAAATATTTTCGGAATTTTCGAATGGACTTGAAATGTGTCAAATCGAAATTTATTGCTTTGAAATGAGGAGAACAGACTTTCCGAAAAAACGAAAATTTCCGAACTTACGAAAAGTCGATACAAAAAACGAGCAAAGTGACACGAAAATACGAAAAATGGTCGAAATTCCGAAAACATGTACAATTCCGAAAAACGAAAATTTCCGAAATCACGAAAAGTCGATACAAAAAACGAGCTTAAGTGACACAAAAATACGAAAAATGGTCGATATTCCGAAAAAACAGTACACGAAAAACAAATCGAGCCGAACCGAATCGAAACAGAAATCGGTCGAAACGAGCCGAATCGAAAAGTTTAAAAATCCGAAAAATCGAACCGAATCGAACCGAAAAAAAAAAATCGGTGTACAAGCCTATTATTTTATGGCAATAAAGTACCAAAATAGACATAGCAGCTGAATGAAAACACACAGGTCTATTCACTAAAGGTGAAACTCAGGAGAATTTGCAGGAGAAGAGAACAATCTAGACCAAATAGCAGATTTGCAAAGAGAGATAAATGCAGGGCTTGAGTCCTGCGAGAACAGCGGTCCCGCACTTCTCCCGCTGTGGGCCGATTTAGTTTATCGCTGGGGCTGATAGCGGAATGCATTAACCGTATTCCGCTAGCAGCCCCCCTCGACTGGCCCGTGTTCCCAGAGCGCTTCCTGTCTGCTCCTTCGCGCAGCCACCATCCTCAGCCTTTTGAAAGCTGTGACGCGGCCTACTGCCGAGATCTCGCGAGTTCGCGTCACAGCCTTCACATCAGAAGAAGCCGGCGGCAGCGTGCAGGAGCTCGGATGACCATGCGGGAGGAGGTCTGTCTGTCTGGGTAAGTATAATCCTGGGGTCTGTCTGGTTATATCAAATTCCGGGTTCTGCTGGTTATATCAAATTCCGGGCTCTGCTGGGTATATCAAATTCCGGGCTCTGCTGGGTATATCAAATTCCGGTCTCTGCTGGGTATATCAAATTCCAGGCTCTGCTGGGTATATCAAATTTCGGGCTCTGCTGGGTATATCAAATTCCAGGCTCTGCTGGGTATCTCAAATTTTTGACTCTGCTGGTACATAAAATTCTGGGCTCTGCTGGTTATATCAAATTCTGGGCTCTGCTAGGTATATGGCCAATATACTTTGTATAGGAACCATTTATAATGGCTCAAAAGGAGAACAGCGAGCTTCTCCAACGTAGCTTGCCGTCTTCGTCTTGAGTCAGTATCTTGCAAAGAATACCGGTTCTCAGAGCGTGGTGTTAAGTGATTCTACAAAATCTCTTAACACTGAAAAATAAAGATATCAATATATTCTTTACTTCCCTCCAATTCCATGGTAAGGAGGGCAGCATGATACATTGCTTCCTCTCACCATACACAGCAATAGATTGAGAACGTATCGTCCCCAGTGTTCTTCTGCTGTCCCTGTGTGACCTCGCTCTCATGAGCTTGTGACATGGTCACGCTTGGCTCCATGGCATCCTATGGACTCTTACAGGTCTATTTAAAGAAAGGTGAAACTCAGGAGAATGAGTGGAGAAGGATAAATTCTTGGTCAAAATAGCTAAACCAGAAAAATTCTCACTTTCCAAATCAGCCATTTGGTCTATATTGTTCTCTTCTCCTGATTTTCACCTTTCTTTGAATAGACCTGTTAGAGTCAATACCAGTAGTGGTGTGTGCCATTGCCACCAGTATTTGTTTGCGGCTTTCAATTATCAAGTCTCAAGACGATAATACAGTGGCTGGGTCAGAGTAGACCTGGTAACAGACAGCAGGTTAGGGATTTTGGCTTACGCAGATTTTTTTTTCCTCCTAGCGCCTCACTGTAACTGGCACCAATCAATAGGGCCAAACGTGTCCATATCTAGCCTACCAAGACAGTATTACCAACGTAATCCAGTTTGTATCGCAAAGCTACATAAAAACGAAAAACAGAAATCACTCAATTATGTTTGCGCAATGAAGGGTTAAAGACTATTTGTCCATTACAACCGCTGCCAAAACCACATTACTGTATAATGATATTGTCGGCATGTGACCCCTGAAATGAACAATTCTATTGTTCTACACCAGAGAATAATAACCATATCGCTGTTAAATGTAACTTACATTAGTATTGCAAGGCAGTAAGCATGACTGTAGTAACTATTTTTCAAAATGACATATTGGAATTGTGTGTGCGGAATAGTAACCAACTCATTGCCTAAGACTTCTGAGCAGAAATCAGAACCATCTGCTGCTTCCCGAGAGCCTCGTAGAGCCAGGTATTTCATATGTTGTTTCAGTAAGGTTGGCAAGATATACACACATAAAAACACATGTACATTTTTAACAGATATTACACGTCAGCTGATTGTGGACAGCTTTTTAACTATCCTGTCACCAACACGAAACAGGTTGATATCTGGACCGATAAGAGGAATGTTAAATCGTGCTGTATAAGGAAGGTGAGGTGAATTGAAGCAAGAGTTAGAATGAGGAAAATCCCCTGCGCACTTGGTCCACTTCCAAAATTTTGGTCCAAATCTGTCAATGTTTTTATGGAGGCCTCATTTTAATCCGTAACTTTAACAAACTTCAATGTACTTGTTGACCCCACACCAGACACGTAGTCTGCTCTGCAGGTCTCGCCGAGCCAAGATAACTCTAATAATAAAGCGTTTTGTCCCTCCCGTCTGCTGTCGAGCATGCCAGCTATGGATGCCTCTGACTGCAACTGACATAACTGACATAACCATTGGCTTGCTCCATTGAAGTAGAGGTCAGAGACTCCACATCTGCAGTTCTACAATCCAGATGACTCGAATCCAGAATTTTTGGGGCCGTCAAGATTCCGGTTGAGGGTTCCTCTGTACTTGTCGCTGTCGTTCGGGAACCTGGCCCCCCAGCGCTGTAATGGACTGCGTGAAACGCTGGGGATCTCTAGGCAGCCCCAGTTGGTGACATGCTGCTTGAATGCTTGCTGGCTCTGTGCAGCATGTACAGGAAGGAAGACTGCTGAGCGCTCCGAGCGCATCTACACACTGCGAGCTGCAGCAGGAAGGGGATCCGCCAGAATCTCCTTCCTCTAAAACAGTGTTTCCCAATCCTGTCCTCGGGACCCTCAACCAGGCCAGATTTTGCACCTTGGGGAAATACAGACTGAATCCTGCAATCACTGAGCAGCAAATTACATCACCTGTGATGTGCTTCAGATATCTGGCAAACCTGACCTGTTAGGGGGTCCAGAGGACAGGTCTGGGAAACACTGCTCTAAAACATTAGATTCTGAAATTTGGAAGAATCCGGAATCCAAAATGCTCAGGGTCTCGAGGAATCCCGATAAAAGGTGCTCAGTCTGTACACATTGAGGGTTAAACATTACATTTTGGGCAAAAATATACCGACAGCTTTCATAAAGAAAGGGAATAAAACACAGGAAATTGTTTTTGAATTAGAAACACATTAACCATCCTTCACGACAATAAAATATTGTTTATAGCAGAAACACATTGTAAAGATATGAACTTTTGGAGAAACAAGTATATTAAAACCACCGACAGAAAAACGAGTGTTTCCCTCACGCAACACACGTGTATAACTATATATTTCATTTTTTTTCTTCAATCAAATAAAATCAAATAGCACTTTAAAGAACTCTAAATCCAGCATGAGCCTGCAATTATTATCATTACTTCTAGACACCAAGAAAAGGGGAAATGCTGCACACAAATAACCTGGTTTCACAATAACAAATCAAATCAAATCAAAATAAGCTTTATTGGCAGGACCAAATACATTTTAGCATTGCCAAAGCATATGGGGAGGAGGGGGGTAGTGGGACATATATATGGGGGGGAATGGGCAAGTCCATGGACATTATCAGGGGTAAGGGATAATGTGAAGGGGGATGGGGGCGAGTCCGTGTTGGGGATTTATAAGTCCAGGATCTCTCATGTTCCTCTCAGTCTGTGACATTCTGCGACGTATTGGGCAGATATTTTCACCGCCGGCTCCTCTTCTCCCAATATGATGTGGAGTTTCCTCGTCTCTTCTATAGAGGTGAAGTCCGGGATGAGAGCGGAGAGTCTCTGGAAGTGAGTTTCCCTCAGTGCTGAGTACTTGGGGCACTGTAGGAGGAAGTGGACCTCATCTTCCAGGGCCTCCTGGTCACAATGCTGGCACAGTCTATTCTCCCTGGACTTGTAGGTCTGTCTATGCCGCCCTGATTCAATTTCCAGGCTGTGGGCGCTCAGTCTGTACCGGCTCAGGATCTGTCTGTCCTTGGGGTCTTGTAGTACCTCCAGGTATGGGGCCAGTTTGTATTCCCTCTGTAAGGATTGGTAAATGGTGAGTTTCTTGGAGTTTGCTATATCATGTCTCCATTCTCTGATATAGTTTTCCCTGGAATCGTTAATTAGGGCCTTTATTTGATATTTTGTCAGGTTGCCTTCATGGGGGTTTTGGATGATCAGGGTGGATATGAGTTGTTGCAGCCCACATGGTTTTGGATGGTCCTTGTTGGCCAGTAGGGCTTTATGGTGGTATGAGTTGAGGCTGCTGATGTTTAGATGGTCCCAGTATGATAGCGCCCTCTTCTGTACTGCAAGAAGTAAGGGGAGTCTGCCCAGCTCGGCCCGGCAAGCATTGTTAGAGGTGCTCCGATGGACTTGGAGGAGGTGCTTGCAGAATTCCAGATGGAATTCACACATATATATATATATATATACACAGTTGTGTTCAAAATTATTCAACCCCCAATGCTGTAAAGGGTTTTAGGGAATTTAGTGTACATTTGTAATTGTATTCAGAATGAAATCCTACAAGGACTTTTTAAAGAACCATATGCAACTAAAATGACATCAATTGGTTTTGTAATACAGTAGTAAATGTTTCTTTTGTGAATTCTTCATTGACACAATTATTCAACCCCTTAAAGACTACCACTCTGAAGAACAGAGGTTCATTCAAGTGTTTTCAATCAGGTATTGAAAACACCTGTGGATGTCACGGAGCAGCAATAAAGCATAATAAGCACCAATTAGGCAGCTTTAAAATGACTGTGATACTCCGCTCCTTCTAGACATTTACTAGTGTGGTTACAAACATGGTGAAGTCAAGAGAATGGTCCAGGAAGACAAGAGAAGAGGTGATTACTCTTCACAGGAAGGGCAATGGCTATAAGAAGATTGCAAAGATGATAAACATACCAAGAGAGACCATAGGAAGCATCATTCGCAAATTCAAGGCAAAGGGCACTGTTGAAACGCTACCTGGTCGTGGCAGAAAGAAGATGCTGACTTCGACTGCTGTGCGCTACCTGAAGCGTAGAGTGGAGAAAAGTCCCCGTGTGACTGCTGAGGAACTGAGAAAAGATTTGTCAGATGTGGGTACTGAAGTTTCATCTCAGAC
This sequence comes from Leptobrachium leishanense, assembly GCA_009667805.1. NCBI lineage: Eukaryota > Metazoa > Chordata > Amphibia > Anura > Megophryidae > Leptobrachium > Leptobrachium leishanense. The sequence continues at coordinate 373,043,946 of CM019064.1, forward strand.
AATACGGCGCACACTGCGTAATGAAGGCCTCCATGCCAGAACTCCCAGGCGCACCCCCTTGCTGTCTCCAAAGAATAAGAAGAGTCGACTGCAGTATGCCAAAAGTCATGTGGACAAACCACAGAAGTTTTGGGATAGTGTTCTGTGGACTGATGAAACAAAATTAGAACTGTTTGGGCCCATGGATCAACGCTATGTTTGGAGGAGGAAGAACAAGGCCTATGAAGAAAAGAACACCTTGCCTACTGTGAAGCATGGCGGTGGGTCAATCATGCTTTGGGGCTGTTTTGCTTCTGCAGGTACAGGGAAGCTTCAGCGTGTGCAAGGTACCATGAATTCTCTTCAGTACCAGGAGATATTGGATGACAATGTGATGCAGTCCGTCACAAACCTGAGGCTTGGGAGACGTTGGACCTTTCAACAGGACAATGATCCCAAGCATACCTCCAAGTCCACTAGAGCATGGTTGCAGATTAAAGGCCGGAACATTTTGGAGTGGCCATCGCAGTCACCTGACTTAACCCTTTCACTGCTGAGGACGTGTGGGGGGAAAGTCCTCATTGACTCCTAAGGAAAGATAGGGGGTTCCTTTGAACCACGATATCTCCCCACTGTTGGCAGCTAGAGGGTCATGTTTGTTACCAGTAGAAAGGCCAGAGCATGGCCTTTCCAATGATACCAAACATGACCATGTTTAAAGTAAAGAAGAAAAATTAGACCCGAAATGGCTCAGCAGTGAAGGGGTTAAATCCGATTGAGAACCTCTGGTGGGACTTAAAGAAAGCAGTTGCAGTGTGCAAGCCTAAGAATGTGACTGAACTGGAGGCTTTTGCCCATGACAAATGGGTGAAGATACCCATAGATCGCTGCAAGACACTTGTGTCAAGCTATGCTTCACGTTTAAAAGCTGTTATAACTGTAAAAGGATGTTGTACTAAGTACTAAGATTGAATGTCACTTGGGGGTTGAATAAAACTGATAATGATGTGAGCACAGAAAAGACATTTGTGGTTATTTCATTATAAATGTTATGTTATATTTGTCTGACCTACACGTGCCTCTTTGATTTAATTGTAAGCAAGATGACTGAATGATCAAAATCAATGTCAAACTGGCCAAAACACTCAATTTCAGTGGGGGTTGAATAATTTTGAACACAACTGTATATTAGAATTCTTAGATGTGTGCAGTCATTTTCAAACAAACTGCGATTCATCTGAATAAAGAATGAGAAAAACATTACATGAATGAAAGGACGATGATCGAATTGCACAAGGAAGTATTTTCGTCCAGCGATTCGATCACTTGCACATACAGTGGCAAGAAAAAGTATGTGAACCCTTTGGAATTACGTGGAGTTTTGCATGAATTGGTCATAAAATGTGCTCTGATCTTAATCTAAGTCACAACAATTTGAAAAACACAGTCTGCTTAAAATAATACAACACAAACATTATATGTTTTCCTGTGTTTATTGAACATAACATGTAAACATTCACAGTGCAGGGTGGAAAAAGTATGTGAACCCCTAGCCTAATGACTTCTCCAAGAGCTAATTGGAGCCAGGAGTAAGTCAACCTTGAGTCCAATCAGAGTGATATTATTGGATGTGTTGCTGAAAGCTGTTCTGCCCTTTAAAAACACACACCAGTTTTGGGTTTACTGGTTTCAAGAAGCACTGCCTGATGTGAGCCATGCCTCGCAGAAAAGAGCTCAGAAGACCTACGATCAAGAATTGTTGACTTGCATGAAGCTGGAAAGGGTTACAAAAGTATCTCCAAAAGCCTTGATGTTCATGTGTCCACAGTAAGACAGACTGTCTACAAATGGAGAAAGTTCAGCACTGTTGCTACTCTCCCTAGTCGTGGTCGTCCTGTAAAGATAACTGCAAGAGCACAGCGCAGAATGCTTAATGAGGTAAAGAAGAATCCTAGAGTGTCAGCTAAAGACTTACAGAAATCTCTGGCACATGCTAACATTTTTGTTGACACATCTATAATAAGGAAAACATTAAACAAGAATGGAGTACATGGGAGGACACCACGGAGGAAGCCATTGCTGTCCAAAAAGAATATTCCAGCACGTTTGAAGTTTGCAAAAGAGCACCTGGATGTTCCACAGGACTACTGGTAAAATATTCTGTGGACAGATGAAACCAAAACACACAACACTATGCGTGGAGAAAAAAAGGCACAGCACACCAGCATCAAAACCTCATCCCCACTGTAAAACATGGCGGAGGAAGCATCATGGTTTGGGGCTGCTTTGCTGCCTCAGGGCCTGGACGGATTGTTGTCATTGATGGAAAAATGAATTCCAGAGTTTATCAAGACATTTTGCAGGAAAACGTAAGACCATCTGTCTGCCAACTGAAGTTCCGCAGATGATGGGTGATGCAACAGGACAATGACCCAAAGCATACAAGTAATTCAACAAAAGAATGGCTTCAACAAAACAAAATACGCCTTCTGGAGTGGCCCAGTCAGAGTCCTGACCTCAACCCGATTGAAATGCTGTGGCATGACCTTAAGAGAGCGATTCACACCAGACATCCCAAGAATATTGCTACACTGAAACAGTTTTGTGAAGAGGAGTGGTCCAAAATTACTCCAGATCGTTGTGCAGGTCTGATCTGCAACTACAGGAAACATTTGGTTGAGGTTATTGCTGCCAAAGGAGGGTCAACCAGTTATTAAGTCCAAAGGTTCACATACTTTTTCCACCCTGCACTGTGAATGTTTACAAGTTCTGTTCAATAAAAACATGAAAACATATACAGGGTTATTCAGAGAGCGTGAAAAGTAGGAGAATGACTGGAGAATAACTGGAGAATGAAAAATTCTAGGTCAAAATAGCCGATTTGGAAAGTGAGATGAAAGGGAGAATTTTTCTGGTTTGGCTATTTTGACCTAGAATTTTTCATTCTCCAGTTATTCTCCAGTCATTCTCCTGCTTTTCACGCTCTCTGAATAACCCTGATAATGTTTGTGTTGTATTATTTTAAGCAGACTGTGCTTTCAAATTGTTATGACTTAGATGAAGATCAGAGCACATTTTATGACCAATTCATGCAAAACTCCACTGAATCCCAAAGGGTTCACATACTTTTTCTTGCCACTGTATGCTTACTGGCCAGTCACAACTGTAAGCTGTAAAATATAGAAATAAAAGCATATGGTGGTCAAAATGACCCCTAAAACACCCCAAACTCCTGCTGTTATATCCCTAACTGCACTAACTTCTATGCCAGCATATGGGAAGGAATACGGGGCAAGGACGTCTTCCCTGACCCTCCTCCATGGCCACTGGGTGGAGTACAGGTCTAGGGTGGGATTGACATGCCAGTTTACAACCCCCGCCATGTTTGCTGGGTAGAGGCAAATAATAAAAATTGGGAAGATGCACGTGTAATTGCCCCTCTCCAGGCATCAGGTAGGCAGGGTAACAGAACTACAGATGGACATGCTCAGTGGGCAGAAGCCAAGAACAAAAGTAGAGATTGGGCAGCAATAGCTGCTCAGTCAATATTATTTAAGCCCATCAGAGGAGGCAAGCAGCCACCAAGTCTAGGCGATATGGCCCCACCCATACCATTTGGATGGGGGCAAACAGTGTTATGGGGGTCTTTCTGACTCCTATGTGCTTTTGTCAAATTTTTACAGCGGCTGTTTGTTAGCACGGCTTTCCACCCCACACTAAATTAACCCTTGTGTCACTAGCAGGCTTTTATGCTGCAATTTATTTTGCCTTTAATTTAGACTGGCGTCAGACGAGCGCACTATGTGCGCCTGTACTGAAGTGCCTTCTGGACACTGCGACGAGGCCAGCCACACGCTGTTGCGCATGCACAAATTGCCCCGCAACAGAGGCCGTGCAGCAGCCCTCTCCGTCAAAGCTCTAGGAGGCGCGTTGACAGAGCTGAAAAGCGTGATCCTCCATAGGAGGATCGAGCCTTGCAGCTCTGAGCGCACTAAGTGCGCTCAGTGAGGTGGCCAGACGGGCGTCAGAGTGGAAAGAACGTCCACTCTCATGGACGTTCCTTCCGATCTCCAATGATGCTCGTCTGACACCAGCCTTTATGGCTGAAATTCGAACAAACCAAAAAATACAGCAAGAATAATATTTGGACGATTTGAAATGTCTGAAATTTTTGGGCAAACTGATCCGTTCAAACCAAACATTTTTTGCCATACACAGAATGCCGGCATTTGAAAAATAAGTCTACCTTATGTCTAGAATTTCCCTGATCTAGTACAATGGAGCTATTTTTCTAGATTTCACTAAATATTACCATATAACAATTTATGAGATTTAACATTAGATGTTAACAGTGTGAATTTTCTGGTTCTAGAACAATTAAACCAGTTTTCTAGGTTTCATTAAATCGGATTATTATTTAAATTGTGAAATAATTGGGGCTGTAATTGTGCATGCATGAAGCCATTTGTTTCTTCACATCAATGCCTGCTTTAACGTTTATGTGTGGGCATATCAAAGAGGTGGCTGTTCGTCTTTTCTATATGTTCTTGCAGACGCTTATTTTTAACACAATCCGACTAGGAGCTAGTGTAAGGCAGGATTCCCACAGGTTTTAGCCCACTGATATTGCCACTACAGACCCTACTTTCCAGAGGGTTGCATTATGGATTTGCAATTTTTGGAAATTGCCTACAGAGCTGCCTTAGCTTGCCCTGTGACTTTCTATAATGTACACTAAGCAGCTGCCTAGTTTACCATATGAATAGGATGGGCTGTTCTAGACTGCGTCCAAAATTATCCTAGTCCTAGAACACTGGGATGGTCCTGAAAGTGCTAACAAAATCCTCCTAAATGCTTGGGTCGTTCCACTTGCATTATATGTCATGAGGGAAGATAAATTGGTAGAGATAAAAAGAGAGAAAGCACAGGAAAGGGTTTTCAAATTAGAAATAAATGGCAATGTTATTCATTACACTGCAACATCCACTTGGCCAAACAATCCTTCTCATCTCTTATATCTACACTGTCCTCCAACCCTAAACGGCTCTGGTCCACCTTCAACACCCTCCTCTTCCCACCTGCACCTCCCCCCACAGCTGCCTTCAGCGCTCAAGACCTGGCAGACTACTTCCTCAGTAAAACTTTAACTATCAGAAGCAACATCCCAACACAAGATAGTTATCTGCCACCTCCACTCCCAGAGGTCCCCTCTGCCACCCTCTGCCGCTTCCTCCCAGCCACTGAGGAGGAAGTCAATTCCTTATTGTCCTCCTCACAGCTCACCACGTGCCCGCTCGACCCCATTCCCTCACATCTAATTCCTCCCCTCTCCTCCTCCCTCACCCCTGCTCTCACACACATCTTCAACCTATCTCTCTCCACTGGCTCCTTTCCATCCGCCTTCAAACACGCGCTAGTTACCCCTTTACTAAAGAAACCATCCCTAGATCCCAACTCTCCATCCAACTACCGCACTGTATCCCTGCTTCCCTTCACATCAAAGCTCTTAGAAAAACTAGTCTTCAACCGCCTCTCCCTCTTCCTGTCCTCCAATTCCCTACTTGACCCCCTGCAATCTGGCTTCCGTCCCCTACACTCAACTGAAACTGTCCTCACCAAAGTCACCAACGACCTCCTAACTGCTAAAAAACACGGCCACTATTCTATTCTCATCCTGCTTGACCTCTCGGCTGCTTTTGACACTGTTGACCACCCCCTCCTTCTACAGACCCGCAACTCTCTGGGTCTCGGTGACACTGCACTTGCTTGGGTTGACTCCTATTTATCCAACAGGTCCTTCTGTGTGTCCTTTGCTGGTAACTCCTCCTCCTCATTGCCTCTATCTGTTGGTGTACCTCAAGGCTCTGTCCTTGGTCCTCTGCTCTTTTCCATCTACACCTCCTCCCTGGGCAAAATCATCAACAGCTTTGGCTTTAATTACCACCTCTACGCTGATGACTCTCATATCTACCTCTCTACCCCTGATCTCTCTCCCCCTGTCCTTTCAAAAGTCAGTGACTGTTTATCTGGCATCTCCTCCTGGATGGCCTCCCACCACCTAAAGATCAACATGTCAAAGACTGAACTCCTACTTATTCCTCCCTCCAATGCCTCCCCACCTCCTGACTTCTCTATCACGGTGGAGGGTATCACCATCTCCCCATCAAACCAAGTTCGCTGCCTTGGAGTTACACTGGACTCTGCTCTTTCCTTCATCCCCCACATCAAGTCTCTTTCTTCCTCCTGCCGATACCAACTGCGTAATATTTCCAGAATTCGGCCATTTCTTACCGCTGTCACCACAAAACAACTCATACACGCCCTGGTAATCTCCCGACTCGACTATTGCAATAATCTCTTATCTGGCCTCCCTCTGTCCCGCCTCTCCCCCCTACAATCCATCCTGAACGCCTCCGCCAGGCTAATTCACCTCACCCGCCGCTCTGTCTCTGCCGCTCCCCTCTGCAAGTCCCTTCACTGGCTCCCCATCCACTGCAGAATTAAGTTCAAAATCCTTATCCTTACCTACAAAACCCTCACTAACTCAGCTCCCCACTACCTGTCCTCACTAATCACCAAATACACCCCAGCCCGCTCCCTAAGGTCAAACAGTGACCTGCGCCTAGCTTCTCCCCGCATCACCTCTTCAATGCAATACTGTAGCTCGGAGGAACTTAGCCTTGCACAGGATATGCTCCATGACTCTCCAACAGAAAATCTCAGGTTTTCAAATCATGTCTGTAACTAACAGGTTCACTTTCCCTATGATGACCCATCAAGGTGTGGATATTGCATTGGTCCAAAATAAATCAATATACAATATATGCAATATCACCCTGAATACACTTACCGTGCTTCGGGTGAGGTGCCACCATCATCCTCCTATGTAGGCATTGCTGCTTACTGAGTGTTATCTTGCAGGGTTCCATGATTGGCCTTCGACGGTGACATTGGTGGACTGACTTGACAGACATCGGACCAGGTACCATCCGGTGCATGGAGTGAGTAATGGGCTGTCCTGTACAGATAATTACATAAGAAAGGATTCTAGGTACTCCATATTACCCTGTCAAGACACCTGTATTGCAGCCAAAACGGTACCGCCCGTGCCAAATTGAAGGTGTTTTTATTCAGAGATCTGGAATACCTAGAATCCATTCTTCTTTATTTGATATTCAGGAGGTTGGCTCCTTGTGATTCTGTGAGCATCCAATACATATTTATTTTGTTGTTTGCCATTGCGGATACGCACAGCTGTCAATCCAAAGGCCTGGTGGCATGCAACCGGAAGTGAGTGACAGTGAAACCAATCTTCACAGCAGTCACTCATCCCAATGGCACGTCACTAGTTGTTAATGACAGAAACCTTAAAAGGGAATGACTCAGACATATATATATATATATGCTATAACAACACATATAGGAAGTAATTCTCCGTCAAATGAGCTGGACTTGCATAGTACATGACTAGAGCACACAAAGTGTGCTGACTGTTTAGGTTTATGAAGATTATCAACTATAGGCTACATGGCTATGTAGATATCTAAAATCCACAACACTAGGGTAACATACTGGTGAATGCCAAGCTGAAGATGTCATGTGAGGATCATCCAACCTAAACCCAATGGCACAAAAATGGGTAGTAGGAGACCAACTGATTTAGAAAGCATTATTAGATTATTCTAAATGCAAGAAAAACAGGTGGTTTTGAAATGTCAGACATAATTTACTTTTCAACGAATCTGGTGCACAGTCAAATTAAGATTTTTAAAAGTAATATTAATGGCCAAGCTATACACGTTGTGTAGCAAACACTCTGTACTGAAAATGGCATATGTGAGATATTCCTGTTCTTTAACCTGGTTTCCTCACTAGAAGACATTTCAGGGTTTCATCGAGCAAATTTCTAATACTCCATCCAGCAGTGACAGCTACCCGTTGGCTCTCCGGCAGTAGTGGACTAGGTTTCTCCTCCTGTTTACATCTAAACCCAATGCAAAAAAGACGTGGCACATAAAATAAGCCATAACCATCAGATGTATTGCAGTCTACGTTGACTCTACTGACCAAAGCTCACTTCCTTTGTGCTGTACCCTTGGTCCTATTCCTTAGGTTGATCCCCTGAAGGAATTGAATTCATAATTATAGTGTAAATCAAATGTCCCACTGCTTCACTGTCATTGTGAAACTAATAAATCAATAAACAATTTAAAAAAACATACAATACACAGTGATATTGGATAGTTCTCGCCCTACCCGACTCCTACAGTGATAGTTCTACAATACAGCATCTGACAGCTACGGACACATTCCCCAAAGGTGTATCATTTTGCAAATAGTTATTTGGTATACTTATGTGGGAAGAGTTAACCTTAATAAAATATACAAATGCAAAGTCACTTGTTACACGAGAGAGGAGATACGTTAAAAGTAGAATTTGTAAAACTAAATAACTATATTAAAGAGTGCATTGAAGCTTCTAACCAAATCTCCAAGACAAACTAAATAATAGCTGGTCTCATGGACATGCCGGTTTTGGTACATATGGCAAAAGGCAGAGCTCCAATGCACGCCTGGTCATTACCAAGTAGATGTCATTGACATTGGCCAATGGCTAATTAGAACTCTGTGCACATAAGCAAAACAGTCAATAGAGAATTCCGTGGCCTCATTTTTTTTTATCCTACACTATCCATACACGTCCATAAAGCATACCCCTATAACATAGCTCATAAGATAACCCCAATGTCCAACCCAGGGGAACTTCACATCAAATTGGTCTGTGGAAAATGTCTAAATCCTTAAAAATGACAATTTAGTTCACAGTGTGAAGAACACCTGTCTAGCCAGGGGAAATCTCCTTTCCTGAAGCATTAGTGGATCACTCTGGACCCTTTCAAATGTCCTGTTCACAATCCGGTGACTAAAGAAGAGCTACTTTCAAACACAGATTTTATCATGGGATAGAAGGCAAATGGCCCTCCTCCCCACCAATCGAAATGCAGAGGTTTTGTTCATGAATTTGATTCCTACTTCATATAGCGTGCTTACTCGGGCTCCCCAGAATGCCCCGCCAGCTCTTTAGCCATCCCTCAAACTTGAGGTTCCGTGTCCCTTTTTCTAGCTACCAACAAATGGAACCTTGTGGAAACGCTGGAGATATTTCTACATTACGGTCATGTTAACCAAATCATTTCTCATCTATAGAATAGGATTTTGTATTATATAATACAATTTATTGAGGATATCACTACTCGACGATTTACGATTAATGTGATGAAAACAAACGTACACAAAAATATGTATGGCAAGACTGAGCCAGAGGATGAGGAAAACAGGAAAATAAAAAGCTCAAAATTCTCCATATTTCGGTATAGGCACACACATTTTTAATTTAGTCAACACTGCCAATAAGTCATTGAAGCTTTACGGAAGAAGACCACAATGGTCACCGATGCAGGTAAATTTTCAGTAATCTGTCAAGAGGAAGGCAGTGTAACAGTATGTCACATTTCTGGTGCAGCCCTCCATCCTCCAAATAGCGATACCCTCAACTCCCTGAAAAGCCCTTTATTTGCCCATGTCTTGCAGAATAACATAGATCCAGAGCGGTTGTTACTAAACACCACATACGGACTGATGTATAGCATCAGATTAGTACACACACCCGATGACAGCATTGTCTAAATTAACCACAACAGAGAAGCCGGGGTGTAATATGAATGCACAGTGGCCTGGACAAAACCCTAGAGCCACGAAGATGTCAATCCAATTCTACAAAGTGTTACATTTTAATTCCGCACCAACTCTTCCATACAAGTCTACGGTATTAAATACGAAGCGGCTTCCAACACCATAATTATGTGCAGAAGGCGGCATTTCCTCGGCATGCTCCGGCTTGCAAACATTCAATTAAGGTGTAGTTACATAATGTGGAAGCAGAATAAAGTTTTTTTTATTATTAAAGGAGCCAGATCGATTATATTAAGATTTGATTTGGTTTTTGGGTGTATGATGCCTGTGTATAAAGTTTTAAACCACCCTTAGTTTTTTTATATTCTGTAACAGATCTTTGTATGGTTTTTTAAAGGATCTTGTTTTATTATTCAGACAAATTTTATGACATTTTTATTGGATTAAACGCCAATTAGGAGAATTGACTTCCGGGTTTGTTTTTTCTGCAGTTCGGAAGTCTTCGGCGACTCAATCTTCGGTGCACTACGGGTGACGCTGCGGTGAATAGTGAACTCCCCGAAGGGTCGGCAAAATGAAATCACCGAAGGGTCGGCGAAATGGAATCGCCAAAGCGAAAAGCACTGAAAATTGCTTTGTGAATAACCCCTTATATGTTGAATAAAGAAAAAAATAATGTTGAACATAATGGGGGTAGCCAGTCACAACGGAGAAGAGCCGTAAGCGGTTTTTACTGGTTAACCTGTAGAAAGGGGACTAAAGAAATAGTTAACTAAAGGGATGTACAGCTGCATGTACAGCTTGGAAAAAAGACGAGACAGAGGAGATATGATAGAAACATTTAAATACGTAAAGGGAATCCACAAGGTAGAGGAAGGGAGTATATTTAAAAGGAAACAAAGTAGCAAAACAAGAGGACATAGTCTTAGATTAGAGGGGCAAAGGTTTAAAAGTAACATCAGGAAGCATTATTTTACTGAGAGGGTGGTGGATACATGGAACAGTCTTCCAGTTGAAGTGGTAGAGGCCAAAACAGTAATTGAATTTAAGCAAGCATGGGATAGGCATAAGGCTATCCTAAACAAAACATAAATCCAGGTAAAGTATCCATGTAATTGGGCAGACTAGATGGGCCGAAAGGTTCTTATCTGCCGACATTTTTCTATGTTTCTAATGATAGAAACAATACAAGTTCCATCTACAACAGGAAAACTGCTCGCTAGGTTTTGCAGGGCTACGGTTTCCATGGAACGTCCTCCGTTTTGAAGTGGTCAAAGCACAATGGGAGTTATAGTTCAAGACAGTGGGGGGTCTACATTTCAGCCAATCCTACTCATTTTCAGAAATAATTGATTTTACGGTTTTCTTAAACTATTACATGTACAGCACAAAACAAGGCAAGGAGGAGGTTTCCATAGTGGGTTGCTTAGACCGAGAGTCTACCAACTACATTTCTCAACATCCCTAGTTTTCTAAACATTGATCATTCTTTGTACGTACAAGAGATATTTGGTTCCTCTTCAAGAAAATTTGTGATCTTCACATTTATCATTCTCCCCAGCGAACACACACACACACACACACAAACCACCGACTGGATTACATCTCCTGCCTTCAGAGCCCTGGAATGGTGCAAATATTATCTTTGCAATGTAATCAATGCTGAACAATCTTGTAAACATCAGGGGCATTTCTGGTGTTCGGCCTGTAGATGCTAAGGATTGAGGAGACCATGCTGTGAAGTCTTCTGGTGGCAATGGAAATGAACACTCAGAGCATTTCCCTCACATCAAATAATCCAGCGGGAGGTGAGGAATCTGCATAATCTCAGCGATACGCGGGCAGTGACTTCCAGCAGATCTCAATCTATCGGGAGCAGATATAAATAGACTTTACCATGTGTGCAATAATTCGAAACTTAATATGACACATAAGATCTCCCTTGGGAACGAAGGAAAAGAAAATACAGCATTTCTGCCAGATTTAAAGCAGCTTAGAGGACTGCGATTGGGTCCGTTTCCTTTTTTTTACTACAAAACCTCCCACCTAGTTCTGAGGCCTATGTTACACTGAATTCCTGAAAAAAATATACTTAAACAGATGTACAAGAAATTAATAAATAGAAAGGTGTAATTGGGGGGGGGGGTCTCCATGACGTAAGTGGGTCTGATGTAAGCTCCATGCCAATGAGTTACAACCACCGCTGAGGCATTAGTGTCGGACGGGACTGTAAACAGAACACAACCCATGGCTAGTCTTACAAGGCGATGAAAAGTCGACAGGAAGTAAATGCCAATATCCCTGGCCTCCGGCTTCCTACTCCCAAGCCTGATGGGAAATAAAGTTTATCTACATGCATACATAATTTGCCCGACAACACGCATACACTGTTCTATCACTATATTAACTGAACATTCACAACGGAGTGTCTCTTACCCATAGGTCTAGATTGTAAGCTCCTGTGAGCAGGGCCCTCTACACCTCTCGTTTCCATCATATGTCCGTTTATATGTATCTCGTTCCCTTTGGTTATTGTAAAGCGCTACGGAAACTGCTGGCGCTATATAAATGATAGTAATAATAATCAGTATCAATAAGCTACAATACTCCAAGAATCGGTATATAGATTTTTTAGAATTCCATAAAACCGATGAAAGGGTCTATCCACAGAATTGGTGGAGATTTGCAAAGAAAAAGATATTTGAAGATCAAGATTTTAAGAATTTGAAGTGTATCACCATTTACACAGCGCCAACAGATTCCTCGGAACTTTACGAGAACCACTTCTGAAATTCTTCAAGTTCGGAGCCTGACAATGCCTTTCTGCTACAATTTTTTTTTTTACATTTTTTGAGAAAGGATTTTACCAGGAGATCTCTCTCGTTTTCAAGTAGGTCCTGGGTGGCGAGTATGTACCGTTAGGTGTCTTGCCCAAGGACACTTACTGGAGAGGTGCTCTTGCCAGGATCGAACCTGTGTCTCCACAGTCTCTCCACGGTTATAGAGCAGTGATGTTACCTCTACTCCACCCAGCCGGCACTTGGATCAGATCCGACGTTCAAATAACAAATAAAAACACAAGCAGTCACTTGGATCAGATCCGACGTTCAAATAACAAATAAAAACACAAGCAGTCACTTGGATCAGATCCAACGTTCAAATAACAAATAAAAACACAAGCAGTCACTTGGATCAGATCCGACGTTTACCAAATAAAAACCACAAACCATAATAAGCAAACAAAAAACACACAAAGCCACAAGGGTGGATATTGGTCACGACCAACTCCTGGCAGAAAAATCTTCCATCCCACTAAATCTCAAGTGAGGAACATTAAATTATCCTACGTTTGTGTGCTTGAAAGCTCCTGGGAAGCTGCATCTCAGTGTTGGCCTGATAGCCCGACGTATCGGGCTGCTACATCACATGCATTTACTAATGTCTCAGTGGATAGCAGGCGAATATAACCGCCTTATTCCATCCATTATTCCTCAGTCTGTTATATTGACTAATGATGTCATTTTACAACAAGGAGAAAATGACCAAAGCGCCATCTGATCTGGGCTATAATGGTACTAAACCTCTTCTGCTGTGCATTATTCCCAGAGTTCACGTACACAGTGACCATTTGCTGGCTCTTTGGATATTTGACCCTCTGTAGAATAGCTGGTCATAAAAAAGCTGAAGATATTTCCCAGATCTCCATCCCCATTGAAAGGCAAGCTGGTGTAAATCAAAGCAGCCTTTACACAGGAACCATGCTCTAAAAGCACCAGATATTCCCATCGAGTCCTCCTCGCTACATTGTGCAAAAACCTAAAACCACTACCGTGTGACACCAGTACCAACTCTGGATTTACCGCCAAAGCGGTAGGTTTACACATGCCCATGTTTGACCCTTTAAAAGCCAGAGACGAAAACTCCAGTAATTCCCCATTCCCAGCGTCAATAAAACAATACTGCTTCCTTTATGAAGTTGGAACCCATCCAAAACACCGAGACATTGAGCAACCGGCGAAACCAACATAAAACCCCAAATAAGTCACATTCCTACTACTACAAACCTCCCCAACGGCTATACAATGACAGAGATAAAAAGACATCAAAAACCTCCCACCCTTCCTCCAAGAACTCAGAATAGTATGTGTTATACTCGCCGTACTCTCATACCGCCTTCGCAGGGTTAAATTCACGAAACGCCAACGACTCCATAGGCTACATTAGATTATTCTTTTTTTCTGGATATACGCTGTATTTGTCCAAGAAGTTGATCATCTCCACTACATGCTGGCAGCGTAGAGT